>OU612043.1:38739389-39339389 GCA_914767935.1 Coremacera marginata
TTAGTCCTAAAATTGGAAATTTTATTAGCCAAAAAAAATGGCAAAAAATATGTGCTTGAAATTGAACCCATTGATGTGCACCCTGAATACTACACCACCCCAAGTCAACTCCGGGTATACGAACTAGCATTCATATAAGTACTAATTTTCGGTTTTTGTTTCGGCCGAATATTACAAAATGGACCGAATTTGAGTTTCGATTTCGGTTTCGTCCAAAATTTCAATTTTGGTCGGACACTAGTAATAACACTAACAAAAGACAGCATAAGGTTGCATGGGCTGTTAAGTTAGCAAAAGTTAAAAATTTGCTTGTTTTTAGTAAACTTTTGCTATTCCGGATACCTCAATTTCGGGCAAAACAAAAAACATTGTGTATAAAAATGCATATGTTAAATGACTTAATTTCTGTTGAGAACGTGCAATTCTATGTTTCTTAAAATCGTTTAATCTAAATTTTATTTGTGAATGTTGTCAAAAAATAGTAAAAAATAATTTACTTTAAAATTCTAAGCTAATAATGCTGGCTACACCGTTTAACATTCACCTGGTTGTTAATATAATGTTCAAATTTTCTTTAACAAACTCAATTAAATTAAGTCGTTGAGACGCGTGAACGAACGTTTTTTTCTTTTTTGGTACCGGTGTCTAGTCAACAATAAGAAGAAAATAAAAAGTTGTCTGTCACTCACCTTAACTACGCCGGCGCCATCGAAAATAACAAAGCGCTTGGCGCGATAGCGCTGATAATGTGGGTGCGAATGCGGGGATGCAAAAGTTGCCTTCAAATCAGCAGCGCGTCGACAACTTTTCCGAATATATCCAACTTTGACATTGGTAACGTTTGTGCGGCTGCAACAATGTTTGCCAAAGCAATGGCTATGCATCGCTCTTGACCAACTAGCACGTTTGTGTTGGGCTAAATGTGACGTTGGCGATTTACTGCCCAAGCAGCAGCAGCAGCCGCGTGGTCGGACATTTTTGATGATTTTGTTGATTTGAGACACAGGAGTACGATTTATTGTTTTCTTGTTGTTGCTACTTGTTCTGCCGCTACTGCTGCGGCTGCTGCCTTTGGGATTTGCACAAAATTTATTGCAATTATGCGTAAAGAAGTTTTGTTCGATTTTAGTTTCCGTTTCCGTTGGATTGCTATAAATGCCCATGTGGCTCAGCCCTAATTCGGTTAACATGCCAACAGCTGCGTCACTTGCCTGGCTGCTCAGCAGGTTGCCACTACTGTCGTTGATGTTGTTGTTGTTCTTGCTGTTGCTATAGATGACGCTGCCACTAGTGTTGATAATGAGCAGCGTACTCATGCTGACGATAATCGTAATGATAATGATGATGATGATGATCATAATTATGATAGCGTTAAGTGCGTTAATTTGGAATGCATGCCTTTTCATAGTTGTATTTAACTTTTGGTTAAATTTATTAATTTTTTGTGTGTTCGTCCTTCATTTGGCGCAATTAACTCTTAAATTATGAGCTATATTATTGTTGTTTCTGCTGTTACATATATGTCAATTTTTTGGCCCGGTTGTTTTAACTATTTACGCTGTTGTTGTTTGTGTTGTTAATATGTGGTTGCCTGCTGCTGCTCCTAACACTGATGAAGCGGTTTTGCGTGCAATTAACACATCGAGCTCTGTTTATATGCAATAAATTGTTGTGTAGCTTGCAGGTGACAATTTTTGCAGTGCAAAAAAAAAAAAAAAACCAACAAAAAGACACTGTGACATTGCATCAATTATCATACAGTACAAGAAAATGTAAATAAAGAATTTTCTGAATTTCTTCAAGCCATCAAAAAAGTGCCTTTTTACTATTTTGCTCATTTTCTGTAAAGTTTAAAATTTACACTGCTAAACAATTTAAGTCTCCACGCAGTGAAAAAAAATATGTTTATATATGTTTGGTTTCAAAAACAAAATACTCAGAGGGAACCACCTAATGATAAAGAACTTTCCTTCAATAGCATTATTTTTCGATATAAGAAGATATTAGTTGTGTCCAACATTATTAATATAATTGCCTTAGCTAAAAAACTAACTACAGTTTTTGAGGGTGAGGGGTTGAGGGGGTGAGGGATGAGGGTGTCTACATTAACCCTCATCGGTCCCCGATTAAATGCATCGAATCGGTCCCATTGTATCAATTTGATACACATTCAAAAAAAAAAGTTAAGAAAATCGTTTTAAAAATTAAATAACTGGTTGTTTTATATTTTTGTAGTTCTATTTTATTGTTTTCATAAATTTAAATTTAGAAAATACATTTATAAGTAATGAAAATTTGAAAGAGAAAAATGTCAAAAATGCTTATTTTTGTGGCTCTGTGCCTTTATTAGCGCATTTTTCGCAAATATCATAAAGATGATCATTACCAACATAATTCTTACAATTATTACAACGATTTGAATACAAATTTTTACTGTTTTTATATGTACATATGTAGCAACGGCCACGTTTCGTATTGGGGGTTGGAATTAGTTTTAAAGGTTTTCTAAGAGATGGCGTAACTATCAATAGATCGCATCGGGCCCACCTGTGACTATATTCATTTCAAAGCACATTGTCTAAGCTTCATTTTTCAGTATGTGTCATTCCACTGAAGTGTAAACAACATATATTTTTTTCTCTGTGAACATGTCGACTTTCGTTCCAACAAAACGCAATTTGCGGGAAGGTTTACTTTTGTGCTTCCATTTGAAGAAAAAAGCGATTGAAGCACAACGCACGCTTACTGAGGCTTACGGGAACTATGCTCCATCGATTTCTACTTGTGAGTACTGGTTCCGTCGGTTTAAAAGTGCTGATTTTGATACGGAAGACAAAGAGCGTCCGGGCCAGCCGAAAAAGTTTGAAGATGAGGAATTGGAGGCTTTGCTCGATGAAGACCAGTGTCAAACCCTTCAAGAATTGTCAGAATCATTGGGAGTCGACTTATCAATGGTCGGCAAGCTCCTGAAGGCCATGGGAATGATTCAAAAGCAAGGAAATTGGGTGCCGTACGAGTTGAAGCCGAGACACGTTGAACGGCGATTTTGCATGTGCGAACAACTGCTTCAACGGCATAAAAGGAAGAGTTTTTTGCATCGTATTGTCACTGGCGATGAAAAGTGGATCCATTACGATAATCCTAAGCGAAAAATATCGTGGGGACCACACGGCCATGCATCAACATCGACGGCCAAGCCGAATATTCATGGCGCCAAGCTTATGCAGTGTATTTGGTTTGATCAGAAGGGTGTCGTGTACTATGAGCTGCTAAAACCTAACGAAACCATCACTGGGGAACGCTACCAACAACAATTGATGCAATTGAGCCGAGCAGTAAAGGTTAAACGGCCGGAATATGGGAAAAGACACGACAAAGTGGTTTCTCAACATGACAACGCACGGCCACATGTTGCAAGAACCGTCAAGGAAACGTTGGAGGCGCTGAATTGGGATGTGCTACGCCACCCGCCTTATAGCCCAGACATAGCCCCTTCCAACTACCACCTATTCAGATCGATGACGCATCGCTTGGCTGAGCAGCGCTTCACTTCTTACGAGGATACCAAAAAATGGGTCGATTCGTGGATTGCCTCAAAAGACGAGTCGTTCTTCCGGCGCGGAATCCATATGCTGCCAGAAAGATGGGAAAATGTTGTAGCTTACGATGGACAATACTTTGAATAATATACATTGTACCGTTGTTTCTAAATAAATGCTCAAAAACCGAAAAAAAACCTTTAAAAGTAATTCCAACCCCCAATAGTTTTTGGCAAATGGGTAATCGCCGGTAGTGCCTTAATATAGAGCCTTCGCGGCTGAGATTTCCGCTTTTCTATGTGTTTTCGCACAAGAGTCATTTCAAGCTCCTCCATAAATATTCGAAGACGTATATTTTTATTGGTTTTGTTTGTTTTTCCAAGGCGGAATTAGCGAAATATACGTTATATATGCATTCAATGCACTCACGTCGAACATGTTGCAAAATACTGCCATAGGCCACCGATTTATCTTCCTTTTGCAGTTGTAGGTAGCCACCATCGGGTCCATAGTGTCCACGCCACTCTTGGTTTTGTTATAATCCTGAATTAGATTCGGTTTCTTCTCAGCATTTTCACTTATAACGACGGCATTGTGCCTTGTACTGGGCAGTGTAACATATCTATAACGCCGAGGCACATACGACAGTAAAATGGCTTGTAATTTGTGGTCATATACAATAACGCTCGAATACACAGGTTTTTTCCTCATATCCAACAATACTGAAGGAATTTCGGTCCTATTTTTTCGTATAGTGCCCAGAACAGTCATTCGGCGTTTATGTTACTCTTCAGACAGCTCAATTGGCTATTCAAGGAAATTTAAACTCTTCTCTCTACACAATTTCCTTATATAAAGTTTAACTAAAGGCTTATTTAGATGAAATTCTAACATGAGATAAGAGACCCAAAGGCAAGTACCATTTCACAACTATGTATATTGATTATAAAGATTTTTATTTAGAATATAAAATTCCCTCAGGAAATGTTGGCATTTTTAAAAATATTGCATTATTGCTTTCTTTGAATTTCATAAAAAAAACTTATTTGTTAGATTTTTAAGGCCCATTGTAAGCCAGGAAAGCTTGTAAGACTTAATTGGAATCTGAGAAATTTTATTATTACGAATCCCATTTAATAGGGCCTTAAGTTGAATAAGACATGCTGAGCCATCAACACCATTAAACAGTGTGTTATACTTGAAGACAAATATGTTAACAGGTAATAGCTAAAAAAAACTGTCTTGAAATCATTTTTTTTTTTTTTCTTATAACAGATAAATATAACAGATTATAGCTCCAAAAAAAGCCTCGAAGTTTTTTCTCCATTACAGGTCTACTTTTTACACATTAAATTCAACTTTTTATACTTTAAATTCAACTTTTTATACTTTAAATTCAACTTTTTATACTTTAAACTTAACTTGCTACCAGGCGCGGATCCACGGGGGAAAAAAGGGGGAATTCCCCCCCCCCAAAATCTCATAAATTTCATCAAAAAACTGAAATATGCATGTGTAACCAAGATAAAGCAAAATCAAATGGTACGTTTAAGGCTTAATCTACCCGTGCGCAATAGCCTTTAGAATTGCTAGTTGTGTTTTTATCTTGCTGACTGTGGTTCTGGCTTAACTTGAATCATTATTGTCCTCTTTACTCTTTCGCCTTCAAACATTAAAATAATATTGCTATTTCGTCCAATTGAACGATAAAATATAAATTCTGTAACACTGTCACTCAACGCAAGAATTCTGTTATAAATTCCATAAATCCAGCAAATTAAGTTTGTACAGCAACCTAACCAATTAGTGCCATCTGCTGAATGCTAGCGAAAGGACAGCAAATAATAAGAACACAGAGAGCAACGTCAAAAATTTTCACATACATTGTATGGAAATGACAAGTTTGGTTGTTGGGCCCAATAGAGATCTGTCAAGCTTGCTATTACCTTGTTCAATGATTATAACAGTTTGTTTTATTTAAAAGCTCAACGAGAACATAAAAAAAATGTTCCAACTAGACGTACTACTTTCGTTAAATTATTTAAACACTTGCATCTGATTGGAAAAAATCTTGCGTTTTCTTTCTGAGGAAAATATAATTTTATTTCGCCTTTTATTTATATTTCAATTGAATAACTTGTCATGGTAAATATATTCAACTAGTTAGCACAATTGTTATTAAGCAAAATAAAATTGTTAAGGCCCGACAACAAAGTTTAATGTCATTTCTGAAGCCATTGAATAAAAAGCAAGATGAAGAAATTCCATCTACTGATTTCAATGCGATTTTTGACGGGGAATGTAGCAAAACGGTTGAGCGCCAATCGATGCCTTCAGAGATCCAGACCATGAGCAACGATGTTGGAACTTATATTGGCAAAGCAATTGATGACAGCACAAAAATTTTATTATTGGAAAGCCCGTGGACTCCTCCGCAGCACTACAATTTTCCATTTTCTACTAGAAAAGTAGCTGGTAAAGAAATTAAACATTATGTAAGCACCAAGCACTTAGATGCTTATAAGGATTGGCTTGTTTTGTCGCACGTCGCAAAGGGACTTTTTTGTAAATATTGTGCGTGGTTCACAATTCGTAATAAAGGCGGCTTTCAAAAAACCGTTTTATTAAAAGCTCTTGTAACAGAGCCGCTTACAAATTTCAAAGATTTGACAGGAGAAAAGGGTGACTTAGAATCTCACTCCAGACATTTATATCATAAAGATGCTATCACTTCAGGGAAAGACTTTATAAATACGTACCATAATCCAAATTTACAAATTAGAAGTCTTGTTGACAACAATCTCAAATCGCAAATAAAAGCTAATAAGGAAGTTCTCATTCAAATATCAAAAACAATAATTTTCCTTGGTAGGCAAAATATCCCACTCCGTGGTCATCGTAACGATGGCCCAATAAAAAATAGCCTTACAACAAAAAATGAAGGGAACTTTCGAGCATTGATAAGATATAGAGTCGATGCGGGGGACAAAGTACTTGAAAATCATCTGCAATCGTCATCATCAAGGGCATCATATGTAAGCAAGACTACTCAAGACAATCTCATTGACTGCTGCAGGGTCGAAATTTTAAATAAAATTTTAAAAAAAGTTTTTGATGCTGGTTTTTATTCAGTAATTTTCGACGAAACTCCAGATTTATCCGGAAAGGCTCAAATGAGTTTTGTTCTTCGATATGTTGACTATTTACCAGACGGGCCCTTAATAAAAGAACATTTTGTAACATTCATTGATGCTTTTGGTGAATTGAGCTGTCAAGATATTGAAGATAATGAACAAGGGACCGCCAGCAAAGAAATTTCATTGACTGGAGTATCCATAGGGCAACTAGTTTTAAAAGAAATGAAAGAAATGCAGCTGAAATTGGAGAACTGTGTGGGTATTGGCACTGATGGTTGTGCTGTTATGCTAGCAGACCATGGAGCGGTGAAAGAAGTTCAATCTGAAGCCATCAATGCTGTTATGACGCCTTGCTTTTCTCATAAACTCAATAACAGCATTTCAAAATCACTAAAAGTATCTTTAATTGAAAAAACATCAAGTTATATAAGAGAGGTAACACGTTTTTTCAAATCTTCAAGGCCTAAGCGTAATACTGTTTTAGATCAGTTTCTTGGCAAAAAACTTGTTCAACTTTGTGAAACACGATGGGTTGAGCGACACGATTCAGTTTTTCAATTTATATCAAGCCCACCAGAAATTGTTGAGGCACTAACACAAATAAGCATGTGGAAGAACAAGGAGACCGCAGGAAAAGCATCAGTTCTTAATGCTGCTATATGTAGTAGTGAATTTATTTTAGGAATTTTCTGTCTTGGAGACATCTTATCGCTTTCACATTCCCTGAGCGTTATTCTTCAAAAACAAGACATTGACTCAGCAAAAGCTTCTGATTTAGTATCTACTCTGATAGCAACCTTAATGACTCGAAGGAAAGAAGCTGATGAGTATTTTGATCACCTATTTGAAGATGCAACACAAATGGCAAATAAGTTAAACATAGAAATAAAAAACCTAGAACTTGTGGTCGACAAAAACATAGTGAGAACTACGCTACAGGTGATGTAAAAGCTTACTACAGGGTTTCAGTTTATGTGCCTCTTCTTGATAATATTATTGAGGATCTCAAAACACGGTTCCCTCCAGTGGTAATGGATGTTTTCAAATTAACATCACTGCTTCCTGAGAAAATAATTAGTGTAGATGCTGGTCAATTGAAACAATTAATAGAAGATATTATTGGAAGATTTGCTAACTTGCTCGGAGAAAGAAGAGAAATGCTGGTTTTGAGATTAAAAGTTGAGCTTTGTCATTGTCAACAAAAATGGAAGGATCTAATATTATCTGGTGCTGGTAAACTACCTGGTTCTGCTTTTGAAGCTCTTCAATGCTGTGATAAGGACATTTATCCAACAATACAGAAGCTCCTCCAAATTTTCTGCACATTACCAGTGACCAATTCAAGCGCTGAACGTTCTTTTTCATCATTACGATGCATCAAAACCTGGCTCCGAACTACAATGCTTGAAAAAAGATTAGTTGGTTTAGCGTTGCTTCATATTCACTACGACATAGTTTTGAATCCAGAGGATGTAGTCGAAAGATTTTCCAAAATTGGTAAACATAGAATTTTACTATAAATTTTTACAAATAATTAATAAGTTATAATTATTTTTAAATATGAATTAAATCATATCTAAATTGATGTTAAAAATAATAGAAAATATGCATTATTTTACTTCAAATAAAAGTTTTAAAAAAATATATCTATGTGAAAATTATTAAAAAATTTTCCCCCCCTAAATTCTTCTCTGGATCCGCCCCTGTTGCTACACGGTTAAAAATCTTAGTTTAAATTTTAGTAAATCCTGTACTGTATATATGACGACACCGACATTTTTTTTAAAATTTAAGCCACGCCAAATACTAAAACTTTGTTTTATTCCTGCATGGGTTTAAATTGCAAACCCCGATTTGGATTAAAAACCTTATTACAAGTTGTATTATAAAACTGGTTTTGGTTATGCAATTTATTTTTTTTTTATACTATAAATTTTAAACTAAGTCCTATTGCAGGTTTCGAACTCACGTCATCATTGAAATGAAAATAATAAACGTTGCTTGTGCGCCATAATCAAATTAAAAATGTTTCACAAAAATTGTATACGTATTATAAAGCTTTGTTTACCGAAAAAGTAACTCTGAATCGTAAGACTTTTGAATCTTAACAATTTGAAAATTAAGACGGAAAGTATTGAAATACAATACACCATGGTTTAAAATGAATTAAATCTAATTCATGGCTTTCTTAATTCAAAATCTATTCCAATTGTACTAGTTTTTCAAAAAGCAATTTTATTACTTTTTAGTTATTTTGTATAAAATTTTAAACCGTAGGTACTAAAGTTAACTTTGTATTCCAACTTTTTTAAAATTAACCACAACTTAAATTAAAAAAATTTCTAGTATTTTGAAAAGTATTACTTCGAATAGAAAGTGGTTTAAAAAATATATTATTCCAACCATTGATTTAAAAATTACTCCAAGATTTTTAAAAGTTAAAAAGTTGAATTTGAAGCGTTAAAAGTGGGATTTGTAGTATTAAAAGTTCAATTCAGATTTATAGCAAAGTGAATTTGAAGTGTTATTAGTTGAATTTCAAGTAAAACACATAACAGTATGTTCAAAAAGTCCATAGGATGGCACATAGATGGCGTAACTAGATTTTTTCCATATGATTTTTATTTAGTACCAACCTTCAAACGATACGTATAAAAATTTTACAACAATCGGACAATTGATTCGTGAGTTATAGCATTTTGTGTGCAACTATTGTAATAAAAAAAAAATGTAAAAAAGTGAATTTCGAGTTTTGATAAAGCATTGCTTTTTGATAAAAAAAAAAAAATATAGTGAAAACCAAACAATGGCTTGATAAACATTATCCGGACTCTGCTCCATCGAGACAAATGGTAGAAAAGTGGATTGCTGAACTTAAACGTGGTCGTACCAGCTCAAATGATGCAGAGCGCAGTGGACGCCCAAATCAGACTGTTATTCCACAAAACATCAAAAAAAATCCACAAATTGGTTATGACCGATCGCAAATTGAAGGTGCACGAGCTAGCTGACATTGTAAAGATATCAGATGGTAGTGTTTTTACCATTTTACACGAACATTTGGGTATGCAAAAGCTCTGTGCAAAGTGGGTGCCGCGTGAGCTCACAGTCGACCAAAAACAGCAACGAATTGATGCTTCAGAGGAGTGTTTGGCGCTGTTAAACCGCAATAAAATCGAATTCTATCGTCTATAAGTGGCAATGGATGAAACATGGCTTCACTATTACACACCAGAATCCAACGGACAGTCAGCTGAGTGGACAGCTGTCGACGAACCGAATCCAAAGCGAGCAAAGACCCAACAGTCGGCTTTGTAAGGTGATGGCGTCTGTATTTTGGGAATCTCTAAAAAGGAACCACCATCAACAGCGACTATTACTGTACACTTTTGGATCGATTGAAGGCTGAAATCGCCACGAAACGGCCACATTTGCAAAAGAAAAAAGTGTTGTTTCACGAAGACAATTCATCGTGACACAAAACGATTTCAAAATTGAATGAATTGGGCTTCGAATTGCTTACCCTCCCATCGTATTCTCCAGATTTAGTCCCCAGCGACTTTTTCCTGTTTTTAGATCTCAAGAGATTGCTTGCTGGAAAGAAACTCAAGTCCAATAATGAAGTAATCGCTAAAACTGAGGCCTATTTTGACGAGAAAGAGAAATCGTACTATAAAAGTGGTATCGAAAAGTTGGAAAATCGTTATACTCATTGTATCGCTCTCGATGGCAACTATGTTGAATAATATAATCGAGTATTATCAAAATTTTGTTTTTTTTCTTACTTATCCTACGGACTTATTGAATAACCTGTTATAAGCAGCACTCTGTTGTTCTATAATATTTAAGTTAAGATCTCTTTTATGTTAACATCTCAATTTGACCCACAGATTGTTACCACTTCTTAACTCATTAAAAAGTTCTATACGGATTTTTTTTTTTTTTTTTTTTCTTTTCATATTATTTGCTCTTGCAGTTAGTATCACTCGTTTTGGTCATTACCAAGTTCGTTAACTAGGCTCAATACAAAGAAATGGTCCCAAACATTGTCAACGCTTTGTTAAAGAGTTCGATCAACAAATGATGTCGTAGCTGTATAACAATGTTGCTGCTTGACAGTTAATCAGACCAATTGACAGCACCTCGAAGCCAATGTTTAAGCAGTGCTTCAGAAACTTATAACGGGTTAAGATAATGTAAAGTTTATCGTAACGAAAAATAAAAGAAATTATAAAATAATATAGTGGAAAAATAAGAATTAGTAAAACCAATATGAGTAGAAGTAGTGTTATTTTGATTTCGTCTTTATTGTTATTAGTTAATTTAACGCCATTAATCGAGGCACTTTTCTTTCCGGCGTCATCTATACTGCAGGTATTTTTAATACAATAGTTTGATAACATCAACATAATCAATCCTACTCATCTTTTTGAATTCATAGCTTACATCATCCGTATCCGTGCCACTACAGGAATTCTTTCCAGAGAGACGCATCATCATTGATTGGTGCTTTCAAATGAATTTCGATCTACCTTATCAACTTTCGTCATTTTACAATATACCGATTTGGCCAGGGCACTCTCGTGGTACACGTACTCTGTCCGTGCCTTCAACATTTAGAGACAACACATTAAATGCCACGCATGCGCATTTATACACAAAATATCAGCGTTCAAAACCAACGCAAAAACGTCATCCGAGTGACTTTACCGCTGGCGAATTCTATCAAGGCTTGGAGGATATTTTCATGAGGTATATATTGCGCTTTGAAATATCTGTGTTAATAAAAAAAAATATATATATAATCTTCCTTATAATTTGTGCACATTTTGCAGTTATGGAATTCATGAGACCTGCTTGCTGCGTAGCGTCTGCGATTTAGCTCAACATCCTTTTGATGATGCTCATCAGAATATTTTGACTGATATTTTAACATTTATTTTAACGTAACTTTTTTAAAAAACGTCTTTGATTTAAAACTTTTTACTCAACCAGTATAATTTTTTTAGTCCCTCCTTGCATGAGGCTTTTGATGCCTCTGAACAGCTGTATCGCGAAACATACGAGACGGCGGAACAGCGCGGTTTTCTAGGTGAAGACTGTCTGGTCTTATTTCCGGACTGTAAACATGATCTTTTGGGCTCCATGACTGAAGTAATGCTTTCAAATAGTTGAGTTGGTACATTTATATTACGTTAGTATTTTTAAATAGTATTTTTAATAAATTAATAATTGAAAAATTATTAGACTAACTTAAAATGTATGAATAGAGGTCGAAATTAATTAATAAAAATAAAATTTTAATAAAATGTATAATAAATTTTGACGGTTCTACGTCTTTTAAATCGATATAGGGGGGCCATTTTTGCAAAAGTTTAAAAGAGTGCGTCACAAAAAACTGTACAAAGATTTCAAACACAAAGTTCTATATGGATACAATTGTCGTATATAGAAAAATTTAGGCTTGTTGCAAAGGTCATCTTAACGAAAATCTTTTCAAAGATCAATAACCGTTACATTGACTTTGCACCATCACCCATTACTTTTTTTGCGGACGGAACATTAAAAAATTCGTTTATAGAGAGGATTACATTGCGGTACACATCAATGCTACAACGATGAAATTGGACACAGCAGTACATTAGATCAATTTCTATCATGTTGCACGAAATAGGCGTAACCGAAAGTAGCCCTCGTTTTTTAAATCGATATAAGTGGGCATGTATCAGAGATCTGCACAAGACCATTCGTCATTTTTTGCCGCTCGAATAACATTCGTCGTCAGCCACAATCGCACACAAAAAGTAATGCATGCACACCACTCGAGTTCGTAAGCAACGATTGCTGCTAAGCACAGTTTGTTACGATTACGAATCAATACAAAGGCACCATCCGACAAAGCCAACATTCGGATTATTCGCTAAAAAGCTCGAGTGTGCTGCTGCATGAATTTTTGTTGTTTTCTAGCAGCGTATTGATAAACAAACTATTATTGAATGTTTGTCGGTAAAAGAACAACGATGTTCTGCTTTCAATAAGCATTCTTTATGCAATAAGCAGTTTTTCCATGGTACGAATGGACATAAAAGCATGAAGTTTCCTTGCTTTTGACGAATGTTGCTCATGTCTTGCTTCGTTGGCTATTCTTGTGTCGTATGCATTCGTAATCGTGAGAGCTCGTACTCTATGGCATTCATATCAGAGAACTGCAAAACTCACTTTTTGCTTGATTAAATCATTCACTGGAATTCTTACTCAACTCAACTCATTCAACAAAGTTCAGCGTTGAATAAAATCAGCACAATACTGGCGAGCGCGTCTTTTGTGTCAGTTTGAGTTCGAGTTCGTCTGATCGAACTCACATGTTTGAGTGAACGAGTGTTGACGTTGAACAAAATAAAATGATGCTGAAGGCGGCGTTTGTGTGAGCTGATTGACGGAATGAATTCACATGTTTGAGTATTGGCGTTGAAGTGTATACGGATATGTGTTTTGTAATGAGAAATCAAAGAAATAGTTAAAGTATTAAGTTATTTGCAGTCAATCGTAATAAAAACTTCACCCTTCTTCTTCTTCTTGTTCTCTCTCTCTCTCTCTCTCTCTCTCTCTCTCTCTCTCTCTCTCTCTCTCTCTCTCTCTCTCTCTCTGTCTGCACGTGAAAAAAACTCATACGTGTTGATTTTTGCTTTTTGCGTTTCATTCTTGATGAAAATAATCGTTGTTGAGCCCAACGAACAAGCATGAAATATGTATCCGAAGACGACCGTTGATTAAAATCACAGAGCCAACACGAAGCACATGGTTTGATTGAATTTAACTCAACAGCGAGTGTGTGCAATCGAACAAGTCTATTCGATTGAACGCAGAGGCATGATTTTTACATTGTTGATTACGTATGAATATTTTTAAGTGAGATTTGCAGTTCTCTGATTCGTATCTACAGTAATTGGTACATGTATTCGCGCATTAATTTTAATGTAGAAGTCATATTTGTGGCTCATATATTGGCGAGACATTCGAAAGGCCATTTGAATGCACTCAAGCTGTTCTCTGGCATGTATATCAAAATTGTAAATAAGAGCGTCACAAAATTTGTTAAGATTTCAAACACAAATTTTCACATGATGCTCTCGACCAATTTTTAAAATATAATTTACCATTATATATTCTCCGTACTAAGCCTCACCCCTCTCGTGTGAGCGGAAAATTTTTAAAAGTCCTTTAATGAAAAGGATTACATATCGCTACACATTACAGCCCTGCATGAACATGCTTTTTCGCCTCCCTGAATTTATTCTCTTGCTATAGAATAAACAATTTTTTCTATCCCTTATAACCCTACACTCTCTTTGTTTTATTCAGTTATAAGAAACGAAGAGAATAAGAGCACGATGCTTTAATAACACCAGCAGGTAGCAAATGAAGCAATAAAAAATAACAAAAATATCAGTGATCATACCGTGAATATTTAGCGAATATTTTGTTATTCGTTCGTTCGTAGGAAATAGATGTTTTTTGTATGGGGACCCAAAGAAGCGTGGCAGATAGGGGGTAGGTGTATTCGGAAGAAATGTTGAGAGGCAAAAAATAATAGGACTAACTCATATAGTTGACCTCTCTAAGAGTTCAGCTACGGCCGATATAAGCTATTTTCGACAGCTTTTATGTTTTTTGTATGAGGACCCAAAGAAGGGTGGTAGATAGGGGATAGGTGTGTTGGGGAGAAATGTTGAAGGGCAAAAAATAATAGGACATACTCATATATTTGACCCCTCTATGAGTTCAGCTACGGCCGATATAAGCTATTTTCGACAGTGTTTGTGTTTTTTGTGTGGAAGGTAGCGAATAAAGCAACAAAAAATAACACAAATATGCATTTAGAATAACAAAAAGCTTATTACGGGAAACCCCAACATATTCAGGCCGATCGTGAGTCATTTTTTCGCCCGGAATCGAAAAAGGGAATTTCCGCTTTTAAGATATCAGGTAAGACTTCACTTTTTCATTTTTTACACTCATGAATATTGACGGTTGATGAACAAATTTGCATTCAAAATTTCCAAAATTTCTTGAGCTTTGTCTTAAAAAACGGAAATTTCCTTTTCCGTTTCCGGGCGAAAAAATTACTCACTATCGGCCTGATTAACTCTTATTCAGGTCACTGCAGCAGATACGTGAGTATTCGTGTAGTTTATTAAGTGCTCAGAGAAAAAACCGAAACAACGCGTAAAAGGTTCATTAATATAGGTTAAGTCACTTGAGAGAAAAGCACTCTTTTTTTCGCCTTTGCTCGAACTGTCAAAGTAGCTGTTAGCTAAAAATTGTACAGATTCGAGTTTTTTTTTCTTGATTTCCTTTCATCCATTCTGACAGTTCGACCGAGCTTCTATCAAGTGACTTAACATATTTTAATGAACCTTGAATGCGTAGATCGCAAGCTCACCTCAGTTCAAGAGTGTATGAAAAGAGAGCAGAGAACAAATAAAAAGTTATTCTCTTGCGCTACACAACCTGTTCATGGTATAATGATTTACAAGGTAGGAGTGACAGTTCTGTTGGCGATTTGGAGTTGTCAAAAACACATTAAAAAGAGAAAACAAAGAAGCAGCAAAACCGAAGACAAGTTCAACTTTGTATTGATTTGGCAACTCCCGATCGACGCTCGTGAGAAAAAAGGTAGTTGTCAGGGCTACCTTGTAAATTATTGTATCATGGACCTGTTGCTACACGACCTGTTGTTTACATTAGAGGTATTCACGATGTGTTGTATTTGCCCTTGTATTGTGTATTTTTGATAAATTTGATATTTGTAGTAAATTTTGTAAATTTACAAAAACAATATACACAGTGTTCAAAATACAACCCAGTCGCAAAAATACAACGACGAAACCCTATTGTATTCTTTGTAAATTGCGTTGTGTATATGATCAGCTGATCGCAAAAGCATTTCAACTCAACATCGAGGAAGCTACCGAAGGCTGCGAAATGAATTTATTTAAAAAATTTAATTTTATTATTAGGTCTGTTCGCGTACCCAAAAGATTTTAACAATTTGTACAAATTTTACAAATTGTTAAAAGAAATCCGTTCGCTTACAAAAAAAAACTTGCAAGTGAGAATGAAAATAATAGAGTATGATTTTTCTCTTCAGTCCAGTTTTGAAAAGTTTTTGCTGGCTGATTTTCTACTTGCAAGAATTTTCATGAAATAAAAATAAAAACAAATGTCTTAAACAGATGTTTTAAATGTACCTACAAAATAAATAAAAAATGGGTAAGCAAATAAAATTATTATTTTTTTAAATATTTTTAACATATGTACCATGAACATATGTTGAATTTGTCATGCGCAAAATTTTTTCGCCTTTTGTCAAATTTTAAAAATTATTAAATTATGTTATAAAATTATGTTATTTTCTTTTCAACTTTCTGACAGTTCGACATGCATTGCAAATTTTAACAAATTTTCTATACGGGTACTTTTTTAGATTTTCATTGTATTGCGAGAGAATTTTTTTCTTACTCTCAAAAAATTGTTACTGGCAAAATTTTACTGTAAAAGTACGCGAACAGACCTAATGTTTCGTTCAAATTTTTTCATTATTTTGTAGGCATTTCAATTCATATTTCCAAACAAATGAGCTGATTTTAAAAATACAAGACTTTATTGAAGGTTCGCTCACAATAAGGTGTAAATATTGTAAATTTTGTAAAAATTTATCACAAATACATCACATCGTGAATACCCCTATTTATTCGCTTGCAACTTGCTTGCAGTGACTGCTACAGCAGAGAATCAGGGTATATTCGCTTGATGAATATATTCATGCAGTGCTCTGGTACACATTAATGATACAATGATGAAATTTGGCACTGGAGTATCATCCAAAATAGGTGTAACCGGAAGTAACCGAAAATAAAACAAAAAACACAGGTGCGTCGTTGGACGCACGTGAGAAGTGAAGCTTTTTCGCAGTTAGGACTGCCACCTAAATTCATCAATTTAAATGAATTCAAAAATTACTTTTTTTTTCTATAGGAATGCCATCTAAATTTTTGTATTTTTACGAATTCGGTGCTGCGGCGAACATTAGCTGAATTTGAATCCGTTGTCAGAATTTCAAAAATTATGTTATATTTTTTACCATAGAAATGCCACCTAAATTTTTAAATTTTTACGAATTCGGTGATGGGCGAACATAGGTCGCTGAATCCGAATCCGTTCTTTGAATTTAAAAATGATGAAGTCCTCTTTCCTTAGGGATGTCAGCTAAATTTTTTTTACTTTTACGAATTCGGTGCTGGGCCAAACTCTAGGCAAAAATGGGTCGCTGAAACCAGACCCGTTGTCAGAATTTAAAAATTCTTTAATTTTGTTTTTCATAGAGCTGCCACCCAATTTTTTTTTACGAATAGCTGGTGAAAGACAAAACACCAAAGCTCTCTACAATTTTTAAAAAAGGCACTAGAGGCACAGTTTATATAGAAACGCTCAAACCAACTTTTCTGAATACAGAAACTTCGCCGACACATACATAGCTATATAAATGTAAGCCTGTTAAAAAAGTGCCTGACGAAGCGGGCAGGGTTCTGCTAGTATTACAGACCCGTAGACGAGGGGGGGAGGGGTTTAAGGTGTTAGGTGACCCCCCTTAGGGTCCAAAAAGTATAAAGAAATAACACAAATGAGACTATTAAATTCAAAATGTGATTTTTTGTTTAGATAAACTGTGATAATGATATTAATTTTCTTGAAAACTTCGCTTAGTTATTGAAAAATTTTTTGTCCAAGTGAATGATTAATTTTGCTTATAAGAGTCATAATCATTATATTGAAGTTCATCTCCAAGGAGATTGTATATTAAAAATCAGATTCAATGCTCAAAAAGTCCCTGATATCCAGTAAAATATATATATGAAATTATGCCTAGAACGAATATAATTTTGTAAATTGAAGAAAATTAGCTTGACATTTTTTATGCCATATGTACCCAGCGAACCATAGTTGACGACTATGTTGAAATTCCGACTAATTCGTAGCTATTCAAGTAAAATTTCCTTTTTTTTCGAACTGTCTGAACGAAATCGTAACTTTTTCGTAACATTTTCGTTAGGTCTCGTTACGAAATCGTTACGATATTTCGTTACGAAGTCGTGTCAACCCCCCTTCATACGATTTTCGTTACGATTTCGTAATATTTTTAAGGCAAAATATTTTTAACGAAATCGTAACAAACAATTCGCAATCTTTCCGATTTCGGAATTCGATTTCGTTACGAAATCGTAAAGAATATCGTATGAAGCGGTTGACACGACTTCGTAACGAAATGTCGTAACGATGTCATAACGAGTCTTAACGAAAACGTTACGAAGAAGTTACGATTTCGTTCAGACAGTTCAAAAGAAAGGAAAGTTTGCATTTCAATATGTTTTACAAACAGTCGCATAACGAAACTCTTTATAAATTCGTATAAAAAGTGAAACTGTTCCGATATTTGCATACAGCTCGATATAGTTATGAATTCGTCGGAATTTCGACAAAGTCGTCAACTATGGTTTGCTGGGTAAGCGTGACATGAACCACAAAATTTAACACATTATGGGGTATTCCACGTAAAGCGAATGACTAAAAAGTTTGACTATATTATTTTGTTACTTTCTTGGTATATAAGACATCTAAAATTTCCAACTTGGCACAAAAATTTAGCCCTGTGCGAAGTCTTTTCCAAGTAACAGGTTTCGGAAAATCATGTTAAATCTAAATATGGTTTTTTTCGAAAAAAAAATTCTCAATAAAAAAAAGTTTTTGTGAAACATTTTATACAGTCCAATTCTATAGTTATTTGATGATTTTTTAATCATGTTACCAAATTTTCATAAAAAAATTAACAATTATAGTTTTTTAAGCTTTTTTATTGAAGTTCATTTTTTTTAATTTATGTTTTTTTTTAAATTATTTTTATTATATTAAGAAATTACAAAACAATTTGGAAGTTCAAAAAATTTGGTTTTTAGTATTTATAAATTGCAAATAATTTAAATATAAATCCACTACTAATTAAATTCTTAAATATCCAAAAAAAGTTGCTGTTTCATTCTTTTTATAAAAATTTATCAGATGAGTAATTATTTTAATATTAACATGAACTTATTTTCATGTGATATATTATATAATAAATTGGTTCTAAGATACTGGTGCTGTGCAAAAACCACTTTTGGAATTACGGTTTTTGAAAAATAGTCTGAAATTTAAATATGACTTTATCGGAGTCGATTCCTCTGCTCAAAAAATTTTATTAAAAAAACAATATATATAGTAATTGTTATTGGAATTGAATCATGAGAAAATGAAACTGTTAAATTTTTAAAAATCTTAAAATATATTCTTATTAATTTATTTAAATTGTCGAAATCGTTTTCGAGAACAGTAATATTTTAGCCCTTAACGATAACTCGAACTAGGCTTCACACAGGTTCAAATAGTTGTACACAAGCTGGGGATCAATAAAAGCGTAAGATAGCCGAAATGAAACCAAATCTAAAGACTAACATTTTTTTCCCCCCCGTTTATATGAAATGTCCATAAAAGTTGTGAATACAGCTTCACCAGCTGAACTTATTACAAAATATTTGCATTTTTCATAGCTGATTTTAATTTTGATTTTAATAAACTGCAAGAAATCTAACCTATTTTTACCGTTTATATTAATATTGTTGAATTAGTAAAATTTTGTCCCACACATTTTTACTTTTTGTGCTAATTTTCGGAATAATACTTTTTTAAAGAAATTCAAAATTCTCAAGTTGGACCATTTTTCAACAAACCATAGGCAAAAATCCAAAAAAGTTTGTACTCAAAATTGATTTGTAAAAAAAAATCTCATCTCTCTTATGGTCATTTAAAAACAGGCATATTCACAAATAGTCTTAAAAGAAATCTGATTTGCTTAAAAATTTGCATATCCTTTCTTTCAGTTATTACTGGTATCTACTTATAGATTTTGTATCAAAACCGCCCCCCTCCCCCCCTAAGGTAAATCCTGGCTACGGGCCTGTAGTATTATATAGATTACCCATTAATTTTGTTTTGATAGTTCAAAAATTATTATTTATTGAAAAAGCGAGATTTTCTATAAAGTTTCACTTCTGACGAGACACATTTTTTTAACACTTTTCTAAAAATTTCATCATTTATAATTACTTATAGGTAACGCAATTACAAACATGTCTCCTACCCACAATTTCGATGGTTTCTTTTCTAAAAATCATTAACTTTTAACAAAAAACATTCTCAACAATGTGATACTGAAATACTTAAAAAAAAAAAAAATCACAACGTTATCTTTGGAAATTTGCTGTCTCAAATTTTCATTTTATTTTCAAAATTTTCAGAAAATAAACTTTCACATTCCTGGAACAAAAAAAAAACTTTAAATTCAAAATTTATTGTGCAAATTTCGGAATATTAAAAAAGAAACCATAAACCGTATAGTTTTCAATGCAAGTCAAAATGTCGCTCTCTTTCCAAATGGTAAAATCAATTAAAAGCAATTCATTTCTTAAACCATTGGCTTCACCATTAAATTCGATCCGAAATCAATCGGGACCTAGTCTCAGTGAAATATGTGCTGATCTCATGTTACCACGCTGCGGTAAAAAAGCTCTAGAAAAAACTGAGTGCGCAAAAAAAAAGCAACAACAAAAGGAAAAGAAAACAGATTCGCCTTTCGCCCATTTGTTTGCACATCCAGAGTGTTGTGGAGATCCTTGTCCCGATGTTTACCCACGCTTCGATGACCTCTACTATAAGCCCTCGGATAAACTAACACGTGTCTACACACAAACTTGGGTTGAGTGCCCAAAAAAAAGAATCGTAAAAAAACCAGTCTGCGACTATGGTAAATTTATATATCCAGTATTTGAGAAAAGACCGCGAAAAAGAGCTGCGATGGCAGCAAACGTATGTAAGGTATCGGAAATAGATACCCTCGGCCTAATGAAATGCGTGCGACTAACAATACAAGGTCGTTGTCCAAAAATTATGATGCCGGGTTGTAAAGGGGCACGTGAACCACCAAAGTGTAAAAAAAATAGATTGCCGAGCATTTGCAAGAAAATTTGTTGTCCCTATCCGTCATTTTCAGAATGTCTGAAACCGAAACCGAAACCTAGAAGTCCGGTTGAGTGTACATGTTTGGATCCAGTATCGATGTGTGATGTATGGGCCGAAGTGAAAAGACGAGATGCACTAGAAGCAGCTAGGCTGAAGAAGTAAGAAATTACAAACCAAGAATTGCATATTGAAATCTACAAAAATTAAAAAAAAAAAACCGAAAAATATTGTTGTTAGACTTAAATAAAAAAGTTCAAATGTCTCTAAATTAGAAATCAAATTATATGTTATAAGATAATAAATCAATTTTGTAGAAAACATACCGAGAAGAAGCATTTTCAATCAATCATGCATTTAGGTTTTCTGGGAAATTTGAGCGCAGCCCTAGATGATTGATTTGCACCTGAGCACTGAATCATTTTTACTTCAAATCAAGTTGAAAAGTGTTTTATTATTGCTAGTGCATTATTGCTATATAAATTTCAAAACCGTTTAATTACAGTCGATAGAAAAAAAGCAACTAATTTTTTTTAAGTGTAGTTGAAGGTAGTTTTAAGAGCTAAATAAAAACGGCATTCAGAGCAGAACATTCGAACTTCTGTTTTCGGATAGGACTAGCAACAGAAACTACCTTTGTTATATCCAGAGCTGGGTTATAATGATGCCTTAATGATTCCTGAGGAATCGGTAAATAGTCATCGGAATTCCTCAGGAATGAAATTTGGGGCAAAAATGGTCCATTCCATTGCAAGAATTGTAATTTGTAATTGAACGTTTCAATTCCTCAGGAATGGAATTAGAAAAAATTGTCAATTCCATAACGGGACTTGTAATTTGTAATTGGTCATATCAATTCCTCAGGAATGGAATTGAAAAAAAATCGTCAATTCCATTACAGGAATTCCTCAGGAATGGAATTGAAAAAATGGTCAATTCCATTACAGGAATTGTAACTGGTAATTGAACCTTTCAATTCCTCAGGAATTGGTAATGGAACATCTCAATTTCTCAGGAATTGAAATTTTCAATTCCATTATAGGAATTGTAATTGGAGGTTACTGTAAATGTAATTGGATTACAATTTTAATCACAATTACAATTCCATTACAATTACAATTGTAATTGGATTACATTAACCTCAATTACAATTGTAATTGGATTACAGTAACCTCCAATTACAATTCCTGTAATAGAATTGAAAATTTCAATTACCAATTCCTGAGGAATTGAAAGTTTCAGTTACAATTCCTGCAATGAAATTGACGAATTTTTCCAATTCCATTCTTAAGGAATTGAGATGTTCAATTACCAATTACAATTCCTGGAATGGAATTGACGATTTTTTTCCAATTCCATTCCTGAAGAATTGAGATGTTCAATTACCAATTCCTGGAATTGGAAAAAATTCGCCAATTCCATTCCTGAGGAATTGAGATGACCTAATTCCAAGGAATTGGAATTGAAAAGTAATGAATACTTTTCGACCCAGCTCTGGTTATATCGCCTCTTATTTTTTCTTTACCTTTGTTGTATTTAACTGTTAATAATGTTGCCAGTTGTCCGGTATAAATCGCTTCTATAGCATTCATAAGTTTCTTTTTTTTTTGTGAATGTTGAACTATCGTCTAATGATTTCCTTGGCCACCCTCTTGCAGATTTTGAAGTACTTGGCAATTCGTCGCATATATCTTCTACTCCTCATCCTGTGTATCGGTACTTTCCTGCAGCCAATTCTTGTATTTGCAATTAAATGTTTTATCTGAACTACGAACACTATTCCATTTAACTTTTACTATATTGAATACTGCATGAATCTTTTTTCGAATTTCGGGTTTTTCAAATTTTTCATCAATGATGTTAAGAAGTTTTTGTAATGCTGCTCCGAAATCTAATTCAGTTTATCTAATAACTTTTGAATATTTCATATATGATATCACCCATTTCATATTGAAGTGTAATATCAGTTGTACTGAACGTCTCCGATTTGGCTCAAATTTTAATCTTGGATTCGTTTTTTGATTAGAAAATCAAATCCGAAGTTATAAATTTTTAGACCAAAATAGGGTCTACTTTGAGACAACGTAACACAGTCAATTTAAATCCCCAGTTACTTTTGAAGTTTATTTTTGTATTTTTTTAAGAAACAAAAAATTGCACTTAAAATTTATTATATATATATAAAATTAGATATAGATATAGATATAGATATAGATATAGATATAGATATAGATATAGATATAGATATAGATATAGATATAGATATAGATATAGATATAGATATAGATATAGATATAGATATAGATATAGATATAGATATAGATATAGATATAGATATAGATATAGATATAGATATAGATATAGATATAGATATAGATATAGATATAGATATAGATATAGATATAGATATAGATATAGATATAGATATAGATATAGATATAGATATAGATATAGATATAGATATAGATATAGATATAGATATAGATATAGATATAGATATAGATATAGATATAGATATAGATATAGATATAGATATAGATATAGATATAGATATAGATATAGATATAGATATAGATATAGATATAGATATAGATATAGATATAGATATAGATATAGATATAGATATAGATATAGATATAGATATAGATATAGATATAGATATAGATATAGATATAGATATAGATATAGATATAGATATAGATATAGATATAGATTATGTGATCTGTTTTCACATTATCCTTCTGTCGGTCTGTTTGCTTTTGACTATCCGTCCACTACATATCTAATTAAAAAATCACCCTATGGCCCTCAAGATTTCTGCAAAAAGCGCTTTAGCACTACTTTGTTTTCAGTGTAAGCTTTAAAGCGCTCATTAATATAAACTAAAGATGAGAGAGTATAGATGTACAAAGCTGCCAATAGAATCTATTCCTACCATACATCAATTCCCCTCACCACGCCATTCCACTTGCTTCCCATCTACTGTTCCACTTTAAGCAAAATATTACGAATTCAATAGTATAATTAAGAAAAAAATTCAAAACAGAGTAATTGAAAATTTGTTGTCAAAAATTTTCAGTTAACTTTCTTAATTTTCCGGAAACATCTTGCATCTTCAATTTTTTTTAAATTATATAAAAATTCAAAATTTTTTCAAACAATTTTTCGGCATTATATTCGGAACTGCAAAATTTTAAGTAAAACAAAAATGGCTCTTTCTTTACAAATGGTAAAAACAGCACATCGGGCTACACTGCTAGCGCCACTAAAAATGAGTCCCATAGCAGTAGGAGCTCGGTTACAATCTAATAGCCGCAAAGATTGTGGCGAGGATCCTTCTCCAGTCTGTGGTTCTAAAAACCTAACGAAGCCTCCTTGTGAGTCATCAAAGAAAAAAACAGATAAAAAGAAAAAAGAAGAATCATTTCAATCTATGTGGGAGAATCCCGAGTGCTGTAAAGACCCTTGCCCAGACGTTCTTCCGCGTTTCGATGAGCTATACTATAAAATGTCGGACAAGGCAACACGCATTTACAAACAAACATGGGTGGAATGTCCAGAAAAGAAAATTGTCAGGAAACCGGTTTGCGAATATGATAAATTAATATATCCGCCACTAGAAAAAAGAGCACGAAAAGACCGTCCCAGTACCGCCAAATCTGCCAACGACTCTGACCTTATGAGATGTTTCGCAAAATCGAATCCAAAGTGTGCAAAAATTACAATGCCTGGTTGTCGGGGAGCACGGGAACCGCCTAAGTGCAAGATAACTAAGAAACCATTAGATTGCAAGAAAGTTTGTTGTCCTTATCCGAGCTTCTCGGAATGTAAGAAGCCGCGTCCAAAACCAAGACATCCTGTTGAATGCAGATGTCTTGATTCAGTGGCGTTATGTGATGTTTTTGCTGCTTTGAAGAGAATGGAATCTTTTAAAAAGTAAAGGAATAGCCTGAATTATGCAAAAAATTTTTAAAAAAAAGTTTTTGTTGTCTTATAAATACTGAGTTACACTTATATAAAAAGTAATTTTAAAAAGAAATATATTTCACAAAAAAAAAAAAAATGTGTATATAATAAAAGAAAATTAAAACTGAATTTTAAAATCTTCGACAAAAGTGTTATAACCATTACTGTCACTTTGAAATTTTTATGTAGTGGTAGATTGAGTATTGCTCTTTTTAAAAAAAAAAAAAATATCTGAAATTTAATCGTGTTCTTTCTCGAAAATGTTGACCTCAAAAGTAGAAAAAATTCCGAATTTTTGTACTCAAGAAAGACGGTTCGAAATTTCTGCCCTCAAATGCTATCAACAATTCGCAATTACAATACAATTTGCGGTTTTGTTTGCTTTTAATTGTACGACTTTTTTTAAATTTATACACAAAATAATATAAAAAAAAATAAACAATCGCAGCCTTTGCTGTTTGGCTTGAATAATTTGTTTAATAAATTTGAATAAAAAATGGTTAACTTTTGCCTATGCTCAAGGTATATTTAACAAGGTAGTGTCGTCTCGGAGCTGTGGGTACCGTAGCTGTCAAACACATAGAATATTATAATTTGCAAATTTTGATATTTGTTTTGCTTTTATTCGTAAAAACCTGGTTTTGACAGGTGCGGTACTCAGCACAAGAGAGAATTTTAACAACTAACACTACCTTGTCTTATTCTTCCATGAAATCGCTGTGAGCGATTTGAATAACTCTAAAAAAAAACCAAGAAAGTTAACGAAACTGTGGCAATTCCAATTATGGGTATGCTCTTATATTAATATAGGCTCGCTTTTATATTGACAGATCAGTCTGCCAGCATGTGGCTATTATAGTCAGGCTTATAATAAGCTGGAAGTTCATTAACTGCGTTTGCATTTGCGTCCGTCTGCTCGCTGGCGCAATCATAATAGAACCACATGAAAGCTTACGGGAACGAGTTCAACGCTTACCTGCGTTTCATTAAAATGATACTTATTTTTTCCATTTCTATTTGTAGTTCTTTCAACAATCCTTAGACTATTGTGTTAATTCCGTTGTTTATTATTTTAAACGGCATTGCTATTATTTTCTTAAACGTCAAAAAAAATAAATCAACCAACGAATAAATTTTGACATTCAACATCGAATCATCCATGAAATTTTAAATTTACTCAGTGAATAATGTGAATTAAAAATTGATTTACTGTCATCATTCAACGTTCACTGTCATCGTTTTGAGTGAAATGTGTAAATTCGCCTTAAGTACGATTTGGTTTCACTTTCATCAAAAGTAGAATATACTTCCACTTCTTTCTTTGTTCAGTGTGGATAATAATCATCTTCATTTTAAAGATGAAGCTCAATGTACACTTTTCAAATCGGATGATTCATCCAAAATGAACAATGATAGTTAATCGTGTAAATTTTCCTTAACAAAGCATTGAATCATTCATTTGATTAACGTTCAAAATATAATATCACTACATTTTTTGATTTTGACAACGCAATGGAATCAATTTAGATAGACCTCACCATGGTATAAAATAAGAAGGTAGGCGCATTTCGGACTGCGATCTCTGTCTCATATCCAAAATTGTCAAAATCAAAACAAATCACTTTTTTGTTTACATTTTTCCAATTAAAGCTTTTTCATTGCTTTCAGATTTTCTATGAGCTGTTAAACTGGTGTTGACACTAACGGCAGTCTTCCTCTTCGAAATGCATCTACCGTCTCTTAATCTATCATGGATCTCACCTAGTTCTTCCACTTCTTCTAATACACCTTGCCTAAAATAATCACGTTATTGTTTTTACATTTAGCACAAGTCCCTACAGCCAAGGTATATTAATCCAGGTACTATAAGACGCAACTGCGCTGCCATCTTTTGGGAATTTCAAAATCATGTAGTGCAAATCCTTACATAAACAAATTGGGGAATTTTTCATTTATAGAGAAAAATTTAGGTGTGCAGGGTGTTTATACATTTAACATTTTTCAGCACCATGGAATCCACTCAAGCGGCAACAGTGGGTTGAGAGCTGTGGCGTGACATTGCGGAGCAATTCCAAGGAATTTGGAAAACATTTCAAGGGAGCGGATTTTATAAATGCACTTGGAGACCCACTAGCTAAGCGATCTCGGCTTATGCCAAGCGCCTCCGTTTTTGAGTGATTATGATTGAGGACGAAGAGCTAGTTGATTATAACACACAAACTTAGTAACTAGTTTTATCATTGAATATGTTAAATTGTGAGCATCACAACTTTTTCGACCATAGCATTGTAGTGAATGATTAATGAACTCCTGCCATGCCCTGCATTTTAACGAACTAAAGAAGAAGATGGCCGAGTTAGAGGCAGAAGTAGTCACTCTAAAAAATATAAAAAAACATGATGGAATTAATAAAAAAAAACTTATACCCCTTTTTATTTTTTTTAGAACAAAAGCAACTTTGCTTAATGTCATTTCCTCTGTTTGACATTATACTCCCATTCAGTCAGTTCTATTTATTAAAAAAAACGAAATGTCCATTACAGCCCTTGAAAGGACTTTGACCGAGCTTCTTATGATCAATTGTGTTGTTTGTGTTGTGAAATGTTTGAACACAAATGATCGAGAACTGGACCTATATGTTTTATGCCAAGCTTTTCATGGCAGTTTGTACTCTCTGAGTTTTGCAATTGTCTGCAGATAGGTGACGGCCGAACAGAAAAATTAATTCAATTGATAGTACGTGGTTTAATATACCTTGCCTACAGCTCTATTTTTTTAATACAACTTTTGTTTAATTTTTATCGACACTACTGTACAGTTTGATACCGGCTGATTTTGACAGTTTGTAAGCAAATAGTAAACAAAAGTATGTGTGCCTTAAATTGATAAAATACTTTGGAAAAAGTATGAACTATACACTAAACATAGTGAAAATCTTAAAATTGAAAACGACGCTCCAAAGATGCATGAGTTGCAGCACCATCTACAGTCTTAGTTCAGGTTAGTTCGCCTTGGAGGTCCTATGAAAATTTCTAAAAATATTTTCCTTAACTTCCGTTCTCTTTAACATCCATTAGGTTACGGCAAATGTGGCGTCTCTGTTATACGCGTCTCCGGTCCTCAAACCAAGCAAGCTCTTCAATGCATAGTTGGCAGTAAATTTGAACCAAAGCCACGAAATGCCACACTCAAATCGCTCTACCATCCGCATAGCAATGAGATGATCGACCGCGGCCTAGTGCTTTGGTTTCCAGGACCTAATTCGTTTACCGGCGAAGACTGCTGTGAATTTCAGGTGCACGGGTCACTAGCAGTTATTGCTGCATTACTAGATGCACTTGGCAAGCTGCCAGGTCTGCGTGCCGCCACACCGGGTGAGTTTACAAAGCGAGCTTTCTTTGGCGGTAAACTCGATTTGACAGAAGTTGATGGACTCGCCGATTTAATACATGCCGAAACGGAGGCTCAACGCAAGCAAGTACGAACTCGAACATATTGGAGTTTTTTTTTTCTTATCTCACTTCTTCATTCTCAGGCTTTGTTACAAAGCACCGGTTCACTATCACGCCTTTACGATGATTGGCGTCGTCGTCTAATCCGCTGTGCTGCGCATTTAGAAGCTTTCATTGACTTTGCAGAAGATGAAAACATCGAAGATGATATTGTGATCAGCATGATGCAAGAGCTTCAGCAAATTGCAGCAGAAATATGCGCGCATTTGAATGATCAACGCCAAGGTGAAATGTTGCGCGATGGCGTTCGTACAGTCATCATTGGTGCACCTAATGTAGGCAAGAGTAGTTTTATGAATAGGATGTGTAAGCGTCAGATATCTATTGTGACGCCCCTGGCAGGCACTACACGAGATGTTATAGAAACAACGCATAACTTTGGCGGATATCCGGTGGTATTCTTCGATACAGCCGGCCTACGACTGCAGACCAGAGATGTAGTTGAACAAGAAGGCATCGACAGAGCTAAGCAGTCAATAAATACTGCCGATTTAGTATTGCTAATCATGGATGCCAAGGAATTAGTAAAGCGCAAAATAGCAACAAATGAACAATTAATTACATATCAGCATCAATATACAACTGAACTGGGCTTAACAGCCGAAACTCTACAACAAAGAAAACTGCAACTAATTATAAACAAAATTGATTTATTAACATCTGAGCAGTTAATACAATTGACAAAACTGAAGCAAGTGCTGTTCATATCCTGCAAAGTAGAAAAGGAGTTGGATAAATTTTTGAACAAATTTCAAAAATTAATCATTGAAATGTAAGTTTTGCATTTAACATGGAACTAAGTAGTTCTAATGATTATGGTTGTTTTTTTTTTTATTTAGTTGTGGCCTGCCATCACCAGAGAATCCGCGCATTACTCATGTACGCTACCGTCAACAATTGGAACGTTGTATTGAGTTTATCAACATATATCTGAGTGATTATGCACCTCATGTATATCCGGATATGGCAATTGCTGCTCAAAAACTACGCAAAGCTGTTAAGTGCATTGAACGCATAACGGGTCATGTGAGCACAGATGATATTCTAGATGTAGTTTTTCGCGACTTTTGCATTGGCAAATAAGAGCTTGCTCAAAATTTTAAAAAAATTATAATTTTTAATGAAACTATGTTTTTTATAGTTGCATTTGTATTTAGGATACAACATTTCTTTAACTTAATTTCCTATTTTATGATTAATTTTAATGTGAGTTTAATGAAATGAAATATAAAATGAAAGTGCTCATATTTACAAATCCATCTATGATATCGCATTAAGTTTAACTAAGCAAATGTCTAATATCTAGCTTGTAAAGTAAAGATTGTTAATAATAGTAAATGTAACATTAAAGTTTAGGTATGTGAAAACCGAAACCAAAAAATATTTAATTTATTTAATACCAAAACCAAATAATATATTTTAAAACAAAATTAAAAAAATATAGTTTATTTTTTTGCAAAATTGCAAATAAAGCGGTCAAAAAAATGGTATTTTCTGTTCATAACCTAGGAAAAGCTGTAGAGTAGAAAACATTTGGAATTTTTAATGAAAGTGAACAAAGTGTTCTACCGTTAACAAAACAACTTATAGAAAACACCATTTACCACCGCCACGATCAACCAAAATTGGCAAAATACTATATTTCTTTTTATGTTGTTCCTTACATTAAGTACCTCCTGAAAAAATACCCGGAATTCTGCAATAAAACGAAAATGGTTCAATTATTCAGCGATATTAATATTGTTTTCTTCAAATTAGTCTACATTCCAAACAATATACATATTTCAACTACTCCTCCAATCATTAAACACTTTCATAGGCTGATTTAAGAATCGCCCTTAGCTCCTTGTGCAAATTCCCTTTTATCGCAACCTCAGTTGTGGGAATCGTAACACATGGTATAGTAAGTAGTAAAACTTTTTTTGCAAATATTCTTCTTTATTCATCAACATAGGTTCCTTCAAGAGCAATACATTCATTCCACCGCTTTTCTAACTATTCAATACCGGTTGTAGAACAATTTGTGCTTCGCTTCAAAATACGCTTTAGTTTCAGCCATAACCACTTAATTGGAGCTAAATCTCTTGCCGGCAAGCACTTTTTTGAGGTCAGCAAAGATCCAGTAGTCGCTGGGGGCCAAATCTGGCGAATACGGTGGATGAGGAAACAATTCGAAGCCCAATTCGTGGATTTTTGCCAATGTTTTCGTCGATTTGTGACACGGTGCATTTTCTTGATGAAAAAAAATGTCTCTTTCTCCTTAAAATGGGGCCGATTTTTCGCGATTTCATCATTCAAACGCTCTAACAACGCTATATAATAATCGCTGTTGTTTGTTTTCCCCTTTTAGAGATAGTCTATGAACAAAATTCCATGCGCATCCCAAAATGCAGTTTTTGATCACATTGGTCTGCTTTCATCGGTTGCTCTCCGCTCAGCTGACGACTGTCGATTCCGGTGTGTAATGGTGGATGCACGTTTCATCCATTGCCACATACCGACTCTAAAATTCATGTTTATTCTTTGTAAACAGTGCCAAACAGATCTCCGAATCATCGACACGTTGTTGTTTTTGGTCCGGTGTAAGAAAACGCAGCACCCACTTCGAAAACAGCTTTCTCATCGACAAATGTTCGTGTAATATTGTTCCCACACTGCCTTTCGATATTTTCACAGCCTCAGCTAGCTCGCGCACGTTGACTTTACGGTCGGCCAATACCATTTTGTGTACTTTTTTTTATGTTTAGTGGAATAACTGCCTCATTTGGGCGTCCTGAACGTTCAACATCATTTGTGTCTATACGACCAAGTTTAAACTCAGCAGCATGCCATCGACAAATGGTTGCTTTTGACGGAGCAGAGTCCGAATAACACTTTCGACGCCATTGCTCAGCTTTAACGATATTTTTCCCCATCAAAACACAGTGATAAATCAACACACGGTATTGCTTTGAATCCATAATTTTGAAAATATCAAAATTAGCGTCACTTAAATCACTGTAACTTCTAAACTAAACGTTAGATTTTCATGAAATTTTCACACGTGTTTTTGAAGGTTGGAACTATCGAAATATTATATCGATATTTCGTACGTAGCAGTTCGCCTCGGGACTTATTGGGCCATGTGTTAAAGTCACAGAAGCCAGGGGGCGATGCATAAAAGTAAAAGTTCGAATAAGATTTTACTTATGTGTATATTTAGTTTGAAGACTGGGAACTTTTTTATTTGGTATCCACTTTTGAAAGCAGTGGGAGAAAAAGTTACCCTGGAAAATGTGAACTTTCGCAGTTGGGGAGCGTTTTTTGCTCATCACTTTTGAAACGAATTGAACAACTAGTAAGGAGCAATGGAGCTTCGACAGGGTACCGATTTTAAGTTTTTCAATATTTTAGGCTTCGATTTTCTTTTAAAAAATATTTAAGGTTAGGATTAATGGGCCATCAGAACTTTAAAGCATACATACAAAGTTAGTCAAAAATATTCACACAACAACAACATCGCTCGATTAAGAGAAGTCTCATTATATATTTTTTGATAAAATAAGCTTTGGACATTTAGACGCAGCGCTTCAAATTAGGGATGGCGCTCAACTGAATTGCAAAGCGTATAAATAAACAACGCTCAACGCTTTAATTAAGGTTTCAGTGTAAAGCATATGTGCAAAATTTCATGACGTTTCTTTAATATTTGTGGATTTTTAAGAGATCTTACTGTTAAAATTTAGAAAGAAGCTTATATTTTTAATTTCATTAGGATAGCCTCAAAATTACGGCTGTAAACGTGATCGTAGATGGATAGACGGACAGGCAGACAGTGGTGCTGATCCAAAATATGCATACTTTGCTATACCTCTCACGATTACTTATTGCTTGGTTCTCAATATGTTATTTTCAATGGTCAGTTGCTGTTAATCAAATGAAAAATGACAACACATTGGCATTTTTTCTATATGTTCATGTTGACAATGTTGATAAATTAAAAACAACTGAATTATCATTGAGCTATTTGAAATATATAGAATAATTTTATTTAGGTGATATTTCAATTGATTAACTTTTATGTTGCAATAAAAGTGACATGGTAAAAACCAGGCTTAAGCAAGCATTTTAATTTTTTTTTTTAAATAAAATATTATTTCTAAAAAATAAGATATATTTTAACAGGCTTTTGTCTAATGTAACCCTGATATAATTTAAAAAAGTAGTAGATCAACTTTTCATCTGCAACGCTGGTTTGTGCAGTCAGCTGTTCGAAACTTGTAATTTTTAAAGAAAGCTGAAATTATTTTGCTGCCCACAGTTTGCAAAATAATTATCATTTGAACGGAATTTACCTTGCGTGACTATGAGTGATCTATTAAAGGATTTCGACAAACCCGATTTTAGTGTAGATAAACGTAAGATTTAGTTCTTATCACAATAACTTAAAATAACACAAAAATTACCTAGATACTAAGCAATTGGTAAAGGAATGTGTTGGTGGTCTAGACTTGCAGCAGCGCAAGAAAGAAATACAGGCCTATAGCGATCAAACTTCCGCTACGCTGAAGAAGCATGTCTATGCAAACTACATGCAATTTATAGAGACAGCCAAAGAAATATCACGTCAGTTTTTTGTACAGAATGTCTACCAACAATCCCTGATATTCATTCTACCAAGTTTTATTCTTTCCACACTTCAGATCTTGAATCGGAGATGTATCAGCTGTCGCATATATTAATTGAACAGCGAAACATTTTGTCATCGCTGACCGATGACAAGTCCAGCAGTAATGCAGGTAATAAAAAGCAGCTGCCTGGTGCTGAAGACACAGGTGCTGGCGAACAACTGCAGCAGGATGCCGAAAACAATCATGCTACGCGTGCGGTCAAAGAAATGGTACAAGGTTTTCAGGGCAATCTGGAGGGCAAAACTTTTCTAAATGAGGGCGCACTCATTGAATTAGATGCTAATGACTATCGACCTATACAACGCGTGTTCTTTTTCCTCTTCAACGACGTGCTCATTGTGTGCAAAGTTAAACACGACAAGTAGGTGGAATTCTGGCTGAAGCGCATAAAGATTTTGGAGTTCTTAGTCGGTGTTTTATAATTTCAGACGCTTGGAATTTCTTGTCGAATATGATCCGCGCAAAATAGCTGTGATTAATATCAAGGATTTGGATGGGGTAAAAAATGCTATAAACATAATAACGCCCGATGGTTCTAAGATTTTTCAGAGTATTACCGCAGCTGGCAAGGTAAGTAAATTAACTGCTCGGTATTTCTTTATGTTGAAATTTGCTCATTTGAATATAGACTGAATGGATAGAGAAGCTCGAGGTGGCTTTTCGTTTTGACCAACAGCAGAAGAAACCGAAAAAGGGTCAAGCACCACAACCGCCCAATAGCAACAAAACATCAAAGCACACATCGCTTAATCTCGACTCGCCGCAATCCGATAATAAATCCCTGCAATCCTCCATTGACTTAAGTCCAAGCGAACCAAAAACTATAGCTGTCAACAATGGACCTGACTGGTTGAACACAGCCAGCGAGGAAATCCAGACACTCATTGCACAGCGTCACTTTGAAGATGCGCACACTTTACTGAAGCGTACGCAAGACTATCTCGTTGCTTCTGCTGCCAATAAGAGCACTCCGCATAACGCTCTAGAAATCTCAGCAAAAATCAAAATGCTTGAAACAAACTTAACTAATGTATTACTGCAGGAGCTTTCCAATTGTCATTGTCGCAATCTACAAGTAGCACTGCGAACTTCGCGACGTCCATTAAAACTGTTAGCTTATATGGGTCGCGCACGTCAAGCATGCGAAACTCTACTTAAAGTGTGCACTGTGGCTTTGCGCACATCACAGCGAGAAGCGCGCAAAAATAACACCGAGATTTCGGAGTTATTTTTCTGCGATTTGGCGCAAGTGACCTGTGAATTCCTCAGCGCTTTCGAGCAGCAGCCAGCTTGTGTTAGTGGTAAGTTGGTTTGTTTTATATGTTGAACCTTAATTTTTACTTAGTTGACCCACCCCTCTAGCGCTCGTTGTCTGGTGCAATGCTGAGCTGCAATATTTTGCTGGTCAATTGATAAAGCATTACTTGACAAAAGGCACACAGCTGGAAAGCATTGCTAAATATATAGAAGGCATACGCAAACCATGCGCCAAGGTATGAGCCTCTTTTTTTCTACTCATAGCTCACAACATTCTTCATCATGAAATATATTCTATTCATTCTGCTTAGTTGACAGAAATCGGACTGGATCTGTCCTATCATCTGGAAGGCTTACTGCGCGGTACGCTTGCACAACTCATTGAAGACTCGCGCGTGCGTCTGCTGGAAACTGTGGGACGCACTGAAGACACTTGGCAACCATTTAACTTACAAACTAAATCCAATCTTAAACGTCTCTTATTCGAATTGGATGGTTTAGGCATTGATATGCGTGCTCAAAGCACCGGCGATACTTGGATAAATCTGACTCAATCGTGCGTTAACTTTACGCGTCACTATCTACAACTAACGCAGTACTGTGGATATCTAGCCAAGAGCGAAGTACTGGTGCAAAGCTTGGAATTATTGCTACGTGATCTACTGCTCGCGCAACATGCTATAAAACCACCAGCTGGTCTTAGTGTGGATGTAAGTGAAATAAATATATATTTCTATTTTTAAATTCATGTTTTTTTTCTACAGCTAAACTTTGTTATGAAAAACAAGCGCTACCTTCTCGAAGAACTGCTGCCCATAGCTATTGACAAGTTTCAAAAAATTTCCGGCAGCAAGGCAGAGCTACTGCTGGACATACAAAGACAGTTCCGAAAGCAACAAGCGGCACCACCTGTGCCTAAACAGCGCAGCGTATATCAAACTGATGTTTTTTAAATATTTCAATATTTATTATAGAAAAGATGTGAAGTGGATTTTGTTGAATTGCCGTTCTAAATACTCGCATTCCGCTACTGTTTATGATTGTTTGATATTGAATTGCCGCTTTTTACGTGATTTTTAATGTTTTATTTAACACTACTTGGAATACAGTGGCTCACAGCTTATTTCATGCAGTGCTATTTTTTTAACGTTGGAACACTGTATCTTAAAAACTAAAAATGAAATCATCAAATTTTAGATAGAGGGCTAAGGAAATCATTCTTATTGATCATAATAAATAAAACAAATTAAACAAAAATATGTTCTGACAAGCTATAGGCTGAAAAAAAATCGTTTGCGCAGAAGAAATGCAGGTCTGGCGCTGTGTAACGAAACTTGCATTTTCTATGTTCTTTTTTAAGTATTAGTAATCATTTGTAGTCAATTTTTTATGCGATATTGTACATGTAACGATAAAGAAGCATATTTTGAAAAAAAGAGTTGTACGAGAATTAAGCAGGAAGAATTGCCATTAAACCATTTTAAAAATCATCAATCCCAGCGGAAAATTGTTCAATTTGTAAATTTTGAGTCCCGCTACAGTGCAGCGCATCATTGAACACTTTGTTCATGAAAATCGAGTTCAGTTTAGTGTCAGGAATGCGCCAAACAAAATTTTCAACCAGACCGATGAACGATTTATTGTACATAAAATCAAGGTGAACCCAAAGTTAACGGCTCCAAACCTTGTCATGAAGATACAGCAAGGACTAGGTTAGTCTTGCAGTGCGGAAACTGTTCACCACTAGCTCCGAGGCCACTACTTTAAGGGTCGAGTTAATAAAAATGTTCTTCATGAGCTGAAGAACAGCTTCTTCTTCAGCTGGGGCTAAAAATTTGGAATTTATTGAAAGTAACATGGACAAAATCATATGTATCTCAATATTTAAAAAAAAATTTGTATCAGAGAGCAGTGAATCTTGGAATACCGAAAACATTCCGTTTCTACCAAGACAACGACTCAAAGCATAAATCTGGCATTGTGTAGGCTTGCTTGATTTAGAACTGCGCGAATTTAATGGAGCCGCTGGCACAGAGGCCAGATATGAATGTTATTGAAAATTTATCGGAAATGTAGGAAAAAAAACGCGTATGTTCTCAAGAAGCTTTTCATGGCAGTTTTTACTCTCTGAGGTTTGCCATTGTCTGCAGAGAGGTGACAGCCGAACAAAAAAAAATGAATTCAATCGAAAACTTTCTGAGTCAGGTGGGAATTGAAGCAGGGTTCTGTGGCATATGTGTCACCCATCTACCCACTGCACCACGGCCGTCACTGTAGCAATAAATATTGTTCTCAAATATGGCATTTAAATCTTTTCAATATCTTACCTAGTTTTTCAAATATAGTAACAAATTTTGAAATTGGAACTGCATGAAATAAGCTGTCAGCTACTGTATATACAGCACCGTCCGTATGTGATGTTGTATTTGAAGTGTGCATAATATTGAGAAAGTGGTAAAACAAATCTAATTCAATCCCGCCCTTATATTTTTATTGTGATTATTTCTAATTATAAATACTTATTTTTAATTCTAAGACTGAAGTTTTAGTCTATTGCCGCGCCCTGTTTATCCATAGCCGCCCATTTTATCATCAACCCTATTCTGTAGCTGGGGTGGTAGCAATTTCCCAAAGTTTCACCTGTTTAGGATCAACGGTCTGTCATGGCTCTTGAAAAAAAAAATGTGATATTACAAAATAGGCTCGATGAAAACTTATATCATCCTTTCTATCCGACCCAATTTGCAAAAAATAAAAATTTACCAATAAGTAATTCCAAATTTGACTTTAGTTTTTAAGGGATGGATTTGCCATTCAATGTCATTCTATAATTGCTGCTTTTTGGGCACTCAGAAATTTGTTGATTTTTTTTATTTTTATTTAAACAGTTCTTTTTATAATTTTATTTTAATTTGATTGCATTCATCAAATGATAGAAACTGTGAGTAGTTTTTTTACTTGCCATTCTTTTTTTTATGCTGGACAGTACTTGGGTTCTCTCACCCTCTCTGATGCGTTGGATCTACGTAACGGTAGTTCATCCAATTCTACTCTACGTAATTATCGTGTGGTGGCCGACGGTGGAGAAGTCAACATAACTCAGATACCTGCAGAAAATACAGCAGAAGGCAGCAATCTGCATAACAGGGGCACTGAAGTCAACTCCAACTGTATACTGTACAATAAGCAAGGATTTATCCAGTAACACAGACTACATGATACCTCGCATAATAAGACTCAAGAATATCAATACGCCTAGGACCGAATGGCTGGTGCTACGGCATAGAACAAGCACAGCGGGCGGTCAACATATTCACTAACGGCTCTAAACTGCGTACGGAAGTTGGAGCGGCAGTTTACTGCGCAGAACCAGAGATAAGTCAGCCTTATAAACTACCGGACCACTGCAGCATCTTCCAGGCAGAACTGTTCGCCATAAGGAAGGCCGCGGAGACTGCCCTTAACATGAACACACATCACTGTAACATTAACATCTTTGTATACAGCCAAGCGGCGATCAAATCCAAGTGCTCCGCTACCATCAAGTCCACAAATGCTCTGGCAAGCAGGGAAGCACTAGATGCACAATGCGCTTCAAAGAGAGTGCGCTTCTATTGGGTCCCAAGCCACCGGGGCATTAATGGAAATGAGAAGACGGATAGACTGGCAAAGGACGGCGCCGGGCTGGGATCAGAGTCCATACAACGTGTACCAATCCCACAACAAGAGCTGTACAGAAACCTCGAAGATAGGGCAGCACAAGCAGTGAGTCGTAGGTGGAGCGATACGACAACATGCAAAATCTCAAAAATCATATGTAACACGATGCGAAAAACTTATTCTGTATATCCTGGCACGACCGCGCAGAGAGTGCAGGGCACTTACTGGTCAAGGCATGGCGGCAGCTCACGCGAAGGAGATGTGCAACTTTTTTCTTTTATATTGAATATTTTTTTTTTAAATTAAGATGTATCTCATTTGCTCTTTAACCATGTTAAAAATAAGTAATATAAAAATATTGAGGCCGAACTGGCAAAAAGCGCCGAAAACAAAATCGAATATGCAATCGGACAGTACTCAAGACCCTTTTATGAATTTTTACTCATTTGGGAAGTAATCGTGATAGTTGAATTATTCTGCTCCAGTGACAAAAGTAGTTTTTTTCTGACAAAGTTTAATTGAGGTTCAAAATTATGGCATTTTTATTAAAGGTTTGTCAAATTGTCATATATGCGACGTTTTAGTTTATAATTTGTTCCGCTTTGGGGGTACTTTCGTTATGTATCTCTTATAGAATCTTTTTTTTTTAGCATAAAGTGAATAGAAATAAAAACTTGAATTTTTCTTTAATTTAGATCTGTCATCCGAATTATCAAAAAAAAAAGAGTGCTTTTCTCTCAAGTGACCTAATTTATATGAATCAACCTTGATCGGAGTGATGTATTTTGTAAAAAGTAATGATCCAAAACTAAAATTTAATTAAAAATGAAAAGTTTTATTAACAAATTTGGCTGATTTAGTTACTTTATACTTATTTTTCAATAAGCAAAACGACTTAAGTCATGAAATTAAAGAAAAAGTACAAATGGAAATTAGTTTTCATGTAACAACTTTAACAATGTCGCAATAAAGATAAAAATATATATATATATAGTTAAATTTTTTCATCAAAATTCTGCATCCTCTAAATCTGGATCAATATCCTCCCCTTGGTGTCAGTTAGCAAGTTTTGATAAAAATCATGGAATGTTGGAGATATCAAACTTAAAATTGCTCACAAGTTATTTTATTTATCTCCGCAGATATAGGACAGGGTCCATTGCATTTTTTATTTAGTTCAATCTTTTTACCTAACTAATCCTTTCTCCTTACCATATATTGCAACCATTGTACAGATTCTCAGAAAAACTGCTTGTTGCTGGTATTTCCCCCCCCCCCCCCCCCCCAAGACACCAAAATAGTTTAAAAGTTCTCGCCTTTTTGCATTTTGTGAACTTGGAACTACTATGTTAATTGCTGATGAAATCAACACTCAAGACAAAATCTATCTTAAAATCCTCATGGAATTGTGATGTAAAAATTTATCCTATGTCTATCGAATTGCCAAAGAATTAACACATAGGGCAATTCTAAAGCTTGTAATCGAAAGAGTCGGCCACCGGAAGTTTTCAAACTATCGACATTTCAATATCATTTGTTATCACGTTATCAAAACATAAATACTTGCACCAATTGGAGCCATATACAAATTTATTATTTTACAAAATTAATCTTATTTCAAAAGAACGCAACATTGAAATGCATAATTAATGTTTTAAATTTATCGAAACTAGAGTTACCAACGCAACTTTATTTACTTTCACACGATTTTATTTGTTTAGAGAAGAAAAATTCTCTGAGTAATAAGACCAAGTGGAGTGATTAGTCAGTTTTTTGTCAAAAAAAAAACTAGTAAAAATCGATTATTTTCAGTATTAAAAAATGGATTTACATAGTCAAAAATTTACAAAGTTTATTTTCCTCTAAATTTTATATGCACATACAGTACCATCTCCTTTCAAAACACCATTAATCTTGTGATTAGTGTGCGGTTTCGCCTAGCTGCGTAGGAACTAGGTTCAGGTCATTACCAAACAACATAATAGATATCATATTTCCATTCAAAATCAATGTTGATTTTATTCAAAACTTAATTATAGTTCAATTAATTAATTAATTCGCTTTTGTGTTCAAATGATAATAAAATTAAAATAAAAGTTAAGAGAAAAATGCATTGTTTTTTTTATAGTACTTTGATTACACATATTTTTATTTTTTAATTTATAATATAATTATATACATAGATAACCACATTAATTAATTTTAAAGTACGTATTTCGTTTAGTTTGCGCAAGATTAAACAGACACACATGCGTAACTTCACGCTTTCGGTATAGAAGTTTCATCATTCTAAGGGCATGCGCCGCCTTACGTCAAAGTTGGCAAAATACAAAATACGTTTGCGAAAGTAAATTAAAATTTAATTATTAATAAAAAGTACACAGTTATTTTTTTTAAATATATATATATATATATATATATATATATATATATATATATTCAATTACTCATTGGATTTAAGATTATGCTGGGGTTTTACTTTTTTATTTTTTTTTTTTATCTTAAGCAAAAATGTTGCAAAAATTATTATTTACTTATATTCATGATAACAAAGTTTTTCTTTTTCTACGATGAACTTTGCATTTAATATAATAATCTGCTAAAAACTATTATGTGTTTTTTGTGGGTTTTTATTTATATATATATATATATACGTTGTGTGTATGTGTGTTTTCTTTTTTAATTAATTATTAAGTTTGCTTTTCTTAACTTGTATTTATTTGCATAAAATGTATTTATATGTATAAGATTTTAATTTAAATTGTAATTGTTTTTTTTTTTTAAGTTACAGGAAAAAAACAGACAAACATTAATCAATTAATTCAAACATATTACAAATGAAATTAAGAAAAAATTTAAAGTAATAAAATAAACAAGCAAGTTTCGAAAAACTGTAAAATAAGTTATAAAAAATCCCTGAACTGAAGATTTTATCATTGTTTTTTATTATTATTTTTTTTTTTACTTAATTTAATTCTAAAATAGTATTTTATTTTAATTTTTCGTCTAAATCATTTGCTCTTTATGTTTACTTGCTGTATACTATCAAATTAATTTTTTGTGTTTCCTCTTGTTTTTGTTTTTTTTTTTTATTTCATTTAACTTAAGCTTACTTATTACTTATAATTTATATATATTTATAATTATTTCTTCACTTCAACATACATCATTTGCTTGTTTCCTCTTTAATGCATCAGTTTTTTTGTTGTTGTGTTTTCTGTTTTTTGTTTTTTTTTTTTCTTTTTAATTCTATTATAATCAAATTTAATATTAATATATAACTTCATAAACGGTTGCTTTTTTATCGCCGGATCCCGTCACAATGTATTTGTCGTCGGTTGATATGTCGCAGCTAAGTACTGATGATGTTTCTTTCGACTGAAAAAAAAAAAAACAAATAAGAAATTTTTTAAATATTATATTAGTTATTTTTTTCAAGATTTTTATTTAAAGTGCACTTTTAGGTATTTTTTTTTTTTTTGTAAATCTTAAAAAGTTTTCAGTTATTAAATAAAAGTAAAGGTTGAGTATTATTTGCATTTCCTTATGTCAAGTTTATTTGTCAAGAAAAAACTAATACTATGTTCAGACTGGTAGGTAAATGCGCATTTAAAGCTTAATTCGCATTTATTTCCTAAATGCGTCTTTATATGCTAATTTACCCATACAAAATTCTGTCCAATAAATTCACTTAAATTCTACTTAAAATGAGCATTTAGCAGTTTGCGACACTGTTTCGATATTCGAAAACTTGCTTTCTTGCTACCTCCTTTTGCTCTTTCTACCCAACTCGTTCTATTCCTGTCGGTGTCAGCAGGAAATCAACAGTAATCTCTTCAGACACTTAATAATTGTAAAGGCAAGTACGCGACCTCCAAGAAATCGCTTAAGGCATTTCAGTGTGGGATATGTGTGGGATATGTGCAGGAGCAAATCAGAAAAATCGAACAGATTCAGATGCAAAAAGAGTCGCTTTTTGAACGCAGTCATCAGTGTCATAGAGATCGAACAAAATGCAGCTGACGGCATAAACGCGAGATCTTTGAAAGCCATGCAGTAGAGCGATGTTGTTGTTGTTGTTTGCATTGGACCCATGTGCACTGCGACCCACATTGTGCATGCCCTTCAACATTGTTTCTGGTGTGGTGTCGTCCCATATGTTTGAAGGAGGCACTGATGCCACCTAAAATGACTTAGTCTTAGGCTGCAGATAGCCGGACATTCACAAAGAATGTGCTCTGGAGTTTCCACCTATTCCTCGCAAAGTCTGCAGACATCTGAATTAGATAGACCTATATTTTTGAGATGATATCTAAGTAAACAGTGACTTCTGTAAAATAACTTGTTAGAATTTTAAGATCTGCTTTGATTAGCTTGAGTAAATCTTTTGATTTGGCTCTACTTGGAGTTAGAAATTACTTTGCTTGCCATTAGTATTGTTCCAGTGGCACCGAAATCGTTTGCGTTCCCAGATCCTAACCTTTCCCGCAAAGTAGACTTAGGCAACACTAAAAAATGGTTCGGGGCCAATTAGAGGTCGGGATGCTCCGCTTTTGGCAAGGCAATCTACCCTTTCGTTGCTATCGAAACCTTCATGACCTGGTGGTACCCACCACAATTCTGTTTTGTTGTTTTGTCCCAGTGCATTTAGTGTTTCGACGCATTCAGAAACTAGTCTTGATTTAAGCTCATAAGATTGTAAAGCCTTTAGTGCCGTATGACTATCTGAAAATATGTAAATATGTGCCCGTATAGATTTGCTACAGAGACATTCCCGGACACATACCTCAATGGTGTGAATCTCGGCTTGAAATGGTTGGAGAATGGCCCATTGGAAGAGCCTTTTGGAATTTGTGGCCGTAAACCACTGATCCCGTTTCTACGTTTTCAAGTTTAGACCCATCAGTATACCATAACTGCGAACCAGGATCAGCTGTGAGCCCTATAGCGTTTTGAGAAGTTTAAACTTTAGCAGCATCCTGTCTGGGTTTTTAAAAAAGGGGTCATCTTCGAAGTTTTGAAGTATCTTCATGTGACTTAAAATTCCCTGGCTTGTTTTCACCTATTCCGTTCATTCTTAGTGCACTAAGACCCGCATCTTTTTCGATAGCAATCGTTATGGTCGTTTTCATTGCCCATGTGATTCTAATGCACTCCATCTTTTGCAGCTTTTTAAGCATGTTAACTACTGTGCGTTGCTGGACCTTGCGCCACCATGCTAATGCCGCATACATGGCTGTAGGTCTAACAAAGTTGGTAAAGTCTAATAGATCATTTTTGGTTTAAGGCCCCACATGTTACCATGCAGACGTTGACAGGCATAAAGAGCACGAGTTGCCCTGCCTATAATTAGATTTTCAGTTCTATCGCCAACTTTGTTTTTGGTTTTTATCAACGACCTTCTGTCGTTTTCGTTTCGTTTCATTCGTTTGCGGACGACAGCAGCATTTGTTATTCATATTTTTTTAAAAAACGCCCGAGTTCTTTGGAGATTGAGAGTAAGAGGCAAAATATGAACGACACACTTCTTAATGACTTGAAAAAAATATCCGAGTGGGGTCTTGCTAATAGAGTAGAGTTTAATGCAAACAAGACCCAGTGTTGCCTGTTAACTCACAAGCGGATGAACTGTCCCTTAGCTCCCTAGAATATGAATGGTGTAGATCTTTTGGAGTCAGATGCTCTTGACGTTCTGGGCATATCGATACAATCAGACCTTCGTTGGAATGATCATATTTGCCATGTGTCGAAAGAAGCGGCCAAGTGCCTAGGTTTCTTAAAACGGTGCAAGCCATAATTCACCCCATCTGATCTTCGAGTGATCTATACCTCATATATAAGGCCTAAAATGGAGTACAATTCGCACATTTGGGCAGGAGCTTCGAGATCTTATTTGGAGCTTCTGGACCGAATTCAACGGCGTGCGATATATACGATAGGGTATCAAAACATTTTATCTCCTCTCAGTTATCTTGGGCATCGGCGCAATGTTGGTTGCCTAAGCCTTTTGTATAGGTTCTGCCATGGGAAGTGTTCAAGGGAGGTACATGGCCTGACGCCACCAGTTCGTATATTTCCTAGGTCTACTCGGGCAGCTTTTCAAGCCCATCCTTTTACCATAGCATCGGTGCCCAATAGAACCTCGCATTACCGAGATAATTCGTTTTTTAGTCGCACAGTACGATTGTGGAATAATCTCCCTGTGAGCGTGTTCCCCGGCAGTTTTAATCTGTGTAAGTTTAAAGCAAATCTTCACCGTCACTACTCCATCCCTACAGGAACAAACTAACTTGTTTTTAAAAACAACTAATTAAAAAACTAATTTAAAATAAACCAGTATATGAACTACTTTTAATTATATTAAGGCGGCAACTACTCTGATGTTGACATGTTTAAATTGCAAATGTTTATTAGATTACAAGTTTATATATATTTAACCATGTTATTTCATCAAATATTATTAACTTCAGGCCATCAGTAATAGTTTTCAATTGGTTATTTCAAAGCAATTAAAAAATAATTTAAATATAACTAATTTAACAAGTAGTTAAAAATATATGCAGACGAAAGTCAATTGACTTATTTAGCGGACATCACCATACAAAATAAGTTAGTTCGTTCTATGGAAAAAAGTCAGAATTTCAACTAGTTGTGGTTGACAAAAAACTACTTTATCAACTACTTTTAAATTAGTTGATTTTCCTACAGGGATCTTTCCACCCTCCAACTAACTATCACCCGTCTTCCGAATTAACGCAATGCTTTCGCATCTAAAGGGGCATCCCCTGTGCGTTGGTTAAGTTAAAAAAAAAATTAGTGTTCCAAAGAAGTTTCTTGTCAAAAGTTACCCCTAAGTACTTGACTTCAAAATCAATGGTTTTGCCGTCTCGGATTGGCCTCTTCATATTAATGCTTAACTCTTTTTCCTGACACATCTTGGAAGTTATGCGTAGGAAAATGCACTCTACATTCTGCCCGATATTCTCGGTTCATGAAAACCCAGACTTGAAATAATCAAATCATCCACATAACCTCTGGTGCCAAAACGCTGGTTGTTGCGACTTGCGAGGAGTAAGTCACAACTAAGGTCCACCGAAGGAGTGAAAGTACCCAGCCCTGAAGGCAACTTCTAGTGGTAGTGATGGTGTTGCAAACTCCACCAAGCTCAAATGTTATGATTCTGCTTTTAAGCATGATTAGAATCCATTGTATGAATAAAAGAGGAATGTTTTTTATCTGCATTGTCTCCTTAATCGCGTTCTATGACGTATTATCAATAAAGGCACATAACGCTGTTTGTTTTGCCTCAAAAGCCCTTTCGATTGTATCGGTTAGGCTATGTATTGCAGTGACAGTGGATTCGCCAGACTGATAGGCAAACTGAAAACTGTTAAGAGGGATATTCTTTAGACTAGTCTCCCTAATGTTGAGTGCCAGTATTTTCTCCATTGTTTTTAAAAAGAAGGAGTTAAGGCTGATTGGTCTAGCATCTGGAAGGCAATTGCTCGGGCTTTTTACCCATCTTTGGTATAAAAACAACCTTTACCTTAGTTCAGTACAATACCGCAATAGGGCGATACAATATAACATTTCTAAAAATTCACCCACTGTTCTTTTAAATTTAACAAAACTGCGATTGCACCAGAAAATGTGGTGACACAGGCATTTCCTTTTTCCAATTCACCAAGCACGGGTTGATCTTAGCCCAAATCTTAGCGATTTAATTTCCGTTGTCTAGGCAATGCTTCATAGTGTTGAGGAAAAAATAATAAAATCTTGTAATTTTAAACGCGCATTTAGCGCATGTCGATAATGTGAACACTTGATATTAGATCGAATTTTTGAACTTCTAATTGAGCATTCAGTCAATCAGTCTGAACATAGTATAACAAACACAACTATCAAAGAGTAAATCTCATACGCAGAAATACTACTCTGCAAAACTTTTTTTATTAAATTTTTAGATTAAAAAAAAAAAATTGCTTTGACAAAAACCAAACATACCTGGAATATGCTTGCGCCATATGGTGTTCGCCATGCGTTTAGCAAGTTATCTTTGCCAGTTGAAACGAACCACTTGCCGCATGTGGCGAACCTTAAGGAAAGCACACAGCTCTCATGCAGATGGAGCTGGTATTTGTCTGGTTTGGATGCATGCAAAACTTCCACGTGTGAGTTTTCCATACCAACAGCAAGCCAATCGCCTTGAAGAGGAAAAAAAAAAACAAAATCAATTAATACTGATTTTCTTTTTTATGCACATGAATAAATGCTCACCAGTCGGGCAATAGCCAAGCGAGAATATTTGAGAACTGAAATCATGTTGCTGCAATTGGCGACCCTCTCGCAAATCCCAAGAACGAACTGTGTTGTCGAGACCGCCGGTCCAAAGACGTGATCCGTCAGGACTAATGTCGATGCATGATGCGCCATCAGTGTGTCCCTGGAATTGACGCACCAATATTTCGTTGTGCAGGTCCCAAACGGCAATATTGCCATCGCTGCAGCATGAAAAGCACACCTTCGAATCGGGACTTATGGCTAGCGCATAGCAGGCCGGCGCCGCCGATGTGAGTTCCGCTTTGATGCGTGGTGTTGGACTGGCCAAATCCCAAATGGAGAGATTGGACGCTTCACCACCCACAATTAGAGTACGCCCGTCTGGCAGCAGTTTCACTGAACGTATATAATTGTCACGTTGCAGACAATCTAACTGGCTAACCGGATTCTTATTGCCTGGCTGTGAAATGTCCCAAACCTTCACGCAACCTTTGCCGCCGGTGTAAACGTATTTTGTGGGATTCGAAATGGTAACGGCGCAAACGACTTCGCCATGTGACAATGTGTTAATTTGACGTGCATGTCGTGGTATGCCGACGCCAACGAGTGCGTCTGGCGGAAAGGGCACTGGCTGTAAACTTCCTTCACCATTCATGTGGAACGAATAAGCACTGCAAATAATTTTCAATTTATTTTGAGCTTAAAAAAGTTTGATAGCAACATCAATGTTAGATAAACTTACGGCTTTCCACCAGTCAGAGCCGAGGGATGTGGAATGCCATTTGTTCGTACATGTGCGTGTGGGTCGTACGGCAATGGTGGCGGACGACCATATGCCGGATCAGATGGTGGCCTCTGATATGGATCAGCTGGCCGCTGATACGGTGAGGCTGGATAACCAGCTGGCGGTGGGCCACCTTGTGGCATCATTTGTTTCGCATTAACACCTTGAGATGGTGTGGCATTCGGTGTTGGAGTGCGTGCCTTAGCGCCGGGAGTACCAGGCTTATCCATCTATTATTGTTTTGAATAAAATAGACATAGAAAAATTAAGCAAAATATTTGCACGGTTAGAAAGAAATGAACAAACTTACATCTTTTGTTTTAAGGCTGGGAGTTGAGCGCGAAGAACTTGAGCCCGAACGTGATGGTGGCCTATCGTTTGGTGGCTTAACACCACTGCCGCCTGGCTTATCTAGGCGCTCACCATTTAAACTTTCACGATCGCGTGCTTCCATTGACATGTGTTCGCCGTTAGGGCGTGGCGAGTGGGATTCCTAATATAATAGTTTTGATTTTAACAATTTTATTGAGAAACAAAACATGCAATTTTTGACAGCAAATATTTTTTTTATTGTAAATAAAAACAAAACAAATTGGATTTTTTTTTCAGCAGACTGTGAATTGTTAACGATTTATTACAAACTCAACTCACCATTTCATTTGCAACATCTACGACTAAATCTTGATCGCTTTTATCTCCTTCATCCTCCTGTAAAAATTTTGAAAAAAATAAAAAAGTATATTTATCAGCCAACTGTTTTCGAAACCAAAGCGACTTAAAAAACCTAATGTGAACATGAGGGAAAGAGCGTAGGACAGAGAGCGAGAGAGGGGCAAAGGGAGTGTTGAAGCATTAAGTATTACAATAAACAAAAAAAAAAAAAGAGTTCAAATAAAGACTTAAGCCAATACGAATCAAATACATTTGGGAGAACTAAACCCTAGGAGAAATGGTGAGTTGAGGTTATTTTAATAATTGTTTTGCATTCAAAATAGCCAATAAACATAACTACTACAAAAGTTCACTTTTTAGGTTTTTGCCAAATTCTAAAAATGTTGTTGACCAACATCACAACAACTACAGTAATTTAAACTCACTTGTAGTTTTTCATCTTTTCGGCGCTTTGAATCATTCTCGATGTCTAGTGGAGAACGTGTGCGGTATTTTTCACGTTCAGCTGGTGACACTGAGTTACGCTAAAGATAATAAAAAAAAATTCAGCTAGAGTACAGCTTGCTTGAAATAACTATAACAATTCAAACTTACCAATCTTTCTTCTACCCCAGCAGGTCCTTCAAGTCCAGTCGGTTTTATATCGGGACGATGATGTTCGGGCGGTGCTTTAAGTAGTCCCTGTGGCCCATGTGGTAGGCCCATCGAGGCACCCAATGCACCAAATGGACCGCCCAAAGGACCAAGTGCACCCATTGGTTGTGGTGGCCCCCCTGGAACCTGTTGTGCGTGTATTTGTTGCTGCAATTAGAAGAAATAAGCCAAGAAATTTTACTGGTTTATCTTTTTTTTATGTGTTTAAGCATTATAAGCCCATTTTAAGTAAAATAATGATATTAGTATTAAAAAGTAAACATTTATGGCATTATTTACAATATATATTCGGCTAAATATGTAGCACTTAAGCTTATTTTATGGATATATTAATATAGATATATTAAAAAAAAAAACAAAGATAAATAAAAAACGTATTGACAAAGCTGTGCTTATTGTTATGAGAAATGCGTTTCAGTTTTTAGATTTTCTATGTTTGAATTTAAAAAAACGCTAATTAAGCAAAATATTAAGAGGCTTAAAAATTCAGCAAATGGAATTTTTAGCTGGTAGACCAAAGTGTTATATGGTGCAAATTAAGTAAAAAGATTCGATTACATAAAATTGTAAATCTTTTAGAGAGAGAATGAGGAGAGTTGATGAGACAGTGTTTGTCACTGTATAGCTAGATAAACTATCAATAAACACATATTTATATAAAAAATAGTATTGTACATAAATAAAAAAATCGATATAAGAGTCCCAAATTCACAAAAAGAGTGAAACAACTCGGTGAACATTTAGAGAGAAAATTGTGTAAACATACTGTGTATTTTTTTTAAACTATGGTGCATTGAAAAAATCATCAGAATTTTTTAGTATTTTTGGACCAAGTCTAGTTTAATGAATACGCTTAAATTTCAGAAAGTTGTACTTTGCGTACTAGGTAGCATTTCTTTCGTAGATTATAATGGTATTGAAAAAAATACCACTTTCCCTCCCTCCTGTGGCGGCCCAAGCAACCCCTTGAAATTCAGCGGATTTATTAAAGTAGACTTAAGCCGTTTTTTTTTTAACGCAATTTTTAACACTGAAATCCTTGTTTTTTGGCGTATTAAAAATACCAACATTTTTAGGTTAAAAAGTGTACTTCCTTTGGTATATTTTACACACATCAAAATTTTGAAAACTTGCAGATATACGAGTCATTCCATATGAAATCGTCTGTTAAATTAAATCGTCTTCAAAATAATTAAATCGTCGTCAATTAAAAAAAATAGTGTATTGCAAGCTCAAAATACCAGTTGAGAATCTGCCGAAAAAACATGTGAAGTAAAACCGAAATGCTCTTCGAACAAAAAACAAAAACGACTTTTTCAAACTATGTAATTTTTTTTGAAGCGAAGCTTTTTACTATTCGTTCTGTGATTTGCTTGGAGTGAAATCTGAAAAATTTTCGACAGATTTTTTCTTGGAAATTTGATGGTTTCTTTGTTGCTAGCGCTTATTACAAGAAAATTTAATACTTTTATATTAAATACTAAAAATATTTGTTGGCCCGCCCGTGGGGATCGAACCCGCGTTCTCTTAACTGAGAGTCCAACACACTATCCATCAGGCCACAAAGACTTGATAGAAATACTTGTTAATTCAATATTAATTATAACAGAAGCTATGCTGCAGTAGATCGTCACCATCTATCAATAGATAGAGGATTGTGTATTTGATATGCTACAACTCACAAAAATTTGCTTTAATTTGCCACAAGGTGTCTCCAGCATCGGTGTGTTTGTATTGTGAATGCGTTTGTGGTGTTGTTGGCACGAAGAAAGTTAGCAATGCCCACAAGTGCGTTGACAAGTGCGTTTTTAAGTGTCAAAAAAATAGATGATATCAATATGGAATTAACAAACGCATGCATGACATTGGCAAGGTATCTGAAATGTTTGTTAAATTTTGTTTCCTGTGCGTTCTTATATATATTCTTTATATATTTTTTATATATAATATATATATTATTATCTTCGTTCTGTGATTTGCTTGGAGTGAAATCTGAAAAATTTTCGACAGATTTTTTCGCTAGGTAGTACGCTGTTGAAGGAAAAATTGGTTCAGTGCAGCTAAGTTCACAACCATGTGTGGAGAGTTAAAATGGAGAGTCGCTGGCATTATATGCCCGTATATGTAATTGGCGTGGAAAATTGGCATTCAACAATAAAAAAATAAGCAGTAAATATGTTTTCTGTATATACGTAATTTATTTTATGTTATTTTAAATTTTTGTGTTTAAAAGTTAATTTATTAAAAAGAAAAATTTATTAAGCTATCAAATCTATGTAACTGCGAAAAAGCTTCGCTTCTCTCGCGTGTCCAACGACGCACCTGTGTTTTTTTCGAGTCTGAAGCAATAGTGCCCAGCTATTAAATGTTGTAGCGAAACGTATGGAATAATTTTTAAGGAATATAGAGCTATAGTACCCAGCTAGTGTTATTTCTTTGTTAAAATATATATTCGGTCGAGTCGTAGTGCAAAAGCATGTTTATTCTTTTAATTTCTTACATTTGCATCGCTCATAATCGGAAAAATGCTTTTTCACGTGATTGGAAATATGGAGTCATCGTTACTTTCCCTAAAAGTGGTAGATTCTAATTTCAGACCACTTTGATACCATTAATATAGAAGCCATCTGGGATGTCTTAAGATCTAAATATATTTCGGAAAAGACAACTGTGTTTATCAAGAAGTTGGTTTATCCAGAACCAAACCAAGAACAGATTTTAGGGAAAAGTCAGTCAAAAATTGTTGGTGTCGCGTGAAGTGTAACAGGCTTGACGCTAACGTAGTTCAAACCAGTGAACGAAAATAAACGGTACGTATTTAAGTGAACCGTAGATGACATGTGCCTTTTCATTCTGTAGCATATTTCTTTGTGTACACTACACTACAATGAACACAAAACATTTCCATTCTGTACCGTCCTACCGAAAAATATACAGTGATGTGTGTAATGTTTGCGTACTAAGATCTCAACATAAACGATATCTGATAACTTTTAACGTATATTACGCTCTGCGGGTGCAAGGTGGGTCATATGAATTTTTATTATCGAAAAAATTATCGTTCTCAATAGTTTATCAATAATTAAAACGATAAAATAATTTAGAAATTATCGTTAACGATATGGATAACTGTTTATCTTGATAATTTCTTGATTTCTTGATAATTAAAGCGATCAAATAATCGATAAATTATCGTTATCACCGATAACTTTTCAATAGTTATAACGATAAACTATCGTTCTGGATATCATTAACGATAATTTCTCGATTATTAAAACAATAAAACTTTAAGCCCTCTGCTTTCTTTGTCTCTCAAAAACAGCTACACATATGGTTTTTTTAGTGCAGCTTACGCTACGAAACTATTATGTTTGTGCTCATTTTTAAGCTATCATAGTGTATTGTAATGCATACACAACACTACAGAGTGAAGTCATATACGATACACAACGTTGATGTAGTGTTCTCTCAAAATTACGCTACAGTACCTTAACATACACTAAGTTAGCTTTTATTTTCTCACATCTAACACTGGGGAAACTTTAAATTCTTAACTAAAAGCATTTTAACAGTAGCAGATGAAAGGCGACAGAAGTTATCTATAACAAGTTACATGACTTTGTGAAAAAATGCTTGCGTATGTTAAAACGTATGTTTTGGCCACACGTTATGAAATACTGGCGAATCTTCTACTGAGACTCAATTTCCACTGAAATCAAATAAAAAAAATGGTAACTGGTAGTCACACATTGCGAAGCACTAATGCTGCAAAAATGACTTTCAACTGGAATTGACGCTCATACACAAGATGTCTGTGATCTACGGAAATCTCTCAAGAACGTCAACGTTGGTTCAAACTTGTTTCCGGCCAAAAAGCACACATTCCCTAAACAAGAGACAAGAAGTCTCGTAATTGTCAGTGGTCATGTCTTGTTAACACGTTTTTATTAGCTAGCTTTCTTGTTTGTCTGTTTGTTCGGTAAATATTTACAATCACTTTTAAACTTATTTCCCCATTAGTTAGAGACTAACTTTAAACGCTGCTTAGAATTGGATGACAGTAAAATATTAAGAGGAGAAACCCTTTAAAATTTTGGAAAAATAAATTTTTTTCTGGCTTTTTTTCAAAAACGTCAAAGCATCCCGATGACTTGAAAGTTCAAACGTAACTCAGAACAAAGCAGTATTAGGGAAAGGAAATCCTTTTACCTTTTAAATATTGTTTTTTTTTTTATTTTCGAATATGGGCATTTCCATATTTTACTGGCGGCGTTACATACTAAACTTGTAGAGACGAAAATGGAGATCTGAATACGGATACACAGTGTGTGCTTAGATTGTGGAGACAGCACTTCTCCAATTTACTTAATGGCGACGATTCCACCAATGCCGCCCATCGAGAGCACAGTGCAGTGCCACCAATCGACGATGACGGAGTGGAAGTATCACCACCTAGCCATGAAGAAGTTCGAGTTGCTATCCAACGACTCAAAAACAATAAAGCAGCGGGTGCTGACGGCCTGTCAGCTGAATTGTTTAAAACCGGCGGCGATGAATTGATAAGGCGCATGCATCAGCTCATCAGCAAAATATGGCTAGCAGAAAGCATGCCCGACGATTGGAACCTCAGTGTACTGTGCCCTATACTTAAGAAAGGAGACCCTACAATCTGCGCAAGTTATAGAGGTATCAGTCTTATTTCCATCGCATATAAGGTTCTCTCAAGCGTACTGTGTAAAAGATTAAAGCCAATTACAAAAACACTGATTGGACCTTATCAGTGTGGCTTTCGACCTGGTAAGTCCACCATAGACCAGATTTTCACGCTACGACAAATCCTGGAGAAAACCCACGAAAATCAAATTGACACACACCATCTTTTTGTCGACTTTAAAGCTGCGTTCGATAGCCCGAGAAGGGATTGCCTATACGCAACAATGTCTGAGTTCGGTATACCTGCAAAGTTGATTAGACTTTGCACAATGACGTTGAGCAACACACGCAGCTCCGTCAAGGTAGGAAATGACCTCTCCGAAACCTTCAATACCGAAAGAGGTTTCAGGCAAGGCGATCCACTGTCTTGCGATCTCTTCAACATCATCATGGAGGGGATCGTACGAAAGGCCGGTGTGCATCGTAATGGCACCATTTTCTATAAAGGTGTCCAGCTCCTTGCTTACGCTGATGATATTGATATTGTTGGCAGAACCAAGAGAGATGTTACCGCTGCTTTCGCCGCTATCGAAAAGGAATCAGCCAAAGTGGGTTTGACGATAAATGAGGGTAAAACAAAGTATATGCTGTCTACAAACAAGGGAGCTCGGCGTTTAGACTCCCACGTTTCATCCGGCAGCTATAACTTTGAAGTAGTCAAGGAGTTTGTATACCTTGGCACCGCCATTAATACTAATAACGAAATCAGCCTGGAGATAAAGCGAAGAACAATAATTGCTAATAGGTGCTACTACGGGCTCAGTAAGCAACTAAGTTCCAGAGCCCTCTCTCGATCGACAAAACTAACACTCTACAAGACGCTCGTTCTACCTGTGCTGCTTTATGGCGCTGAGGCATGGGTAGTTTCGCAAACTGACGCAGCCGCTCTGGGGGTGTTCGAGAGAAAAGTTCTTCGCAAAATCTTCGGTCCTGTTCGAGTCGGCGATGACTATCGCATCCAAATGAACCACGAGCTGTATGAGCTCTACGGAGACATTGACGTAGTTCGGCGTATAACTGTGCAGCGACTACGCTGGCTGGGTCATGTCCATCGTATGGACGACGAAGCTCCAGCGAAAAAGGTGCTCGAAGCGAGGGTCGCTGGTCAACGACGACGAGGGAGACCATGCCTCCGATGGATGGACCAGGCTGAGGAAGCCCTAACCGCACTTGGTGTATCCGATTGGAGAAGGCGCGCGCAAAGCAGAGGCGCCTGACGAGAGCTGATGAGGTCGGTCGAAATCCGGACACGGGTTGTCACGGCCACCTAAGTAAGTAAGTAAGTTACATACTAAAAACATATTAAAAAATTGAATGAAAAATAAAAATGAAAAAAAAAATGAAAATGGGTTTATGTTCAAATTGCTTAAATCAATAAAATTTAAATGTTTCTCTAAGATAAGATCATTAAATAATAATTTTTCAATAACTTTTGATTTTCGTGTCACGGTGGACTCTTTTCTGGAAATGCCCATATATAATAAATATACTGCGAGCATACTGTAAAGAGAAAAAATTTAAATATTAAATATTTACGGAGTTTTCCGTAACGTGAATTAGCGAGTTAGGTAGCTGGAACGCTTGGGGTGGATCCACTTTCCTAATGTAATAATAGTAAAATACAATATTACAATCTATTATATGTACTTATTAATAGCATTATATTATTACTAGCAGGCCACAGTGGCCCGCAACTTCGTCACGAACGTTTTGTCTTTATCAATAGAGTTTGGAAACCTGAGAACAAAAAGAGAAGGTTAGGGAGCAACATGGACTTAGTTGAATCTCGCATCAAAAGCACAAGTGCGAAATGAAAACGATCAGGCAAGGCGTGGCATCGGGGATGATTTTATAAAAACCTTTTTAAACTTTAATTATATATACTTATAATTAAAATTTCAAAAGAATACTACCCCTATACTGTTCTAGCATAAATATGACATTTTAAAACTTATTTGATAAAAAATAGGCCCAGTAATTTTGAAGTTTAGATTTACACACAATTTTGAATATTTATATATAGGGTGGTCCTTATTTTTCGTTTTTTGAATTATCATCGCGGCATGTCATTAGTCGATTATACAGGGTGTCCCGCAATTTACCCGTGCAACTACTTACGGAGGTGAAAGGTTATGTTGAGCTGAGCAAAAAATCGTTTATTTTCACATTCTAAGGAGCTACAGGGTTAATTAATATTTCACGACTTTGAATCGCGTTATTGTTTCTAGCAGAAAAACTAACTTACAAATAACTTTTTTTGATAGCTATATGGTATATACGGTATATCAACAAATCCCATATCAACAATATGTGGCCCATACGCCAGAGAACCCTGGTTCGAATCCCACCTGACACAGGAAGTATTTTCAATTGAATTAATTTTTCTTTTCGGCCGTCACCTCTCTGCAGAGAATGGCAAACCTCAGAGAGTAAAAACTGCCATGAAAAGCTTCTTGAGAAAATAACCAAGCCGTTCGGAGTTGGTATAAAACATGTAGGTCCAGTTCTCGATCATTAGTGTTCAAACATTTCATAGCACACACAACACAATTGATCATAAGAAGCTCGCTCAAAGTCGTTTCAAGGGTATTTTCGTATTTTTTTCGTTTAGTTGCCGGGTGTATCAACGCACCCAACGCAAAAAATAAATTCTTCGAAAAAAAAGGACATGTATTGAGGATATTCGCAAGAGCTTCTAAAGTTGTATGTTGTAAGTAAAATTTTGTTTTATCATTTTCTCCATAATAAGTAAAATTTTGTTGAAATTTTGCTTGTAGTTTTTGTTTATAGTGATTGTAGATGTGTATAAAATTGGCTTGGTCAGGCCTTAACTACGCCCACCTCACATACAAACTCATTTTTTGTACATAACTTTGTATGGGAGGTAGGCATTCTTCAGGCCCGATCACGCCCATTTTATACACATCATACAACCACTATTAAAAAAAATACAACCAAAATTTTAAAAAAAAGGAGAAAATGAAAAAAATCTTACAACATACAACTTAAGAAAACCTATCTATAATATATCATCAAGATGTTCAAAATCGATTGCAAAATTTCAAACAGAAGACTAAAAAGGAGCAAATAATTAATTAAATAAAAAAACATTTTAATATACCACCTTTTTAAAACATACTAAGAGCCGCTTTCTCAATGTCCGGTAAGCTCTTAACCAGGAGATAGCTAACCATACGATAGCTAACAAAACAATTTTGCTTTCACCAAGTGCTGGTTAAGCAACCGTTGGTTACATCACTAATTGGCTGTCATTTGTTTTTTTTTTTGTGAAATTGTTTGTTGTTTTGATTGTTAATTATTATTTAAAAAGAAAAAATGCATCAGACTGCCTTATTTTAGTTGAAATGAAGAAAGTATTTGTCTTTCTTTGACAGAAGAGCACGCAGAGGAGTTCTTCTGATTAGCAGGTAACCGGAAGCACAATTTGCCGTTAAATTAATCAGCACTTAACCGACAAGTAAGTCTTAACCAGACATTGAGAAAGAGCTTTTTTTCTAACCGTTTGTTAAAGTTCTGATTAGTGTTTAATCGGACATTGAGAAAATGGCCCTCAAACGTATTAAATAATTCTTCATATCCCAATACAGATTCATAACCTCAAAAATATTCCTAACCCCAGATTTAAAACGAAAAAACTGAACGCATACTATAGGCAATAGTAAGAAGTGTAAAGTACATGGTTTAAGAAATTATTTGTAATGTAACACTCCTTACTATTGTCTATGCGCCCGAAGTGTTTCGTTTTAGATCAGCGGTTAGGAATATGTATCAGTTGAGAAATTATTTCATAATTTTTAGTTCGTTTTAAGAACGTAATGTATAAAAACTTTTTAAATTTCATTTTGTAAGATACCGAAGGATGGGAAGTTAACATGACTTTTTTAAAAAATATTAAATTAAAATTCCTGTAATTGATTTGATAGCAGTTTATTATTAGAAACAAATAATTTTATAACTATATTAGTGACAAAAATAGACAAACGAAAGCCAGAGGACAGAAACACAATTTTAGTGCAATAGTTTAAATTGCTTTATACAAATTAAAAAACATAAAAAGGTGAAGCAGAATGTAAACAAACTTAAAGGAAAAAAAAATATGAATTAATTATGTAAAACTATGTATGTTATGGGTTTAAAATTATGAATGATGAAACAATTGCAAGTTATGAAAATTTTGAAACGTGCCAGAATTCACAAAACATTCTAAATGTTGCCAACAATTAACAATTTTCCATAAATGATAAAATATTTAAATATTTAAATAAAATAGTTGGAAGTTGAAATTAACAACTAGTAAATGTTTACAAATATTTGCATAGCTCTTGCAATCTAAGCATTTATTCAGAGCAGCTTTACTGTTCCAACACGCAGCTAAAAAGCTCTGACCAAATGTTGTCTAAGTCTAGTAAACAAATTTTTAAAAATTAAGTTTTTGTTTATAGCTTTTTGCGCTTGTCTCGCCCAAGGAATATCAAATTTATAACCAATTCAATTAAAAAAAAAAAAAAAAAACATGTTGGCAACTATCTCAAATGTAGTAAACGTTATGAAAAGTTGTAAAAAATATTAAATAAACCCTTTTCTAATAGTGTTTAAAATAAGTTCACATCATAACATTATGAAGCACTTAAACAATCTGCCGCATTGCATTTAACGAAGTATAAATATTGTGATTATTTGAAATATGGAAAATGTTAATTGTAAAAACAGCACAACAAACAAAGCATTTTAATTTTTCAAGGAGAGGCCACCTTGTAAACTACAAATCGAATGTTAGCAGAACAAAGTTAACAAAAAAGAGCGAACCAGAGAAAAAACTGTGGTAAAGAATGTAGTACATTTTTTTTTTTTATTTATTTAACTTACAAGAAGTTGTTGGATTCCTTGTTGCTGGTGCTGTTGAGGCAACATAAAAAACATATCGTTAAATATTCGTCTAGCATTAATAACCTTTATGGTTGTAGTTATTATTGTGAATATGAATGAATGATTAACGTGAATTAAGACCCCCTATTATGTATAACAACTTAACTTAAGTTGACTCGATTCAACTCGATTTTTTTTTCGTATAACGTACTACATAAATTCCAGTTGAACCATGTAATTTTAAAATTCTTAAAAGATTAAGACAAGCTACATGGTTCAATTCAAATGTATGTATAATACGTTATAAGGAACAAATGTACTTCAATGGAGTCAACTTAAGTTGAGTTGCTTACATAATAGGGGCCTAAATGTGTTAAATTTATTTAAATAAATTTATGAAACATAAACAGTAATGATATTATAAAGAGGTAACAAAATATTGGAAACTTTTGAAAAAATATGATAAATAATATGTAAAGTGGTGTTCCTCATCATTCAACAATATTAGAAAATTAACTTTTGGGGCATTAGAATTTTGTGAAAAAATTTGGTTAAATTATATTGTAAGTTATCACTTTGACATAAAAGAGAAAAACTTGTTTTCGCATTTTTTAACATTTAGAAAAAATTAAATCAGTCATTCGTTTTCAATGTCGAATGACGCCTTAAGAATGCAAACTCATTTCTTTGCAAAATTAGCCTAAGCAATAGATAAGCAGTTGTAAAAAAATGTGCAATCAAATCAATATGGGAACAAAATAAAGAACTAATTCTGTTTATCCAAACTTAAGCGATCCAAGATTGTCCATTCTTATTCTTTAATTTAATAGACATTTTTTTTAGTGAGTAATAAATATATATAAGTTATAAATAAATATGAACAAATTCAACAAATATAAAAAACAATTTTGCAACTTTATTGTTTAAAAGGGGTGAAGTTCTAGTAACGGGAGCAAAAATTTATATAAATGTTATTTTTTCTAAGAAACTAAAAATGTTAGCTACAACTGAACCATTTTTTTTAGATAAATGATTTAAGCTTCTGAAATAAAAAGCGTTGCAAAATTTAACATTTATCTTTTGGAAAGAAAGTAAACTGTCTATAAAAGAAATAATGCTTCAATTTTACTTGTTTTTTGAATTTCAACATAATTTTCTCCAAATTCTATTACAAAAATACCATAATATAATAAGCGTATCGACTCATTTCACGAGATTTCTTAAAAAAAAAATAAGACCGCATCATAAAAAAATTGACAAAATAATCAGATGTAGTAAAAATAAATGCAGTATTTTTCCAATAGATGGCATAAGTAATTAGTATCTCGCATTGTATAAGTGTGATTGGGTTACGCTAGATGACGCTTGAAAGATAAGTTTTCGTACAAAAAAATTCTTAGACGGTTTTGTAATTGCTTGACGGTTTGACACAGTTTTGTTTTAGTGCGCGTCTAAGATGGAGACCAACAAAATGAAATAGCCATATTTTACAGTTTTTCTTCGATAAGGGCGAAAACGTAAGCCAGGCAGCTGAAAATGTGAATAGTGTTTATGGTCCCGAAATTGTCACCCGCAATTTTGATTTCGTCGATTCCGTTCCGCCAATTTAAATGTCAAGGACGCACCACGCTCTGGAAGGCCAATTATCGAAAATGTTGGTAAAATCATGGAAATCGTCGAGTCCGACCGTTTTATAAATACTCTATTGCTCAAGAGGTGAATATTGCACAAAAACCATTTGGAAGCACATGAATAAGGCTGGATACAAAAGAAAAATACTTTTGGGTAATACAATGAATAAAATTGAAGTAAATTGTTATTGAAGTGAATCAAGAATTAGTTTGATTTAACTAGTAAGGGTGGAGCTTCGGCAGGGTACCGCAGCCTCCCCGCGGCCATATTGAAGTATATTCGAAGTCTTTAGCCACGACATACACGATGATATTCAGTTTTATATATTAACGAAAGTTTTCCTATTTTGATGACGGCACTTCGTATGGAAGGTAGGCGTGGTTTTGATTCGATTTTGCTATATATCATAGAGATGGTTCATATTATATATCAAAGCTAAAGTGCAAAATTTCATAACATTTCATTAAATATTGTGGATTTTTAAGAGATTTAACGTTTAAAATAAAGCCAATTTGTATGGGAGGTAGGCGTGGTTTTCATTTGGCTTTGCCCAAATATCATAGTCGTGGTCTATGTTATATATCAAAGCCTATATGCAAAATTTCAAGACATTTCTTTAATTTGAGCAGATTTTTAAGAGATTTTACTTTTAAAATAAAGCTACTTTGTAAGGCGTGGTTTTCATCCGATTTTTCTAAATAGTTTAAAATTTAGCCAGGATTAAGACTGAAGAGAAAGCTCACCTGCCAAATTTCAAGGCATTTCTTTAATTTTCGTGGATTTTAAAGACATTTTACGGTTAATATAAAGTCACTTTGTATGGGAGGTAGGCGTGGTTTTCAACCGATTTGGCTCATTTTCGAACTTGATCATCCTTTTTTAAAAATAAACTTATATTTTGAATATCATCGAGATAGCTAGATAGACAGACGGACAGACAGACGGACACACGGGAATCGACTCAGGAGATGATGCTGATCAAAAATATATATATTTTCCATATCTGCCACGCCTTCTTCTTGGCGTTACAAACAGAATGACAAAGTTAATATACCCCTTACGCAGTACTCGTTGGGGTATAAAATTTAATTAGCATGCATACATTGTGAACTGTTGTTTATGTTTAGATTTCATAGCCTTCTGGATAGGTAACTATAAATTTTCCAAAAGAATTCGACTTCACATAGCGCATTTTATTCACATCAAATTTGAAATTTTAATTCAGACCATATTAGAAATATTGGAAATATTGGAAATTTTAATTGCATTGAAAAAACTTCGATACAAAATTAATATCACTTTTACTTTCCCAATGAATTCGACACCAGTTCTCTCGTTTATGTGGAAACTTTATTTGTGCTTACGTTTGGCTGACAAATTTACACAGAGAATCGTTCGTCTTTGTTTATATTGTTCGTTTTTTTTTTCTCTTTAATCGCTCATGTGCGAACGTAACCGAACTTATACCGCAGTGTAAAGAAATAAAGAAACAATTCCGAAAGGTTTTTTTCTCTCTCTTCTTTTTGTGCAGATTTTTTACGTGCATATGAACCCATAATGCTTAAAATACACCATTTCACCTTTTGAAAGCAGATAGGTTTCTATAAAAAATATTCGGTCACTCCTCCTCCCTACCCTACCTAAGAAACACGGGAGAAACTGGTTCCTAACTATTTCGCCTTCGCCTGTTTATAAATTAGATATTCAGGCAATTCTTGCCATTGCAATTTGACTGAAGTTAAACCCTGGTAACGAATACGCATCTGTTTGATTGCTGTATCAACCTTTAACGAAGTGCAGTTTGACTGCATGATGCTGAGCTCTGCGCTTCATTTAGACATTCTTCCAATTGATTTATTATTGATAAAAACATTATCTTCTCTTTTATAAACACTGATGAATTTATGTCCAATATACATTAACTATAAAAGCCTTCTTTAAACGAAACATAGTGTTACGACTTTGATTTAATTTTTTCGTATTTATTCTAAGACTAAACTGCGCTTACCACACCACATCATTCAATGCGCTACCCACATCACCACACTAAAAAAAATTTAGCTCATAACTCGACGCGTTATCCAACTCAAAATCTCACTGCACTGAATAAAGTTATGTTGATTAGTGATGTAGGCCGAATCAAGTATCCAATGTTTAGTATTGGATCGAAATCGAATTAAAAGTATTGGATACTCAGGGTTGTTTTTTCTCTTTAAGCATACTACAATAGGTGTGTTTCCGTACTCACACTGTGTAACTTGTGGGACACTATTTTCTGTTTCCGTACTTTCTGTGCTTAAAATGGGAGAAGAACAAGCATAAAACCGCTCTCTTGAACACACAAAGTGCACAGAGAGTGCTAGAACTCAAGACTCAGAGTAAAGTAAGAACAAGCATCAAGAAGAACAAGCATCAACTTCACAAGCAAATTGACATAATTTTAATTGGCGCAATTTACGTTTGACATGTCCGCAGTCAAAATCAGCTGTTTTGTACTTGAAATTTACTAAAAGCTGTGTCCGTACTTTTGCAACTATTCTCACATTTCATTTTTACTCTCTCAGTTTGAACGTACACAAATCTTACACAGTGTAGAGTACGGAAACACACCTAATGTCAATATATGAATGTAGTAAAATGCAACCATGTGCGTGGCCTGTCGATGCAGTTGTTTGCTGCATAACCTATCAAAAGCGCTAGCTAACAAATTTGAATTTTTGATTGATTGAAGTTTTATGCATTATATCCATGATATTAATGTTGATTCGTAATAACTATAATTTAAGCGAATGTTTCTAAAATATGCAAATATTTATTGGGTTATATTTGCAAGTATCTCTTGTACAAAAATCCTGTTAAAAGCATCGAGTATCCAATTAAAATATCGAATAGTATCCAATACTTTATTGGGTACCCAAACGCACGAAAAAGTATCCAATACCTCCACCACTTATGTTGATACTGTATTCATAGCATTTCAAACTAGATAGGTAGGTAGGTTGAAGCGTCTGTCTCCCTTGAGATACACTTAGGCCAATAAGACCAGTTGTGATACCATGGGTTGATTTCCCTCTCTATTTAAACCAGTTTGAGCTGTTGACAAAGCTAAGGATTCGGTAGACAAAAGATTCTGAGAGGCCGTCTAGATCATTGTTAGAATCATTTACCTAGATGAAGGTGGCGATTTTTAGCTAGCGCTGAACAAGTACAGAAAGAGATGTGTTGTGAATTCGCCTGCCGCTTCATCTATGCAGCTTCTGCAGAAGTCGTTCTGGAGAATGTTTAATCTTCGTGCGTGATTACCTATTCTCCTCAGGGAGATCAGTTCTTTTGAGAGTTTTTGGGTCATTTTCGGCCAAACCTGATGCGCAGTATGGCATGTGCTTCTCGTTAACCTCCTATTGCTGGCTCTTTTTAGGGATAGCTCATTTGTGAATAGTTTACATGTGGTGTGGGGTATACCAATATTTTCTTTCTCTATCGCGAGTTGTTTGGTTGTACTGGTGCGAGCGAGTTCATCTGCTTTGCAGTTTCCTAGAACGACTCTGTCCGGGAATCCAGCATAGGAATATTTTGAGATGCTCTGCCATATCATTTAGGGTATGAACAGATGTTATTTGAACAAATTCTAGAGCATTCAAGGTGATGTGACTGTCAGATAGTATGTAAATATCCATGGAGAATATTTCATTCATCTAAAGCCAAGTTACTGCTTCATGTATTGCGACCGACAACTTCCTCTTGTAAGACACTGCAATGGTCAGGGAGCCTGAAGGCTAGATTAATGTTTAGTGTGCCAGAGTAGACACCTCCTCCAACTTTGCCATTGAATTCTGATCCATCAGTGTAGATTCCGATGGCATTTTTTGGTCGCAGGTTTCCAATATCCCACTCTTCGCGAGATGGTATGGATATGTCAAATATCCTATCAAAAAAGTTTTTGTGATGTAGTCTACGGATTCAGATATAGAAGGAAGAAACTTCCTGATGGTAGTGTCCTAATGTGCCCTCCCTCCATTGAGAGGTGACTTCTATAAGTATGTTGAGGTGTGTTTGTTTGTCTAGTGCATGCCACCAAACAATCTCACCATATAGCAATATTGGCCCTACAACTGACATGGAAAGCCAGTGAGCAACACTTGGCTGTAATCCCCAATTGTTACCCACTGCTTTCTTACATAAGTAGAGGTCTTTATTGGCTTTTTTGGCTCTCTTGAGCAGATTGAGTTTTCAGTTTAATTTTTTATCCAGGATAAAGCCCAGTAATTTCGCTTTTTTGGACTTTTTAGGACTGATTGTTGGTAGATTGAGTTTTATTGTGAAAATCACAAAATCCGTTTTTCAAGGTTAACGCGGAGTGCACAGCTGTTAATCCATTGGACGAGAGTTTTCTGGCCGTTTTGCAAAATGTCTCCAAGTGTACATATATCTATAGCGACAAAGAATAATGACTAAACTCAAAATATCGTAAAAAAGCGATATTTAATTTTCTTTATATCCAATCTTTGGAAGGATGCAGAAATCCGGCAGAATAAATTATCACTTATGTCTGCACATATTTCATTAGTTTAACGATTCATATATTTCAGAAAAAAGGTCGTAGTTAGTGCAATTAAAATATCGTTTTTTACGATCGATGACCGAGAACTCAACTTCCAGTATTTACACTGCGGTTTGCCATCCATTGCTGCGGAGGTGACGATCGTCAATTGTTGCTCAAATTCAGATATCAGTGTTCATAGGCATGAAAGGTCCACCCACACCAGAGAACTGCAAAACTCACTTTTTGCTTGATTAAATCATTCACTGGAATTCTTACTCAACTCAACTCATTCAACAAAGTTCAGCGTTGAATAAAATCAGCACACTACTGGCGAACGCGTCTTTTGTGTCAGTTTGAGTTTGAGTTCGTCTGATCGAACTCACATGTTTGCGTGAACGAGTGTTGGCGTTGAATAAAATAAAATGATGCTGCTGAAGGTATCGTTTGTGTGAGCTGATTGACGGATTGAGTTCCCATGTTTGAGTATTGGCGTTGAAGTGTATACGGATATGTGTTTCGTAAATGAGAACTCAAAGAAATAGTTAAATTTAGTTGTTTGCAGTCAATCGTTATAAAAACTTCACCCTTCTTCTTCTTGTTCTCTTTTTCTCTCTATCTCTGTCTGCACACGAACAAACTCATACGTGTTGAATTTTGCTTTTTGCGTTTCATTCTTGATGAAAATAATCGTTGTTGAGCCCAACGAACAAGCATGAAATATGCATCCGAAGACGTCCGTTGATTAAAATCACTGAGCCAACACGAAGCACATGGTTTGATTGAATTTAACTCAACAGCGAGTGTATGCATTCGAGCAAGTCTGATCGATTGAACGCAGAGGCATGATTTTTACAGTGTTGATTACGTATGAATATTTTTATGTGAGTTTTGCAGTTCTCTGACCCACACATTTTTCTACACGGCTTCAGCTAAGGCAAGGTTGATTTATAAGGTTGTCGCAAGGGAGAGAGCGAGTACCCATAATTGTCAAATCGAAGTTGACAGCTCATAGAAAATCTGCAAGTGCTCTCTATAATCATCCGTTTTTCTTTCGTAGACATTCGCAAAATTGGCTGGTTTTGACAATTATTGGAACTGAGAAGAGAGTGCGATCAGCCCTGAGACAACCTTATAAATCAACCTTGAGCTCAAGGTCTGAGCTCAGGTTGATTTATAAGGTTGTCGCAAGGGAGAGAACGAGTACCCATAATTGTCAAATCGAAGTTGACAGCTCATAGAAAATCTACAAGTGCTCTCTATTATCATCCGTTCTTCTTTCGTAGTCATTCGCAAAATTAGCTGGTTTTGACAATTATGGGTACTGAGAAGAGAGTGCGATCAGCCCTGCGACAACCTTATAAATCAACCTTGCTTGAGCTAAGGCAAAACTTTTTTATGGTTATGTCCAACTATGGGCACGGAGCAAGCTACGGAGCATTGAGAGTAAATGCTTACGTATTGAGACTAAGCGCTTACGTAGTAACACAAGAAGCAACAACAAAGAAAATAAACGAAAATCAGTTCAGTGTCGAAAAAGACTGCAAGCGAGTAAGACCTATGTCGTACGACGACAAAAGAGAACAGCGAAAAAAATTAAAAAGCTACACTCTAAAAACAAACAAGCGAACAAATCTTAATGCCTGCATGCTCTGCATGTTATTATGAAAAAAATTTAAAAAGATTTCTAATGTGTTCTTCAATGGGCGCAGTGCGCATATTTTGCATTAAATTAAAAATAAATATTTAAACTTATTTTGTTGATATTATGCGAAATTTTAGAAGCTTAATTAAAATAGCCTGATTTTATTTGAAGTTTTGTTTCAAAAATGGAGAACCTTAACTCCAGTTCACTTTTCTCATTAATTTCTTTCTCTCAACTCAATATATAAACATTTTACATTTTATTTTCCTATCTGCCGGCTCACTAAACATATCTTTATAATTGATCGCAATTTTGTGATAATTGTGGTAAATTTTTATCAATTAATTCAAAAAGGATTCAGTTTTAATTTTTTTATTTTTAATATGCATACAAATTTTTCTCAGTGCAAAGAGCACAAAACAACACGAATCTTTAAATGTAGTGGTACCCATACCTGGTTATGTCTGATATAATTTACATAAGTATGTGAAATTTCGATTCCAAATCATAAGCAGACTGGATACGAGTTCCGTTAGCCGCTACAATAATTTATCAGCAATTTTCACTTAAATCAAACTAATAGTTTATTCTTGTAACTACAAAACGATTTTTTCAATATTCAATATTAAATTAAGTTTTGTTTATAGGTACGTTATTCATTGTTTGATTGCAAGACCTTTTATATTATATTTTAGCATATTAAATTTCATTTGAAATATTTTAAAAAACTTAATTTTTGCTCCAGTTGCTAGACCTAACCCCCTAAAACAAAATCAAGCATTAATTATGTGAAATTCATATTCTTGAATAAGTTTGTGGAACGTAATGCTTTAGGAAGGAACATAACGCAATATTTTACTTCGCTATTGTTATTGGGTATGTTTTTTTTAAATTATTTTTTTCATCTAGTAAAAATGTACATGGGAAAAAAGCTATTTTTATATATAAGCTGAATTAAATTAAAATATAAACTTAAAAAAAAAGGAAAATATAAACAAATTGAAAAGTTTATGTTTGTTAAAAAAGCAGAACTTAAAAAATATCAATACAATACTTATTCAACTTGTCAGTTCATCTGTCATAAGTTTTTGCCATAAATTAATCAATATTTAAGCGAATTTGAATAACACGCACAAAGGCTTCATCAACTTACCCCAATAATTAGATTTAACTCTTGCATTGTAACTTGTTTCGCACGCTCGACAGCCTGTAGAACTTGCTGTTGATGATCTGCTTGTAAAAATGGTAAGAGCTGATTGATAAGCGTATTCAAGCGCTTTGCGATTTCGGTCTAGATGAGATTAAGTAAATAGGCAAGAAGTAAGTACAAGATTAGAGTTGTCATTGAAATTGAAGAACAGTAAGTTTGAAGGAAACCAAAATAAATTTATTGATAAATACAACTTTTATGGTATAGATATTTAGAAATTTTTAAAGATCAGAATATTAAGATGTATTAATTACCTGTTTGTGCATTTCAACATTAAGGCCATAAGACATTTCATAATACTGTGAAGAAAATGGAAATGCGTAAAGATTATTTTAATTATGAGTTATATTAAAAGTAATAAAAAAAAAAACTTTTTCCAAACATACCATAACGTAATGGCGCTGCATTTCGGTTTTCTCATTCGCAAGCTTCTCGCACTCCAATTTTAATCTATAAAGCAAAGAATAGAAAAATATTTGAAGATCAGGAAACGTAGCAATTAATTCCTTTAAATTTTTTTTTTTTTTTTGCTGTTTGTGGCATTTCCTGTTGTTCTGGCAGAAAATAATCCTAAGGCTAAATAGAACTTATCCTACTATATTAAGTTCACATACATAACCGGTTTTAAACATAAAGAACGCACGCAACTTTAAGCATCAATGAAGCTACTACATTTATAAGTAGCTAGCTAAGCTATCTAGGGTGTATTAGTCATTCCAACATTGGATGAACATTTAAGATTTGACACAGTTAAATTTTTAGTTACCATGAAAACAAAAAAAAATTATACAAGACATTATAGCGGCGGATCATTCGCCGATTACAGGAAACGTTATTCCATCAGCATAGGCTGCGTGGATGTTCAACTCTCTTTAGTAGTTTGTTCTCAAAAAGCATTTCTTAGAAAAACAAAGTTGTTCTACCAGTAATTATAAGTTTGCGGCATGGCATTTGCCTACATAAAATATTTGTGCGATAAAAGGTAGTGATTTTATTTAAAGCAAAAAATGATAACAAAGGTTTACTTTAAGGGGACATAGCTCCTTCAAATAAATAATAAAAATAGTAATAAGAATAATAATTAATAATAATAAATGCAGACATATTTTAATGAAACTTTGAACATATCACACACTAAATAAAAAACAGTCAACTCAAAATTAACAAATTTTTACTTTTTAATGTAAAACTATTCGTAGTGATCATATACATTGACTGTCACACATCAAATAAATTTTGTACACACATTCTTTCTCTATAGTTAAAAAAAAAGTTTTGTCGCATTGCTTTGTATGGAGTTCCTTCAAAAATAAAATTGTTTTTTGCTTCACCTAGGAATTTAAAAATGTTGAGTTGTGTCTGTTTTGTATTTAGTGTGCGATATGTTTTGTTGGTCTTATAGTACACAAAAATATTTTTTTTTAATTTTTTTTGGCCCGCGTCGAACAGTGTAACGAGCCCATATAGTGAGTGGCCAGAAATAGAAGGAGTTGTCCTAGAATTATGAAATTTTGCGAGAATGAGTCCTACGATAAAGGAATTATTATCACAAAATTTCGTTAAAGTTAAATGAATGGCACGCTCACCTCCCATATAACCAAAATCGGTAATCCGGAATAGTTCCCCTAAAAATTATCCTAGATCAGTAAAGATTTGTCAAAGTGTAAAAAATTTTTATCATATTTTCAAGTCAACTTTTAATTTGCAAGTGGCATGTCCGTAACAGAAAAAAATATCGCAAAAAAAACTTTTACTTTCAGAATATTAATACAAATTGCAAAATTCAATTAAATTTAAGGTGTTACATGACATTGGTAGATTTTTGAAATCGAAATTAAAATCTTTTTTAATAATTTTGTATTTTAGTAAATATTCTTAAGATTCTAAGAAAAGAAGTTTCATGGAAAAATTCCTGCGGGTTCAAAAGTTACAGCCGGATTAGTGAGAGCGCATTTTTAATTTTTGCGCTACCTACGTACGGCAGCTGGTATATACTTGTTTTACTTGCTACCTGACGTTTGGTGGTTGTTATTTCGTACCTACTTAAAATGTGAAGCCCGAATTGCTAAACGATTGCAACAAAACTATAAGAAACAGCACAACACAAGACAACGAAGGCATGCAGTACGAAGCAGGCATGGCAGATTGAAGGTAACCTTTTTTTTTTTTTGTTCAGAAACTTTGAACGCGTTTATCTCGAAACCATGTTTTTTTGTACTGGTTGCGGCACTAGCGGGTTCATTTTTTGGACGAAATTTATTTTTTTTTTTTTGTAACTTGATTCGCTTTTAAATTTTTTTTCGATTTTTTATGAATTTTTAAAGTCAATATTTTTTTGAAAAAACACACTTTCAAATTGGGAACGTCACCAAAAATTGAAAAAAAAAATTAAAAAAAGCTCGTGTCATACGATAACCAATTTTGTTAAGATTTAAAATACATTTTTTTCCAGATCGGACAATTTTTGCAACTCCCAGCGCTGCAACCACGAGGCCCCTTTTTTTTCTGCCGCCAGTTTGGAGCTCTATAAAACCATGTTGGAGTGAAAAATATATTTTTTTTAATTTTTTTCTTGTAATTTGTTCAATTCTCTACAATAATAAAAATTTTGGAAAAATGTTTGCTTTTGACTGAGTTATGAATTTTTAAAACAAGGTCTGTTTTCTCTGCCGCGAATGTCATGTCCCGCCTTAAGGCAAACGAACAACATATGTTGCAAATATCTATTTCCTGAGAAATAATTAATTTTTAAAAAGTCAGAGCAAAGAAAGAGGCAAAGCTAAATTTATAGTTTAAAAATGCAAATGATGCAAATTTGCTCAAGTTTCTTATAATCGAATGTATAGACAAATCGAAAAAAAAAATTATTGTACAAAACTGCAAAAAAAAAATTGTTTATAAAAAAATATTTGCAGTATTTTGCGCTACATTGAACCTAATAAAATGTAACTTTGATGTGAATGCACAGTTCACAAAAAGTCTCTATAATTTATTCAATTGATATTAATTGTTTATTCTGAGCAGCTCAGTATTAATTTAAAGGTAATCATTTCCGCCCACTCCTCCTCCCCCCATTATTGAAAAAACACTACAATCATAATACACTCACTCAAAAAAAAAAAAAAACGCAGACCTTAAATTTAGAACAAGTATCTTTTTTCCTCGAATTATAATTAAATCAAATGGATTTTAAATCTTAAAGTTCTCAATAGGTTTTAAATCAGGACTTTTCCGGTCGACGGTAATGACTGTATCCCTAAAACATATTTATATTCCGCTACCTATTGAAAATTAACCAAGTTCATTAATCTGGAGTAATACCGCTTTTGAGCGATGATATGAAATAAAATCGTCTTGAAATATAACATTGGAAATGCGGTCATCATATAAAGAATCTATGGAGGGCAATACGCCTCTGTTTATAAGGTCTTAAGACTGAAGAAAACATAGAAACTTCCAGAAGAATAATTTCTCCAACACCGCCTCCCATTATTCCAATTATGAAGCTCCACTAAAATAAGTCTGAACAATTGTCAAGCGTTCACTTTGACCCAAGTGAAGACCATTTCCAATTCCAGATCAGGTACCTGTATTTATAGTACTAGAACCAGCTGCAAAACCACCAGCAAGTCCAAGAGTGCCTTGTGGGTCATTTAAACTCCTTCCAAATAATTTAAAAACTAACCATGACTCCTGAATATGAACCAACTATAAGTATGCTTTTGCCAGAGAATATAACTTGAGCCCAATCATTATACGACAACCACTTTTTTCTTGCTGTTCACCAATCTAAAAGATTTGAACGCATCTTTGCTGTTAGCAGTGACTTTTTTACAGCTTTTCGAGCTTAAGTTTATTTTCTAGTAATCGACGTTTAACTGTTCCTCAGCATATTTAAACTGAATGCATCTCTTCCCAACCCTGCAGCGAAAATTAACTAACATTCTCAAAACATAACGGAATACGCAAAACAAAATATAGAGAAGAAAATTCTTTGAAAACATTTTAGCTCGGCTTTTATTTTTTCTTTTTTTTTTGAGCACTTGTGTACATATAAGTATGTACCGCAAACATATATCGCACATTAAAAAAATTTGTTAAATTTTTTTCTACATAACTTATTGTCACAAGTGTTTTTTTTATTCCTTACTAGCTGAATCACAGACTACTATATACCAGACAATGCATCACTCACTCAATGCAGAATTTGCAGAAGCTCGGTGATATGGCCATAAGCACATGGCGAATTGGGACGGACAAGTAAGTGCGAAGCAGCGAATTGATGATGCTAGCATTGGCTGCAAATGGTTGATAGAGCACAATATCTCTCTCTCTGTGTATCTGTCAACAATGTTGTCGAGAAGCCTTTTTATATATACTTTTCCTAGGAATTCCAAGCCGACGGCTGGCTTGTTTGTTTACTTTTTTTTTTTGCTGGTTTTTGTTTTTGTCGTTGGCTTGGTTTTTTTTTGCTGCTTTTTGCTATTTGCTTGGGTGGATTTTGTCGATCGTCAAAAATGATATTTTTACGATTTTGTCTATTTTGAAGTTATAGATATGTAAATCGCTGTAACTTCTTTATTTCTGATTTGATTTAAATCCACCCAAGGACAAAATGTTGGCAAATTGTACCATATTTAAAATGACAAAATTTCTAAATTTTGTATTTATTTTGTACTAAATTTATTCATTTATTTCCTATTTCTTTGTTCTATTTACTATGTTGAAACTATACTATAATAGAAATAAAATAAAAAAAAAAATAAAAATAAAAAAGTATATGCCAGAAAACGGCAGTTTAAGGATTTTTGGAAAAAAAGTCAAGTTGCAACAGCTGTAACTATTATATCCGATTTTCGGTTTTCTTAATTTTTTGCACAAAATAGCTCAAAACTGTTCTTAGTGGATATCTTGTTTGCATTTTTAAAAATTTTCGTTTTTGGATTTTTGAGAATTTTTTTTGTAAAAGAAGCCTTTTTTTTATATACTTTTCTTTGGAATTCTAAGCCGACGGCTGATTTCCTTGTTTAGTTTTTTTTTTTTGCTGCTGTTTGTTTACTATTTGTTGGGGTGGATTTCGTGGATAGTCAGAAATGGATATTTTTGGCAATATGTGAAGGATAAACTTATAGGAAAATCGCTGTAACTTCTTCATTTCTGATTTGATTTAAATCCACCCAAGGACAAAATTTTAGCAAATTTTACCATCTTGTAGCTGAATAAATTTTTAATTTTTTTACTAAATTTATTCATTCATTTTTTGATCTTTCAATTTTTACCCGCTAAAGAAATGAACAATTTTTGTTGTTCAATAATTTTTTCACCGATTTTTTTTAAAAAAATTGCTATTTTTAATTAAAGAAATAATTTTTGGATTTAAGATTTTTACCTGCTAAAGAAATTATGCTAATTTTTCCCATCTTCAAAAATTGTTCCCTTCGATTTCGAACCAATTTCTGATCTATAAAATTTTATCTGCTGAAAATAATACAAACATTTTTCTTCTTCAAATATATCATAAATATAGCATTTCATAAATTCAATTGGTCTAGTTGCCAACCAGGGACATATGCAGCTAGACCAACTACCTTTTATTGTTTTGCTGTAATTTCTTTAGCAGGTAAAAATCTTAAATCCAAAAATTATTTCTTTAATTAAAAATAGCAATTTTTTTAAAAAAAATCGGTGAAAAAATTATTGAACAACAAAAATTGTTCATTTCTTTAGCGGGTAAAAATTGAAAGATCAAAAAATGAATGAATAAATTTAGTAAAAAAATTAAAAATTTATTCAGCTACAAGATGGTAAAATTTGCTAAAATTTTGTCCTTGGGTGGATTTAAATCAAATCAGAAATGAAGAAGTTACAGCGATTTTCCTATAAGTTTATCCTTCACATATTGCCAAAAATATCCATTTCTGACTATCCACGAAATCCACCCCAACAAATAGTAAACAAACAGCAGCAAAAAAAAAAAACTAAACAAGGAAATCAGCCGTCGGCTTAGAATTCCAAAGAAAAGTATATAAAAAAAAGGCTTCTTTTACAAAAAAAATTCTCAAAAATCCAAAAACGAAAATTTTTAAAAATGCAAACAAGATATCCACTAAGAACAGTTTTGAGCTATTTTGTGCAAAAAATTAAGAAAACCGAAAATCGGATATAATAGTTACAGCTGTTGCAACTTGACTTTTTTTCCAAAAATCCTTAAACTGCCGTTTTCTGGCATATACTTTTTTATTTTTATTTTTTTTTTTATTTTATTTCTATTATAGTATAGTTTCAACATAGTAAATAGAACAAAGAAGTAGGAAATAAATGAATAAATTTAGTACAAAATAAATACAAAATTTAGAAATTTTGTCATTTTAAATATGGTACAATTTGCCAACATTTTGTCCTTGGGTGGATTTAAATCAAATCAGAAATAAAGAAGTTACAGCGATTTACATATCTATAACTTCAAAATAGACAAAATCGTAAAAATATCATTTTTGACGATCGACAAAATCCACCCAAGCAAATAGCAAAAAGCAGCAAAAAAAAACCAAGCCAACGACAAAAACAAAAACCAGCAAAAAAAAAAAGTAAACAAACAAGCCAGCCGTCGGCTTGGAATTCCTAGGAAAAGTATATATAAAAAGGCTTCTCGACAACATTGTTGACAGATACACAGAGAGAGAGATATTGTGCTCTATCAACCATTTGCAGCCAATGCTAGCATCATCAATTCGCTGCTTCGCACTTACTTGTCCGTCCCAATTCGCCATGTGCTTATGGCCATATCACCGAGCTTCTGCAAATTCTGCATTGAGTGAGTGATGCATTGTCTGGTATATAGTAGTCTGTGCTTATGGCCATATCACCGAGCTTCTGCAAATTCTGCATTGAGTGAGTGATGCATTGTCTGGTATATAGTAGTCTGTGACATGTATTTAATTGCGATGGACACTTCAAAGCGCACCGTAACGGATAGTAAAGGAATATGGCACAAATTTCAATATTGAAAGCCCAAATTCAATGACTACGTGCCCCATAGGCAATGTGACAAACCAAGTACATAACGATATATGCACTAAAAATTATTTTTTTTTGCTCAAGCTTTTTTTGGAAGCTTGTGGGGTAAGGTATGTTTTGATTTTTTTTAAAGTTTTTACTCTTTGAGGTCTTTGAGTAATCATTTCGAAAGACAAATGTCCAAACTTTACTTAAATATATATATCAGAAGATTTGGCAATTTTTTTGGTCATTTAGGTGTCATAGATATAATTTGTTTGTGAAATTTGCTTAGATTTTTTTAAAAAACGCTTCATAACTGACAACTTTCAGAGCAATGTTGTGCTTTTTTGTCAAACACTTTCTTCAAATCTGCCACGCAGGTCTTTCGTTTTTCTATCGTCACCTTGTTATGTTTACATTTTTCCTTTTGTAAATTTATCCACTTTGAGTGCAATTTTACTATAAGGCGTGCAGTGTTGCGAGCATCTTGTCTTGTTTTCCAGATAAGTTAAAAATCCTCTGTTGTTATTAATCCTCTACTTATTATTAAGTATTAAGAGCTCTTTGAAATTATGAATTTTTTTGTTAAATGTTATTTGAAAAATCTCAGAAAAACTTTCAATCATTTTGCCCACAAGCCATACAATACACTTCTTCTTATTAACGAAGGCATATCTGCAGTTAAATGAAGGTAACAAATAATCGTTTGAACTAATCCATAATAATTTTAGCTAACAATGCTTAAAAAATTTCAAAATATTTTCTTAAATAAAAAAAAAAACAATGCCTTGTTAAAATTCGAAAAGTTTTGAGGCAACGAAAGGATGTACTTGTAAAAATACGTTTTTATTTTTTAATTCTTCGACCAGCTGATTATTAAGTTAACCACATTGGAGAACAAGGATCTTTCACTGAACTTGGAAAAATGCATAAGCATGTATTATAAAAGCATCTAATTTCAGCAGTTGATGCCCATTCTTTCTAACAACTCTTTTTTTGTTTGATCTTTTAAATGCTTTTAAATTTATTATATTTTTGCGTGTCTGTTGGCACTACTTACACCCTTATGGAAATTAGTGTGGACAGAGCATTTTCTCCATGGTTTTTACAAATTTGGGTATGGAACACGACTTAATGCTTCACTACGAAGATTTTTTGTTAGCTTTAAGTTTATTGTATTTGTAACCTCAAAACGTGCAAGTGTTTGAATGGTTCGGGAAGTTTTATCATACAATTTTTGACACATTGCTTGTTAGTGGTTACATATAACATTTTTGTTTGATTTTATTGAATTATAAGAGACAGTTTGGATGCGTTTGAAAAATGGATATCACAACTGAGATATAATCAAAAGTAATAACGCTATTTCAATATTCTCATATGGCACAAAGACTGTGGCATTTCCAAAAGTGCAGTAAACAAGCTTATTAAGGTTTACAGAACACTGACTTAATTTTGACTTGGAGGAAGGGAAAATGTGACCGTAAAAGAAAAATAACAAAGAAAGAAGATGCTCTATTGTTAAGAAACAGCAAAATAAACCCCACAAAGACCAGCGACGACTTAACAAAAAGAGCTAGCTGTTGGTGGAACCAGTGTGCATGTCTCAACAATACGTCGTTTCAACAAAAGTCGTTAACTAGAAGTTGGTCTAAGGGCTCGAAAACCCGTAAAGAAACAACTCTTGACTGCCGCAATGAAGAAGACTAAGAAGTACAAGGACTGGACTCAATATGATTGGAAGAAGGTGTTGTTTTCCGACAAAACTCATTTTTTCTTGCAGGGCATGCGGCACCAGTGTGTTCGACGGTCTGATAGAGAACCAATTTTAGCAGCTCACATTCAACAGTCAGTCAAACAGCCTGTAAAACAAATGTTTTGGGGCTGATTCTCGTTTTCTGGTCCAGGATCTTCAGAACCCATAACAGGCACGATGAACAGCCAAAAATATTTGATGGTGCTGCAAGAAAATATGGTTCCTGGAATTATCAAAGTGAAATTTGGAAAAAGAGATTTTTCAGCAAAACTATGCACTTTGCCATGCATCTAAAATAGTAAAAAAACTTTTTCATTGATAACAAAATTAGTTTTAAATTGGTCTGGTGATTCGCCTGATCTCAATCCAATCGAGAATTTGTGGTCTATATGTAAAGTTAGGCTCAGAAAGATGGATTGCTTAACCAAAATCAAGTTGATTGAGTCAGATATGGAAGTATGGTATAGGCATCCCAAAACTCGTAATGACTGCAAATCGCTGATAGAATCCGCACAAACACGCATTAAAATTATTCTCAAAGCTAAAGGTGTACACATCAAATATTAATCTGCAATGTTTCTATACATTTATTTTTGTTATACAGAACAAAACACATTTTGTGAGTAAAATCTGCTTTGTCCACATTAATTTGCACAAGGGGGTATATTGCTTCATTGTCATGATCTTATTACTTTTACTTTTTATATTTTTTTTTCTTTTTCAAAAAAGGCATAGTTTGCATATAATACATGTCTTACTTAGTTTTGTTCATAAATCAATCGATGATTTTTTAATTAAGTATGAAATTGGTGAATTATTATAAAACATATTTATTTATTTGGAATTTTATGATTCCTTATACGAGGGCCGTCTGATAATTCAGTGAAAAATGAAATAAAGAATGATTTTTGCGGCAAAAAAAGTTTTGTTTCTCAATATAGTCTCCTTTTAGCTCGATACACTTCGTCCAATGTTCCTCCAATTTTTTTTCATCCCATCCTAAAATGCGTTTTCGGAAGGTCCTCAAAATAGACCTGTTTCGGATATGAGCTCCTCTCAGTTGGTGAAACAGAAAAACGTCCCTGGGGGCCAAATCTGGAAAATATGCTGAATGAGAAAGCAAATCGTAATTCAATTCATGGAATTTTGCCATGGAAGCATCATTGCGTTTATGGTCGAGAGTGAGCAAACGCGGCACCCATCTGCGGATAATTTTTATTATATCCAAATGATTTCGTAAAATGTTCCACACCCGTTCGTCTGAGATGCCTACGGCCTCAATAACCTCGCGCACTTTAACTCTGCGATCGTCCAACACGATACGTGAATTTTAGTGACCATTTCTGATGTGATGACCTCATTTGGGCGTCTAGAACATTCGGCGTAACTTGTGCTTGTACGACCGAATCGGAATTTAGTAAACCACTTGTGAATCGTTCCAATCGATGGTGGAGAGTCCCCATAGTATTTATCAGAGAACATAAGCCGTTCGGAGTCGGCATAAAGCTTGGAGGTCCAGTTCTCGATCACTTGTGTTCCAACATTTTCACACGCACAACACAATTGATATAAGAAGCTTGGTCCACCAAGTCCTTTGAAATGGCTGAAATGGCCATTTCGTTTTTTTTTCCTTGGTTTGGCTGATGGTTTTTTTGCGCAAAAAATAATGCTTGATGAGCACACAAAATTCACTTTTATTCCATTTTAGCCAAAATTCACAAGATCGTCTGCTGTCAATGGCTGCCAAACACAAACTAAGCGTCACAGCGAGCTGAAACTTTGACAGTAGTCTATTAACAGATGGTAGTTTACAGGATTTACAGGTTGCATTTAAAGTTACTACGCGGGAAATTTAATTTTTCATTGAATTATCAAACGGCCATCGTATTGTTCTTTTCATCTTTAATTCAGCTATACAGGTCCGCATTATTAAAATTTTAGTAAGTGTTGTCTCATTATGTAAACCTGGGCCCCGTAGTTAGTGATGATTCTTGTGGCATAGTTTGGAACATCGTAATGCTAATCTTAATCTAGGACATATAAACTGTCAAAGCTTGAAGCCTTCCTCTAAATCATCTTGTAAAGTATTTTGGAAGGTGGTTTTCTGGACATTCTGAATATATCGGCTAAAGCCACATATCTCTCAGGAAGCTATAAATATACCTGGCTACAAATTCTGTGGCATTGATCGCCCAATGAATAAAGGAGGTGGTGTGGGTTTCTATATATCCAGAAAAATGTTTCCCAAAGTTATTTTTGACAGCTCTAATTTTGGTGTTTGTGAAGCAATTTTTATTGAAATATCACATGAATCAGTTAAAATATTAGTAGAAGTAGTATAACTTTTATGTATTACTATTTTTTATTACGTGATCCCAGTATTCTGTGTTTTTCAGGTCAATTGCAATGTCCAGGCATATCACATCACGCTTTCATCTTTATTTCTCTAAATATGCCCGTCATTAGAAAAAATTAACTTATTTAATTCCGGAATTATAAAAAAATTAATTCTGATATACTTTTCTCTGCATTGGAAACCTGTGATCTGAATAGCATATTCTCGACCAATAATACTGACCACTAGCTCCGCATCATCAGCTCTAATTTAAGAAGACTTCTTGATCTTGTACCCATTGTTAAACGGAAAGCTAATTAGTCAGGACTGTTGGTTAAATTCAAGGGAAATAATTTATGCGAAATATCTAAGGGGCTTAGCTTATATATCTATTTTCTATATTATTACGCAAGCACATTTTTTGTGATGACTAACAATCAAAATCTATACTGTAGACGCGATTTTCATAAATAGGATAGCAATTGAAAGGCCTTGCTGCCCTGTTAATGTGCAATGAGGTCTATTTTTTTCTTAATTATTGTGTATTTAAAAAAAAAAATTCTGTGAGAAAACCAAATTTCTTTGTGATACCTAAAAGTATGTGATATATTTTTATCATAATGCTATGATAAGTAATAACTGGGCTACTTAACAATTCAACAGAGACAGAAAATTTCTATGAAATTCTAGGTTCAAAATTAAAAACGTCCTTATTTAATATAAAGCAAAATTACCTTTCACTTCATATTTTTTATGAATACTTTTTCGTCATGTTCAGAACTTTTTACTCCACTTCATAAATTGTATTCTTATGACATCTGTTTTTCCTTTGGAATGGAATATTGCCCGTGTAATTCCAATCAAAAAGAAAGGCAAATCGAGTTCTTTTGAAAATGTGCGTCCCACCTGTATCCTACCTGTTCTATCAAAAGTAGTTGAGAACTTAATGAAACAACAAATGATAGATCATACAAACCGACACTTGCTTGTAAATAGTTGCCAGTCAGGCTTTCATAGGGGATATAACACTTCGTCGTTACTTTTGGGACTCACTGACACTATAAGAAGCTATGCGAACCAGAAAAAACTATCAGCAATTATAAGTGCCTTTTTGGGACTCACCGACACTATAAGAAGCTATGCGATTAGATATCACGCTTGAGGTGTTAGAATTGACTGGAAGATGCCACGCCCTATTGTTTAGTTTTGATACCAGTCGCCTTTTATACAATTTGTAAAACTATAGCTTTCAAAAGTGTCAATTAATTGTGGTTTTGTAAAGTTCTATATTAGGCGCCAATCGAATAGATAGTTCCCGAGTAATAGCGTTTTTGAAGTCAATCGAATGGATAGTTTCAAAGTAGTAGCGTTTTGTGCTTTGAAGTTGTATAAGAGAGACTCGCCCTCCTTTGCAACCTCGCATATTTTTTTTCATAATTATTTTCAGCTTTCATATTTTCAGCTTTCATATTTTCAGCTTTCATATTTTCAGCTTTCATAATTTGGATGTGTTGGAGTTACATGGGAAGTGACACGCCCCGTTATCCTGGGTACCACATATATTTCTTGTGGAAATTTCAATACTGTCGGTTTGATATGTGCCAAGAGTTTCGTAAATGTATGTAATTTCACTTTTTAAATTTTGAGGCTTATATAATTATTTAGTTAATTTAGGTTATAAGTTCAAATATTTTATATTCACACCTTCACACTTGAAATCATATGCAATGCATTTTTTTTAGTTTAATGAAATTTTCTAAAGGGCTCTAAACTGCTTATTTAACGCAATTTTCTCGAAGACTATTCCAAGGATCGCCATCAAATGGTTATTTTTTTCGTAAATTTGAAATGCATTAGAAAAATTTAAATACATTTCACCTAAAATAACTGCGCGAAAACCGGATTTCAAAACTAGAGCTTTTCAACCGGAAAACTGGAGCTGCAAGGGTTCTAAAAAACTTCATTTGCAACCATCGTGTTTTTCAGGGGGAAGGGAAAAACTTTTCGCTTAAAAAACTTTAATGGTGCCTTAACACAGCAGAAATCAGCTTTGAAATGATAAAGTATTGGGTTTGAAAAGGCAGCAACCTTTATCAAGTAAAAGCTTTTGTTATTATTGATTTTGTCATTCATGTAGTTTAATATCGAACAAACATCTTCAAAAAATCGAAATCGACCAAATTCGTAATTCGATTCTTGGTTTATTTTGGTGTAAACTTTGTTTTTCAAGCATACTATTTTACAGTTTTAATAACTGAGTTCTTGTTTTTTGAATGCTTCCAAACAATTAAAACAACTACCAGATTTTACTTATTTAACTAAAATTTGACAAAATGTTAACAAGTAAAATACGCGATTAATGGTTAACTAGTCAAAGTAAGATTAATTATTTCAAGGTGAAATGTTTTTGTGATAACACCATGTTTTCGGCTTTCATAAATGTTGTTTCATGTTTTTTTCAGAGATTTTATCCTACGTCAAAATAATGCTAATAATTTACTGATAAGTATATTTTTCCTGTTTATATATATACATATTTATAAAAATGCTAAATAACAAGAAATTATTAGTAATTAATATAAGTAATGGTTACCTTTTCAAGCACCAATGTATTCATAATAAAAGGATTTCTTTTAAATGTTAACGTTTAAAAATATATAAACAAAAATAAATAAAAAGTAAACAAACAACTAATTGTTTGCAACATATTTTCCTTATATAAATTAGATAAAAAATAAAACACATGAAGTTAAAAGCTAAGATGTAGAACATTAAAAACAAAAATCTAAAGTAGCGTGAAGAGGAAAAAACTATAAATAAAAAATTTGTTGTAATAAATTACAATATTAACCCTGACTTTAGAGTTGTAACTAATTATATTTTACTAAATGATTCTAATTTAATATAAAATTAAAACTTTTCCACTATATAGGGATCCATAATATAATAAATATTTACATAATAAAAATGAGGACAACTTACGTGTGATACTGAGCCTGCAGAAAATTGAATTCTTCCTTTATACGTTCAAGTGTGTCAACGATGGTGAATTTTAATGGCCCTTGGGGTGGTGGTCCCTACACATAGTTTATTGATGTGGGGATAAAGGTAGTAATTATTAGTAATTTAGTATAAATCAAGATATCACTCTAGTTCAAATCTTACCCCAGCAGAAGGGTGACGCACCGGTGCAGGATACATTTTACGGAAACCAAAAAACTTTCCAATTCAAAATACAATGCAATGCGATTTCGTGCTGCTGCCTTCAGTTCTTTACAGCCAAAATCTCAAGCCTTAGCACAGAAATTTTCCCTTTTGCCTGCCTTCGTGCTCGACGCTGTGCTGCACTGCGCTGCTCGGAGCTGCTCTGCCTGCCGTGCCTGCTTAATGCTGCTGCTTTTTATTTTATTACCCTACCCGTTTCTTAAAACGTACTTCAAGCTAAAAAATTATTAAGGATTTGAATTTAATAAATTGAATACACATTTCTAACAACTATTTTAAAATCTTTGTCTATTTATGCAGTCAATTTTTCATATTTGTTCGTTTCTATTTTGCACAAATTTTTCACCCAAAATTATTTCTACTTTGCTGCTGCTCGCTCGTTGCTTTTTACATCTTTTCTTTTGCACGTCTTTTTCAATACGTAGAATTGCACACACACACACGCGTAATAACTACACAAACTCACATAAAGAAACAGCACATAGACACAACGCACGTCGTGCACGAAGAAGTAGACGACAACGACGGAGGCGGCGGCGTTACAACCAATTCTATGACTAGCGAGTATCGAGCAACTTCAACGAGTGGCGCGTACAAAAAAAAAAAAATATTACGACAAAAAACTTTTTAAGCGCAACGCACACACCAAAAACACCAACAATAAAACCCAACGAACAAACCAACGACGAGCAACCGAAACGTTACCGACCGACGACCAACAAACGACCGCGACCGACCACAGCCACCACAGCGAGCAGCGAAAAAAAATTAAATGGATCCAGAAAAAAAAGTGATAAACAAAAGCAATTAAAAAAAATTACAATTTTCACTCTGCCCAACGACCAAAATTAGTCTCCATTCTTCAAATTTCTATAATATGTAATGTCTATAGGTTACGTACACTGTTTTTGTTTAATTGTTGATCTTTTTAAACGTAATCTATTTAGCAATTAAATGCTGTCAAAATTTTTCTTTCAACTCGCTTGTAGGCCGTCAATGATGCCGTGCAACTTTTCGCGTTTCATTTTTTCGTTGTTTTCGCGCACACACACACACGCATCGAGAATAAGCGCTGTCAAAATCTACTCGTTACTCGTCGAATGCACCTTAATTGCTCGTTACTTTAGACCAACTACGGCGGCGTTTATAAATGGCGTTCCGTTTTCACTGGTTTTTTCTTCGTGTGCTTGGTTTTGGTATTCCTCGTCCCCTTCTTGAATAATCTTTCGTAAGCTTAAAACAACTAGCTCTACTTCTCGGTATTGTCTAAATTGCTATTTTATTGTTGGTGAAAGGGAAAAAATTACGTTTTTTGCTTCGAGGCTGCCGCCGCAAACTATTGGTAAAAACTTTGCACAGACTGCTTAAAAAACACTTGCAGTTCAAGCTTAATGTTTAATGTCCACTTTGGAAATGTTTTTAGTAATTTTCACTTGGCGCAAATACATTTATTCCGCATTTTGAATGCAAACAATATTTAAGTACACGAGGTACTCTGAAAACTCCACTGTGCAATGGCTGCTCTTCAATAGTTGGCTTACTCGTTGATCGCTTTATTTATTCGTTATGATTTTTAAAGATGCCACCTTTATAAATTAGGCTAGTATTTTATGAACCGATTAAGGTACTTTTAGACGAAAAGAATTTGGAATATAGCTTATCTTCTAAATATACAAAAATGATTATGCATATGTTTGATAACGCTAATCTCAGAAATTACTAATCCAAAAACCACCAAATTCGGAACATATGTTGTTCTTAGCTGTAAGTAGGTTTCTGTTTTTAATTGAACCCACCAGGTGGTGCTGGGTCTCATTTTCAACTGCAAAGCCACTGTTTACGCGCCATTCAAATTCAAGGACCATTCAAAATTTGTTGTTTTTCCAGCGAAAAAAAAAGATGAACTCACTGCGAGAGCAGAAATGAACTTTTAACACTTTATCGCATCCATGGTAGAATAAGAGAAGGTAGATGCATTTCGGAGAGGCAGACTGCCGTAACTGTCAAAACGAATTTGATAGCTCATAGAAAAGCGATGAAAAAGCGTTAAATGGGAAAATGTAAACAAAAAAGTGATTTGTATTGATTTTGACAATTTTGGCTTTGAGAAAGAGAGCGGAGTTTGAAATGAATATACCTTCTTTTATTCTACCATGATAGCATCAATCAAAATTTTGATGGAGCTTCAGACCTGCATCAATCAATCACAGTGTTGCATAATCAACTTTTCTGGTACTTACAACAACACTTTTAGTCGGCTTCGGCCATGGTTTATTAATACAGGTTAAGTCACTTGAGAGAAGCTCGGTTCAACTGTCAGAATGGATAAAAGGAAATCAAGAAAAAAAAAACCTGAATCTGTACAATTTTTAGCTAACAGCTACTTTGACAGTTCGAGCAAATGCAGAAAAAGAGTGCTTTTCTCTTAAGTGACTTAACCTAAATTAATGAACATTGGCTTCGGCCACTCAATCAAAAAATCACGTGTGAGCAGCTATTCAATAGGCCCGGTCACATGATAAAATTTTTCATCCAACAAGTCATCATAAAATTTCACCAACAGAAATATATATGGAATTTAACGAAAAATTTGACATGTGAACACTCATCAAATTGTTGGTCAAATCGTTTGACGAAAATCAAAAAATTTTGATTTTTCGGTTGTTTGACCAACGATTTGATGAAAAATTTGACGTGTGAACACTCGTCAAATTTCTAGTGCGATTTCATCACTTAAAAAAAGATTTCAACGCGAACACATCAATTCAAAATGCACGATGAAAAAGATTTTTGTAATGATTTTATTGAAATTTATAGACTACATCCATAACTGACAGATTAAATCGGAAATTTACAAAAAATTTATTTTTTAGAAATAAAGCATATGGAGTGCTGCTGATGTGTTCACTTCGGTGTGCAAGACAATAATGAAATTTGACGAAAAATTTGATAATAGAAGACTCGCGTGGTCAAACTGTTTGACCAATATTTTGATGAAGAATTTGATAATGTTACCGCCCCTAATCAAATATCTCGAAGAGAGTAAGAGAGAACAAAAACGCGATATTCTTCATTCAATTTGAATGACGTATAAACTCTGCCAAAGAAAAAGGTTATTGCAATATTCCCAAACACGAAAATTTTGTTTTGTAATGCAACTTGTGTGCCACACATATGTGCTGGTATGCAAATAAGTTTCATACTAGCTAAGATTTCATAGTAGCATCATCCCAGTGTAAATTGTGTTATTCGACAGTAGGCGGTTAGTTTCAAGGTATATTTAACAAGGTAGTGTCGTCTCGGAGCGGCGGGTACCGCAGCTGTCAAACACATAGAATATTATTATTTGCAAATTTTGTTATTTTTTTGCTTTTATTCGTAAAAACCTGGTTTTGACAGGTGCGGTACCCAGCACAAGAGAGAATTTTAACTACTAACACTACCTTGTCTTATTCTACCATGGTTAGTTTACACTATGATACAATGATAAGGTAGGGCCGCTTCGCTGAGTGCTCTCACGCGTCAACGAAGAGTGGATAATGAGAAGGAACATATATGTCAAAACGACGAATTTCGTAGAAATTGCGAATGAAGAAAATATTTTATGTTTCCAAGTTGCATACAGCTAATGTGCTGTTTTTGGGCTTCTAATATCTCACATACAATGATGGCGAAAAAAACAGGCTGTACAGTTCGAACGCTCCACATTGCTTGACTAATAAGTTCGCTGATGTTTAAGCTGCATAACAACAAAAATCTCCCAAACCAACTTTGAGAGACTTTTGCACTACCACACCTTGTATTATGAAATATCGAAGTTTTTATGTAATAGAATGTGGGCTACAATTAATTTTGAAAGTTTTTATGCAATTCTATTTTTTACCATGCTGTCTTTTACCATTATTTTTTCGTCGACTGTTTTTTATTAACATTTCTTGTGCTCACAGTAGACATGCACACAGATAAAAAAACTTAGAAAAAATTTCCTAAGAATATAAGTATATAAAATAAAAAAAAAATATTAAATTAGCTAAATAAAATTCTTTGTCAATTTATCATAAATTATTTATATTAGGCTATGTTTTTACTAAGGTTGTTTTATTATTTTTATTTTAAATGTTCATAACAATAAGAAATATTTTTGTAAATTATCTTAGGTAATTTAACCTCAAGTTTTGTTTTCCAAGAGCATAGGCAAGAACTACCAAAGCCTTGTTTTTCCTGCGCTTTGAAAAATCGCCCAAAAGTTTTCGAAAAAAGGGTAAAAAAAAAACGAAAACTCACCCCAAAAAAAATAAAAATTAAAAATCACCCAATTATTTGCATTGCTCCTAGGAGATAAGTTTTTTGCCTTGTACGAAATGAGCTGAATTTTCAGAACCCATTCTTTTATTTTTTCAAGGCCAATTTTAATTACATGAACATGCTCAGAAATGTATAAAAAATATTTCGTAGGAGCAATTTTCTTTTAGCTTAAATGGCCTTATTTTTATTGTTATTTATTTTTTCAAAATGTGCATTTGGAGCTATAAACGCTAATGGTGAAAAATTTCAGGCCGCTCTCACGTAGCTTAGAAGTTGTAGATATTTGGTTGTAGTTGGTATAATGGGCCTAAAACTTGTGATTTATATTTTACTTTCCTATGAAAGTAAGCGTTATGGATATCAAAAGAAAGATTATGCTATGAGTCATTATCCATAAAAATCCATGCATTGCTTTTAAAGATATAACTGGTTTTGTACTCAGAACATTTGAGGTATGACCAATTTTGTATGTCCCTTTGAAATATTTGTTGTTTCTTTTAAAATATTCCTTTGAAATATTTTGGCTTAGTTAAAAACAAAAAAGCGTCGCAGGCGAAAAAGGGTGCACATTTCGTAAAAGGGTGCATCGTCAAAAAAAGCGCCGTAGGCGAAAACATTCAACATGAAAAATCGCGCGATTTTTTATAAAAATTTTTAATTTTTGGTTATTTCGTAAAAAGGTACATGTCGCAAAAAAGAACCACAGGCGAAAAATTTTTATTATTATAAAAATTATAAAAAAAATTTAAAAAAGAAGAACCTCTGCTTTGAATACCGTTATATCTAAGAACTGATTCACGTTTTTTTGCCAAATATTTAAAACGAAAATTACAAAAAAAAAAAATTAAAAATCACATAAAAACAGAAAGTGCAATTTCGCCCAAAACAATTCGGTGGTTCTTCATATAAAAAATCCCCCAAAAACAAACACGAAATTTCATTCAACAAAAATGCAAAATCGCCGAATTCTTTTTGGGCGCTTTTTATATGAAAACTCACCCAAATTTGTATGAGCAATTATTAAGTGTTTTTTAATTTTTTTTTTTTTTTTTTGTGTGATTTTTAATGGTGCCTGTTTTTCCATGCCATGTTTATATTGAATAAGATTGTTGTTTCTTTGAAACAATTTCTAAAGCTTCATTCAAAATTTTCTAACTTAGTTATGCTGCAGTAACACGGTCAAGATTTTGCTTTCAAGTACACATACATACTGCTTACATACTGCTTGTCAAAATTCATCTGAATTGTCAGCTGTAACGTAGGCTGGATGCTTAAGCATGACAATTGTTTTACTGAAAGTGCTGCAAGAAATAAAAAAGAAGATTTTTTCCGCACTGCAGGCTGTTCGAAGGAACTTTATTTTTTTCTTCATATTCTTCACAGACATTTTCATATCAGGAGAAGTTGATTATACGCCTTTATTTTAAAATTATTGCGTGAATATGACGAAAGCTTCATGTTCCATACAACTTCACGGCTTCTATATAGTTCTATGAATCGCAAGATCACTATTTTTATTACTTTTACCCATAGTTTTATTGCGGCAGAATCTTTTTGAAATGAAACACTAAAAATTATATAAGTTGCCACACGACTTGAAATGAAAAGTTGATATCAAGTTCGTGGTCAATTTCTAGTAGTGTGAGTGTGTTAGTAAAAAAAGGTTAGTACTTATATTGCAACTTCAAAGGCAAAAATTTAACGTGTAACCCCCAAGTAAAACCACAGAAACGAATTTAACAAACAATTTGATGAGTGAACACATAGTCAAATTATCGTGAAATTACATGTACATTTTTGTTTGTCAAATTTTTTGATGAAATCTTTGTAAATGAACATATCTTACTCGGTCTTTAAAGTGTTCATCCGCTCTTACTCTCATTGCTTTGTGACAGTTTTATATTGAACGCAAGCATCGTGCAATATGGGTCTTTGACGAAAAATTTGATATTGTGAACTCTGCAGTACTCGCAAACATGTTTGAAAATTACTGAACCTGTGTGAACATGGCCGCCTTGGGCCACACAGGTTCGCTGATGTATACGCAGTATGTCTTTAGCATTTAGCATACATGTAAATTTATGTATTATTATTATTATTATTATTATTATTATTATTTATGTATTTAGGATACATGTCAGCAATATTTTGGAAGTTTCACCATCTTTTTTTCTGTCGCTCATTAGGGGCGTTCACATTATCAAATTTTTCGCCAAATTTCATTATTGTCTTGCACACCGAAGTGAACACATCAGCAGCACTCCATATGCTTCATTTTTTAATAATCTCTTTTAATAAATTTCCGATTTAATCTGCCACAGTTATAGATGTAGTCTATAGATTTCAATAAAATCATTACAAAACCTTCTTCATCGTGCATTTGAATTGATGTGTTCTCGTTGAAATCTTTTTTTAAGTGACGGAATCGCACTTGAATATTTGCCGAGTGTTAACACGCCAAATTTTTCATCAAATCGTTGGTCAAACAACCGAAAAATCACAATATTTTGATTATCGTCAAACGATTTGACCAACAATTTGATGAATGAGAGATTCCATATATAGGGTCCGCCATCTAACGTTTTTTTTTTCAACTAGTGCTTATTTCGTGAATGGTAACACTTAGCACATGTCTGATTTGACAGATAATTAGTTTTATCCTTCCGCTGAACGAATATGGTTGTGCATACGCTTGAACAACGCTGGGAAATATTGCCTGCGATCAACTTACAGAAGATGCCGATTTTGCCAAAAAAATCCTCTTTTCAGATGAAGCTCATTTTGATCTTGGCGGGTATGTAAACAAGCAAAATTGTCGCATTTGGGGCACAGAAAACCCGCACGCATACATTGAAAAGCCGATGCACCCAAAACGAGTCACTGTTTGGTGCGGATTTTGGTCCAGAGGACTTTTTTTCGTGCGGATTTTCTTCGAAAATGAGCAAGGAGTGGCCGTTACAGTCGATGGCCATCGTTATCGGGCCATGTTGAACGGATTTTTGTTCACAAAAATTGAAGAGGAGGATATTGGCAACATTTGGTTTCAACAGGACGGCGCTACGTGCCACACAGCCGAAGCTACACTCGATGTTTTGCGCCCTGTTTTTGAAGATTGCATTATCAGCCGCAGAGCTGATGTCGTTTGGCCACCTCGGAGCTGCGATTTGACACCGTTGGACTATTATTTGTTTGGTGCCCTCAAAGATAAGTGTTACGCCGACAAGCCAGAGACAATTGACGCTTTAAAGGACAATATTCGTGAAGCCATTGGTGAAATACAGCTGCACACAATCGATAATGTGCTTAAAAATTGGACCGATCGTGTAGGCTACTGCATGGCCAGCCGAGGCAGCCATTTAAATGAAATTATTTTCCATTATTAACCGGAAGGATTGCACATTCAAATAACAAAAGAAATTTTAGAAAATATTCAGTATTTTTCTTTTGCATTTTCAAAAAAAAAAAGTTTTTTGGCGGACCCTTTATATTTCTGTTTGTCAAATTTTTTGATGACTTGGATGAAAAATTTGATAATGTGATATTGTTTTGATCACGGCTTGGCAGGGCTGAAAACAACATTCTTTCTTTTGTTCTCTGCCAGTTGTTCAAATTGTTTTCAGCTTCGGATCTTAAACATAATTTGTCGGTTGCTTGGACATTTTTGGATAAAAGCGAAGCTCCATCAAATGGCAGTTTTTTCTTTTACCCACGAAAACAATTAAAATTTATAAAAGTGTCTTAATATATGGAAAATTAAAATTGAAGAATACAAAAATACGAGGGCGGTTTGATAATTCAGTGATTTTTCTAATTTCCTACCTAGTAACTTGAAATGCAACACTGATCCTGTGCGTTACCATCTGTTAATAGACTCCAGTTTAAATTTCAGCTCATTGCGGAGCTTAATTTGTGTTTGGCAGCAATTGACCGCAGACGATCTTGTGAGTTTTGGCGAAAATGGAAAAAAGTGAATTTCGTGTGCTCATCAAGCATTATTTTTTTCGCAAGAAACAATCACCCAAATCAAGGAAAGGCACCATACATTGGAATGATTCACAAGTGGTTTACTGAATTCCGATGCGACCGTACAAGTACAAGTGACGCCGAACGTTCTGGACGCCCAAATGAGGTCACCACACCAGAAATGGTCACTAAAATTCGCAATATCGTGTTGGCCGATCGCAGAGTTAAGGTGCGCGAGATTATTGAGGCCGTAGGCATCCCAGACGAACGGGTGTGGAACAATTTGCGAAATCATTTGGATATGAAAAAATTATTCGCAAGATGAATGCCGCGTTTGCTCACTTTAGACCATAAACGCGATCGTGTGACTGATTCAAAGGCGTGTTTGACTTTTTTCCGTCGATTAGTAACCGTGGGCGAAGGAACAGTCGAAACAGTGGACTTCACCGACCGAACGTGCTCCGAAGAAGGCGAGTATTTTGGGGTGAACGCAGTATAATCTACATCGATTACCTTCCACCGAAAAGAACGATCAGTGGCGAATACTATGCATCCGAATTGAACCGTTCAACGAGTTTTTAAAACAGAAACGTCCTCTTTGGCGAGAAAAAAGAGCTCTTCCATCAAGAAAATGCGCGCGTTCACACATGCCCAGCTCCCATGGCAAAATTTCATGAATTGAAGTACGGATTGCTTTCTCATCCAGCATATTCTCAAGATTTGACCCCCACCGACTATTTTCTGTTTCCAAACTAAAGAAATGGCTCGGCGGAAAGAGATTTGCCCCCAGAAAGGAGCTCATCACCGAAACAGAGGCCTATTTTGAGGACCTTCCAAAAACGTATTTTTTGGATGGGATCGAAAAATTGGAGGAACATTTTACGAAGTTTATCGAGCTAAATGGAGACTACATTGAGAAATAAAACTTTTTTGCAGTAAAAATCATTCCTTGTTTAATTTTTCACTGAATTATCAAACGGCCTTCGTAGCGTGTCAAGCCATAACGCCTGAGTTCGAAATGGCTAATGGCGTAACGCAAAAAATGATTTCATCGCATATGTTGCATCATTCGAAAGCTTATTAAAATTTTCCTAATAGTTAATCGTCGGATATTTGGGTGATTCACAGTTCATGCTACTCGTAATTTTTGGAGTATTAAAGCATTTACACGCTATTTTTCTACATAAATTATATGAAAATATCTTTCAGTCTGATAAAGATGTTTTTTTCGTCAGCCACATAACGGTTAAGACTGATTTGAGTTATTAATGCAGCTGTGTTCCATAAGTATTTTTTTTTTTATGATCCAAGCCAGTGTTTTGACACAAAATTCATAGAAACTCTCATAGAACTTATGTGGCGATCGAAAACTTTTAAGAAAGATTTCTCAAAATATTAAAATTAGATTTCAGCTGCTATCGCTTATTGTCACAGATATGTAATATTTTCCTTTTTTACCTTTTTTGTAAAATATTGAAAGTGATATTACTGCTCTTTGAATTTTAGATGACGATTTACATATACATTTCACTTCACCTTGAAATTCCCCCACTTTACAACTTTTTATCATGTAATAATTATATCATGACTTTTTATTTTTTTTTTTTTAATTTTTTCGTTCTCTACTTATAATACTATTTGTGACAAGCGATTTTTGCCAAACGAACTGTCACTACTACCTTGATAATTGTATTATGTTAAGGGCCCTATAGGCGAGCAACTAATCGCAAAACTGGTTGATAAACTGGTTGCTGGTTGATGAAAAGAAGTCGTGTGTAGATGAGTTGAGGTGTTATTTTTAGTTTTTCAACCAGCTTATCAATCAGTTGGCAAAAATTAAAAAATATCTATATCGTCTATAAGGAAGCAAATGAAAAACAAATAAAAATATTCACAACGGAATCTTTGAGATTTCATTATCAAAAACTTAAATTTTATTACAAAATACAAAATTTTCTGGCTTATGTCTTTTCGAAATAAAACTCAAAATTCTTAATTATTTTTTTTTCAAAATTTTGGCTAAATTATAAATTAACCGTTAAAATTAAAAACAAGTTGGAATCATAAATTAAAAACTAAAAATCGTAAAAGCAAATAAGACAATCTAAATTTGTAAGATGGCATTTACCCTGCAACTTGCAAGATCTTTTTTTCAAGCAGCACCAGCACTTCTCTCACTTCGTCAAAATGTACAATGCGCAGCTGCCCGATTCTTTGCCAAAGGCCCAGACTGCGTCCAACCAAAGAATCCACGCTGCGATAGAGAGAATCTCACAAAAACTCCCTGTGAACAGAACAGAAAAGCATTTGATAGAACTCCAATAAAAAAACCACCACAAAAATCCATGTGGGAAAATCCAGAGTGTTGTTTAGACAAATGTCAGGATATGTTTCCACGCTTTGATGATCTCTACTACAAGCCATCAGATAAGTTGAGACGTATTTACCAGCAGACATGGATTGAATGTCCCCAAAGAAAAATAGTCAAGAAGTTCGTGTGTGAATTCGAAAAACTAGGTTTATTACCCATTCAAAGAAGGCCACGTAAAGAACGTCCAGAAACAGCTTGTTCCAAACAAGGCGTGGATTGTCAACTCATGAATTGTTTGAGGAAAGGCGATCTGAGGTGTGTTAAAATAACTTTGCCAGGCTGTTGTCCAGTACGCGAACCACCCAGATGCAAGAAGGCGCGTTATAAGCTAGACTGCAAAAAAATCTGTTGTCCTTATCCAAGCTTTTCCGAATGTACGAAACCGAAGCCCAAACCACGACATCCGGTCGAATGCACTTGCCTGAAGTTGATGTCATTATGTGACGTTCATGAATTATTCAACAAATTGAGACGCAGATTCCCTTAGTTCCAGCCTATTCTAATAAGGAACGCAAGCATATTCACAAGGCATAAGCATAAAGATCACTGAACAAACACTTCCGTTAAACGAAAATAGGAAGGATGAATACGCTGATATATAATTTTGAGCTTTTAAGCAACATTTTTCTTTAGGAAAAAGGTTACTTAAAGCCCAAATTTATATATGATCGTGCTAATGTTTTATTTTCTTTTAAATGGTTTAGTTTTAATATGAACGGTTTAAATTTAAATGTTAAAAAGCAAGGAAATAAAGTCACGCAGATATGTATGTAGTATTTGCCATTTTATAACGTTATTGTCTTCTTGTGAAAATTAATAAAATGATGCTAGGGCTTTTTGAATTTAAAGTAACGATTTACATATAAGTTTAACTAAAAAACGAAAAAAATAACGAAATGGCCATTTCAGCCTTTGAAAGGACTTTGACCGAGCTTCTTATGATGAATTGTGTTACGCGTGTTGTGAAATGTTTGAACACAAATGATCGAGAACTGGACCCATACGTTTTACGCCGACTCCGAACGGCTTATGTTCTCAAGAAGCTTTTCATGACAGTTTTTGCTCTCTGAGGTGTGCCACTGTCTGCAGAGAGGTGACTGCCGAACAGAAAAATTAATTCAATTAGAAAAACTTTGTGTCAGGTGGGAATTGAACCAGGGTCTCAGGCGTACGGTCCACGCCAGGGCCCAGAGTTCTCAGGCGTAATGGTTATGGGTAACCAAAAAAACATTTTGATTTCGATAATGGTTATAAGCAAGCAAAAAAACGTTTTGGCTACGATAATGGTTATGGGCAACCAAAAAAACATTTTGTCTGCGATAATGGTGAGGACAACCAATAATATATTATTGTTGACATAATGGTTATGAATTTTTTTTCTAATAATCTTAAATTTTGCAAGGAAAATAATTGTTATTTTGAGTCCCTGGTTTAATTGAAATAATCGCCATATATAAGAAATAGAACATATAAGTACATACCAAGGTTGATTTATAAGGTTGTCGCAGGGCTGATCGCACTCACTTCTCAGTACCCATAATTGTCAAAACCAGCCAATTTTGCGAATGACTGCGAAAGAAAAACGGATGATAATAGAGAGCACTTGCATATTTTCTATGAGCTGTCAACTTCGATTTGACAATTATGGGCACTCGCTCTCTCCCTTGCGACAACCTTATAAATCAACCTTGGTACATACGAGTATAATAAATAAATATGCTTACAAATACACATAAGTAATAAATATCTTTGTTTTTTTTATGGGAAAACATGCCTTGTCCCATGATATAATAATTTACAAGGTAGCTTTGACAACTGCCTATTTTCTCAGAGCGTCGACCAACACTTGACAAAATCAATACAAAGTTAAATTTTTCAACTGTTTTGCTACTTATTCGATTTCGATTTTTCTATGCGTTTTTAACAAATTCTGTTCGATAAAAAACTGTCACTCCTACCTTGCAAAATTATTATATCATGCCTTTTTCATACTTCCACATGCATACTGCATGTATATTTCGTGTATGCACCTATTCTGGACTTACTGGGATGTTTTTTCATGTTTTTTTAGTGTATTCTATGCTGTTTTTCTAGCGAAAGAGCAGATCATATTCGGTATCGGCATGATTCAATTATTAGACAAGGTTGATTTATAAGGTTGTCGCAGGGCTGATCGCACTCTCTTCTCCGTACCCATAATTGTCAAAACCAGCCAATTTGCGAATGACTACGAAAGAAGAACGGATGATAAAAGAGAGCACTTGCAGATTTTCTATGAGCTGTCAACTTCGATTTGACAATTATAGGTACTCGCTCTCTCCCTTGCGACAACCTTATAAATCAACCTTGTTATTAGATCTGTTTCCGTACACATTGTCTAGTAAAAGTCGAGTAAAGCTCAATCTGAGACAAGGTTCATTAATTTAGGTTAAGTCACTTGAGAGAAGCTCGGTCGAACTGTCAGAATGGATAAAAGGAAATGAAGAAAAAAAAAACATGAATCTGTACAATTTTTAGCTAACACCTACTCTGACAGTTCGAGCAAAGACGGAAAAAAGGTGCTTTTCTCTCAAGTGACTTAACCTATATTAATGCACCTTAATCTGAGAGAGTAAAATTAAATTTGAAGACAGTAGGTCTGTTTCCGTACACATCATGATATAATAATTTACAGGTAGCCTTGACCATGGTAGAATTATAAGGTAGGGCCGAAAGCAGAAAGCAGAATAAAGCTAAATGCTAAATGTCAAAATCAGCTGTTTATCTCGAGTTTCTTTATGTTCATGTTTCGTAGTTGATTTAAGGTCAAAATTTGTGCAGTTGTTTTTTGTCAATTTAAGACTTCTTTCGCATTTTATAGTTGTTATTACACTGTTTTAATAATATTTTCACTCAAATTATCAGAAATTTAACACACGCGACCACACACTGTTACAACTTGGAAACATAAAATATTTTCTTCATGTGCAATTCCTAGGAAATTCGTCGTTTTGACAACTAACCAACATTCTCATTATCCACTATTCGTTGACGCGTGAGGACAGTCAGCCAACCGGCCCTACCTTATAATTCTGCCATGTCCTTGACAACTACAAGGTATATTTAACAAGGTAGTGTCGTCTCGGAGCGGTGGGTACCGCAGCTGTCAAACACATAGATTATCATAATTTGCAAATTTTGTTATTTGTTTTGCTTTTATTCGTAAAACCCTGGTTTTGACAGGTGCGGTACCCAGCTCAAGAGAGAATTTTAACTACTAACACTACCTTCTCTAATTCTATCATGTGACAACTACATATTTTCTCAGAGCGTCGACCAACACTTGTCAAAATCAAAACAAAGTTTAATTCTTCATCTCCTTTGATGCTTATTCGTTTTCTATTTTTCTATGAGTTTTTGACAAATGCTAGTCGACAAAAAAACTGTCTCTCCTACCTTGTAAATTATTATATGATGGCATGGCAGAATTATAAGGTAGGGTCGACTCAGAGAGGAATGGAGTAGAAAGCAGAATAAAGCTACATTGATGTCAAAATCAGCTGCTCATCGCGAATTTCTTTATAATCACGTTCGCAGTTGTTTTTAGGTAAAAACTGTTACAGGTTTTTTTTGCAATTTTAAGACTTCTTTCACATTTTATAGTTTTTATTACACTTTTTATATAATATTTTCACTCAAATTAGCACAAATTTAACACCCGCGACCGCACTGTTTGCAACTTGGAAACATAAAATATTTTCTTCATTTGCAATTTCTACGAAATTCGTCGTTTTGACATATATGTTGCTTCTCATTATCCACTCTTCGTTGACGCGTGAGAGCACTCAGCGAAACGGCCCTACCGTATCATTAAGGTAGGGCCGTTATCCAAGCTGTCGATGAAGGAATGAAGGTCGATGAAGGAATTAATAAAGTGCTGCAACAACATTGTCTCACACTAGTGACCGGCTCAGGAACAAAGAAGGGGGATTTTGCTACCAAATTATTTTTATACATTTTTTTTTTGTTCGATTTTTTGATTTTTTAAATTTGGTAATTGAATTTATTTTATTTTATTTCTAATATATAAAATTATCGTGTCACAATGTTCGTTCCCATACTCCTCCGAAACGGCTTGACCGATTTTTATGAAATTTTCTATGCATATTCAGTAAGTCTGAGAATCGGCTGCTATCTATTTTTCATCCTCCTATGCAAAACGAGCGTGGCTCTGCCCATACAAGCCAAATTTTTGATATCGAATAGCTATGGAAGTAAAAGCCACAGAACATTGAAACTCAGAATGGAGTTACCACTTGGTGATGTCTTTCTAAGAGAAGACTTGGAAGGGCATTAGACAAGGGGGTGTGGCTTCGCCCATATGAGCCAACTTTTTGATATCGAATAGCTACGGAAGTAAGAGACCCAGCATTAAAACTCGGAATGGAGTTACCACTTGGTAATGCCTTTCTTATAAAACACGTGGACGGTCATTGGACAAGGGGATATGGCTTCGCCCATATTACCCAAATTTTTTATATTAAATAGCTTTGGAAGTAAAAAGCACAGAACATTGGAACTCAGAATGGAGTTATGACTTGGTGATACCTTTCTAATAGAAACTTGGACAAGACGGTGTGGCTCCGCCCATACAAGCCAAATTTTTAATATCGAATAGCTATGGAAGTAAAAATCACAGAACACTTATACTCAGAATGCAGTTACACACTCGGTGATGTCTTTTTAATAGAAGACTTGGCCGGGCATTAGCCAAGGGTTTGTGGCTCCGCCCATATAAGCCAAATTTTTGATATCGAATAGCTTTAAAAGCAAAAACCACAGAACATTGAAGCTCAGAATGGAGTTACCACTTGGTAATGTCTTTCTGATAGAAAACCTGGACGGGCATTGGGCAAGGGGGCTTGGCTCCGTCCATACCAGCCAAATTTTTGATATTGAATAGCATTAGAAATAAAATGCACAGAACTTTGAAACTCAGTATAGAGTTACCACTTGGTGATGTCTTTCTAATAGAAAACTTGGATTGGCATTGAACAAGGGGCTGTGGCTCCGCCCGTGCCTACCAAATTTTTGATATCGAATAGCTATGAAAGTATTAGTCACAGAACATTGAAACTCAGAATGGAGCTACCACTTGGTGATGTCTTTTTAATAGAAGACTTGGACGGGCATTAGACAAGGGGGTGTAGCTTCGCCCTTATAAGCCAAATTTTTGATATCGCACAGCTTTGGAAGTAAAAATAACAGAACATTGAAACTCATAATGGAGTCTATTAATAATAAGTTAATTAATAAAAATTAATAAAAAAAGTATATAAAAAAATGTCTACCTATATATACATATCTGATGATTTTGATCGTATAAAACTACAATTTGGTAATTTTGTTTAAATAGAAAGCTAACAAAAAATGGGAGTGGTTGCACTATCGTTACACCCACTTGTTTAGAAATCATTAAAATTTTACATGCTTTGATAGTAAAATACCACGCTTGCTATATACGGTCTATTGACCCAAGTGGCAGTCACTGTAAAAACAAATGTGGGTATTTAATAAATTACCATCAAACAAAGAGACACACACAACAATAATTGGACATAATTCGATAAGGGAGTGGGCTCTCTATACGCCCATTTTTTCAGGGGACTAGCTCGGAGCGCAGTGAAGCGCGCCGGGTATAAGCTAGTATATATATAAAGGTAGACTTACTACTTATAATATTACAATAAAAAAATTAACAATACGGAATAATCCTTTTTATTTTAAAGGATCCATTAGGATCAATTAAAGATCATCTTGGCAATATTTTCAAGACTCTTCAGCGATTATTTTTGGCGCATCATAAATGACTCAGTTGGGCGATTGTTTCAATCGTATTAAGTAGTAATAAAAGCGCCTTACACGATTCTTTCCTGCGCATCGTAGACAACTCAAATGGAAGAGTCGCCGGCTTGAGACAGTTTCTTCAATTGAACTGAACTTCCGCGATCGGAATAAGACATCGTCGACGATTTATTTAATCGCCTGGTCCGATCGCGGAAGAGTCGTCTACGATTGAAAATGCTAGCTGGGAGTTCGAAAAACATAATACACTCTCACTTTTCACTAATACACTCACACCTTGACATCACTGGCAGTCCACTGGCAACAACTTTTACCGGGCCAGTGAATTTTGACAACCACAGCCAGTGCGAAATCGAAGTAACGCTGCAGCCACACGTGATAGTACTGGCATGCTAATAAAGAATATGTATTTACTTCGAAAATATTCCAAAATAATCAACAAATTTCGCTGCGGCCACACGTGATAGTAAATTTTCATTTGAAAAATGTCGTCAAAGCCAAAGGTTCGACCACTTTTTTATTCCGTTTGCTTTTATTCAGTGATGCTTTATATGCCAACACAGCACCAAACTTAAACGGGATAAAAATGGGGAACTAATTATGTTGTAAAATGTGTTTATCAATATTTTTCAAAATGAAATGCAACTTATTCATATGATATTTTATGTGTCATATAAGGGCAATTAAAATTATTGCATATATTTCACTACAAGACATGAAAGAAAAGTGCATATTTAAAGTTCGAATATTTTAGGGAGAAAATACAACACTGTTTTCTTACTTCGATTTCGCACTGGCTGTGGTTGTCGAAATTCACTGTCTCAGTAAAAGTTGTTGCCAGTGGACTGCCAGTGATGTCAAGGTGTGAGTGTATTAGTGAAAAGTGAGAGTGTATTGAGTTTTTCGAACTGTTACTGTCTTCGGACTGGCACGTGTGGCTAGGGGGTAGGGGGTAATATATATATAATATATATATATATATATATATATATATGTAAAATAAGAACATTTTACAACATAATTATTTCCCAATTTTTATCCCATTTAAGTTTGGTATTGTGTTGGCATATAAAGCATCACTGAATAAAAGCAAACGGAATAATAAAGTGGTAGAACCTTTGGCTTTGACGACATTTTGCAAATGAACATTTACTATCACGTGTGGCCGCAGCATAGATTTGTAGATTATTTCGAAACATTTTCGTAGTTAATACATATTCTTTGCTGGCCTGCCAGTACTATCACGTGTGGCTGCAGCGTTATGTGGCTAGTTAAATTTCCAATGAGTTTGTTTTCGCTCTTAAAAAAATAAATAAAATTAGCACTAAAAACTAATTATACCGTACTACAGTTGTACAGCAACACAAAAACAAACATTGATAAACTTGACAAATCCAATATATTGGGTTGGCAACTAAGTAATTGCGGATTTCACTCATAGATGGCTTTAGTTGAATTTTTAGGTTTGCTGACGTAATCGATATAATGTCAAACATATTTTGTTATTTAATAGTTGGTACTTCAACAATTTTAAAACAATTTTTTTGATCGGTTGTGTAGTTTTGTTGAAAAATGACAAATCAAAACGAACATTTTCGTCATATTTTATTTTTTTATTTCCGGAAAGGAAATTTTTCAACAAAAAATAAGCGTGCCTCACTATAGTTACGCCTACTTTTCAGGGCATAAGCACAGAGCGAAATGAAAGGCTCCGGGTATAAGCTAGTTGAACAATAAATATTTTTTTTTTTTGGGGCCATACTTCATTTCACTTTTGGGGCTTTATTTCATTACGAAATAATGACCCATTTTTTAAGGCCCAAAATATGATATAATACTCCAATTATTTTTGTTTTTATTTTATATAGAAATGCTTGGCGTCTTATTTCAATTGTTGTGTTTTGGGCCTTATATCATAGAGCCTTTTAAGCTATTCGGATGTTTTATTATGAACAGTTCTATTAAAACGTTGAAAAAAATTAGAATAAAGTTTTACAGATATTTTATAATGTTTTTGGTCTTTTCTTGTAATGACAATTTATATATAAGTTTTACTTCAACTTAATATTTCCCTACTGTGCCAATCTCCCTACTTATACTATGACAACAAAAAAAAAATTATCACAACGGAATCTTTGAGATTTCATACTCAGAAATTTTTATTTCATTACAAAATTTTCTGGCTAATAACTTTTCGAAATTAAGCTCCAAATTATTACCATATTTTTGATCTACATACATAATAAATTACCCGTTGAAATTTAATATAAGTTAAAATCAAAATTAAAAACTAAAAATCGTTAAAGCAAATAAAACTAAATTTAAATTTGTAACATGGCCCCGCAACTTACAAGATCTGTTTTTCAAGCAGCAACAGCCCTTCTCTCACTTCGCCATAACGTACGTTATACCGCAGCTGCCCGATTCGTCAGTCACCAAGAATGCGATCAGCCAAAGGTTCCACGCTGCGGTAGCGAGCATCTTTCGAAAACTCCCTGCGCACAGGCCAAAAAAGAAGGACATGAAAAAACTGAAAAAGCAAAACCGTCATCAAAATCCATGTGGGAAAATCCAGAGTGCTGCTTAGACCCATGTAAGGATATTCTTCCACGCTTTGATGATCTCTACTACAGGCCATCAGACAAGTTAAAACGTGTTTACCAGCAGACGTGGGTTGAATGTCCCGAAAGAAAAATAGTCAAGAAGTTCGTGTGCGATTTCGAAAAACTAGATCTTCCACCAATGAAAAAAAGATCACGTAAAGACCGTCCACAAACTGCTTGTTCCGGCGCAGATTGTGACCTCATGAAATGCTTGAAGAAATCTGGCAATGTGAAATGTCCTAAATTAACTTTAGCAGGTTGTCGTCAAGCACGCAATCCACCCAGATGCAAGAAGGCGCGTTATAAGCTAGATTGCAAAAAAGTCTGTTGTCCTTATCCAAGCTTTTCCGAATGTAAGAGACCGAGACCCAAACCAAGGCATCCGATCGAGTGCAATTGCCTTAAGGCTGTGTCATTGTGTGACATTCATGATTTGATAAACAAGATGAGACTACCCCATTAGTTCCAGCCTATTCCAATAAGGAACGTAAGCATGTTCGCAAGGCATAAGCATAAAGATCACTAGACAAACACTACCGTTAAACGAAAATAGAAAGGATGTACGATGATATCTAATTTTAAGCTTTTAAGCAACATTTTTCTTTATGAGAAAGGTTATTTGAAGCCTAAAATTATATATTATAGTGCGAACGTTTTATTTTCGTTTAAATTGTTTTGTTTTAATAGGAACGGTTCTATTTAAACGTTGAAAAGCATGGAAATAAAATTATTTAGTCATTTTATAAAACGTGTTTTTATTATAATATAAATTATTAATGGTATTGTAGTATAACGTCGCCTTAAATCAGTGGTGCTCATTCTACAAACATAGACATTTTTGCGTTTGTGTTAGTTAGTGAAGCTTAAGGCTTCACTGAGAAAAATATGTTGTGTAAGGTTTCTGTTGACACTTCTTCGATGTTTCAATTTCTTATTAAATACAAGTGAAACTTTTGAATTGTTGAGACTTGAATTGATCAAAACTATTTACCGTTCATTCATTCATTCGTTATAAATAAATATTTTATCTGACCACTACCAAAAATCATTTTGAACAATATTAAATATTATTTTTGCGTGTATCAATAAAACTAAGCAACGCAGTCTCCACCGCTTGAAGTGCCAAAGCGAACTGAGGTGATTTTATATGCAGTGAGAAGCTGGTAGTTCATTAAGCTGGAAGCAAGGTTGATTTATAAGGTTGTCGCAAGGAAGAGAGCGAGTGCCCATAACTGTCAAATCGAAGTTGACAGCTTATAGAAAATCTGCAAGTGCTTTCTTTTATCATCGGTTTTTCTTTCGTAGTCATTCGCAAAATTGGCTGGTTTTGACAATTATGGGTACTGAGAAGAGAGTGCGATCAGCCATGCGACTACCTTATAAATCAACCTTGGCTGGAAGCATGGCAGAATTATAAGGTAAGGTCATCACGGAGAGGAATGGAGTAGAAAGCAGAATAAAGCTAGATTGATGTCAAAATCAGCTGTTCATCGCGAATTTCTTTATGCTCACGTTTCGCAGTTGTTTTTAGGTTAAAACTGTTACAGGTTTTTTTTGCAATTGTAAGACTTCTTTCACATTTTATAGTTTTTATTACACTTTTTATATAATATTTTCACTCAAATTAGCACAAATTTAATACCCGCGACCGCACTGTTTGCAACTTGGAAACATAAAATATTTTCTTCATTTGCAATTTCTACGAAATTCGTCGCTTTGACATTAATGTTGCTTCTGATTAGTTAATGTTGACGAAGGAGAGCACTTAGTATCATGGGCCTACCTTATCATTGTATCATGGCTGGAAGTTCATTAACTGCGTTTGCATTTGCGTTCGTATACTCATGGTAGAATTATAAGGTAAGGCCGACTCGGAGAGGAATGGAGTAGAAAGCAGAATAAAGGGAGATAGATGTCAAAATCAGCTGTTCATCGCGAATTTCTGTATGCTGACGTTTCGTAGTTGTTTTTAGGTTATAATTGTTGCAGGTTTTTTTTGCAATTTAAAGACTTCTTGCACATTTTATAGTGTTTATTACCCTTTTTTTATAAGATTTTCACTCAAATTATCACAAATTTAACACCCGCGACCGCACTGTTTGCAACTTGGAAACATAAAATATTTTCTTCATTTGCAAATTCGTCGTTTTGACAACTAACCAACCTTTTCAATATCCCAAAGAACTAATAGATAAGGAATAAAGGGCTGCACGAATGCATTCAAAAACCGTTTCAACACATTCTCAAAAAAATAGAATGGAATGGAATGATCATTCTCAGCGCTGAGAATGGAATGGAAAATGCATTCGAAGCGCTTAGAATGGAATGGAATGTGCGCTTGTGCGTTGAGAATGTTTAGAATAGAATACTCAACATTCTCAAGTGTTGATTTGAGAGTACTACCAAATGGTTGATGAAAAAAGGTTTTACGTAAAGGGATTTCAAAGGGGGGTTGCTGATGTCGAATCTGATGTCAGATTTTCAATTTTCAAGATGGCGGATAGGGTTGCCACCTTAAAATATCTTATTTTAGATTAGAATTTTAAAATTCCAAAAGTTTTTTGAAAATAGGGTTGCCACCTAAAAAGTTGTTATTTTGCAATTTTTTTAAATGAGCATTTAGTAAAAGGGAGTCGCTGATTTCAAATCTATTTAATAACTGATAAATAATAAATAATTAATAACTATTTATGAATTTCTTATTCTAATAGTAACTATTAATGAATTTTTCCATGTTATTATTTTATTTTTATGTTCATCTATTTTGTTTTCAGTAGTTTGTAAGTAAAATATAAATAAAAAACAAACACAAAAAAATTCGCCAAAATAAGATATTTTAAGGTGGCAACCCTGTCCGCCATTTTGAAAATTCAAAATCTGACATCAGATTTGAAATCAGCGACTCCCTTTTACTAAATGCTCATTTAAAAAAATTGCAAAATAACACATTTTTAGGTGGCAACCCTATTTTCAAAAAAATTTTGGAATTTAAAAATTCTGACAACGGATTCGGAATCAGCGACCCATTTTTACCTAGTGTTTGCCCCAGCCTCGAATTCGCGAAATAAGATATTTTAAGGTGGCAACCCTATCCGCCATTTTGAAAATTCAAAATCTGACATCAGATTTGAAATCAGCGACCCCCCTTTGCAACTACCATAAAACTCTAAGAAACATGACTGGAGCAAAAGTCAAAATTCATGGTAACCATTTGAGAGTACTCTCAACGCAACGAATACATTCTAGAAATTTCCATATTCGTTAGAACTCTCTCAAATGGAATGGAATGTTCATTCCATTCGAAAAATTTATGTCTCTCATTCATTCGTTTCGCTTTGCAAATGATTTGCAAATATGGAATACTCGCATGGAAAGCGTAGAATGGATTCCAAATGGAATGTATTCGTGCAGCTCTTTAATAAGGAAGCGGTGTTTTGCCACAAAAGTGAGGTATTTTTCTTATTGGTGTTGATTCACACACACATAGAAAAAATATTACAGGGCCACATTAAGGGCGCATGAAAAATGAAGGCGCAAACTTTACGATTTAATAAATGATTTAAAAAATTTTTTTTGATAGTTTAATGATTTGAATAAACGAAAAATAACAAAAAAAATGTCTTGTATTTCCACACCACCCTTGAGGTATACAATTTGGTGCGTTACCGATTTTTTAGGGTGTTCGGTTCCCCGGTAGGCCTATTGCACCCATAAAGAAAGAAAAAATTAGTGAATGATTTGACTAAGGGAAGAATTCATTATAATATAAATCAAAAAATGTTATATTTTTATATATATTAAAAATAGAGCACATGCATGTAATATTAAAACTACTATATATAAAAAATTTAATACATACATATAAGATGAAATACATAAACAAAATATTTACAAGCAATTGAACTACTAAACTCCTTTGAAATGAATTGTTTTATGGAGCTTTTGTCTAATTGAAGGCTTTTCGTTATTTTTTTTTTGTTATATAGAAATATCTCAATTTTAAAAATATGTCAATAACAGATTTAACTACAATATTATAGTGGCCGGAAGACTTTATATGGCCTTCAAATAGACTTTCGCCAATTAGGAAGTGTTGTGTATTTAATAAAATTATATTATAATATATTTTATGCAAAATAGATTTGTTTTTATCTAACAATTTCGTTTGTATACGAAGTTCCTTTTCAGCAATCATGCAAACTGCGTCAACTGATTTTGATGGAATTTTCAAATACCCCCTTGATTTAAAACTAACTAATGATTGCTGATTTATTTCACCCTCCAAATCTATTTTGCACTCATTACATCTTAAAATAGACTGCAACTTAAATACAACAAATCCTGCTATATACTTCACTACATGACTAGTATACTCTGTAAGTACGCTTGGACCAGCAAAATAATTATGTTCGCTTAAAAACGAACTATTTTCGTAGTCAATAATATTTACAACTACTTCCTTAGAGGAATTAATTAAATCTAAATTTTCCGATTTAATATATATCAGCGTAATATATATCATAATATATATTTAATATATATCAAATATATCAGCGTTCATGGCTCCAAGATTCTCCAGTATTTCTGACGTCTCCTCATTTATCAAATTGTGATTTTTTATTTTTGAAACAATTTGCGTAAGCGTCGCGATGCGTTTCGACTTTCGACGTACTTTTTCATTAAGGGTTTTTATTTTTCTATTTTTTTCCCTTACTACTTTTCGAAGCACGTGCAGTTTTTCTTTCGCCACTCTTTTCCTTGGCGTAGAGCAAGACAAATCATCGCAGGAATCGAGGGCTCTTTTAAGAGAAACTTTTTTTGCGTCAGGTAATTGAAAATTACAATTGGTCGAACGTTCCATTAGAATGTTTTTAATTACAGGTGGTACTATCTGTAAATTCTCAATAATTTTTATATATTCCTTTTCTCTATTTTTATCTACTGCTGCTTGAACATTTTGGTTGCTGCATTTAGGGATTTCAACACATGCAACGTCTAGATGCGGTATTGAACATGGATATAGCCTTTTGCTTTATAAAAATGATCCGAGCAAACAACTGATCTAATATTGACCAAATTGGCCTCCAGCCCAAGCGCACAAATCCATTTAAATTTAATGTCCAGAATATGCGGAAATCTAAACATAAATATAAATTTATAAATAACTTATGGCGCATTCTTTTCTGGGAAAAATTTTGCATTTTTTGTGTTCTTTTCTAAAAAAAATAATGTTGACCTGAAAATAAATCGTATTCTTTTCTAAAAATGTTGAACGCAAGAGTATAACAAATGCAGAATTTTATGAACTGAGTTCAAATGAGGTCAAAACATTGTACATTTCCGTAAATTCAGTTCAGAATCCAAAAAATTCTGCATTTTGTGAAGGCAGAATTTTTTCCAGAAAAGAATGCGCTATTACTTTCATATACTGACAGAGGGCGCCCTGAAAATGAGTGGCGTCTTCAAAAAATGAATGCGCCCCTGTACCTGCGTTTCTTCTTTGACAGATCTAATCGCTTAAAAAAGGCGGGAAATTTGCAAACTAATTTTTCACTTTTTCTAATAATTCTACTTGGAAAACGTTAATTTCCAACTAGAATTCACTTCTAAATTACATATTAAATATAAATAACGCTTCTCTGAGTTTAAAAATTAGATTGTATTGCAAGAATTACCTGTGAAAGGAAATGTCCTTGTTCCTTAATTTCTGGCCATTTAAACACTTTTCTACAATGCAGCGCATATTTAAAAAATCTTTCACCACTTTTTCTTTATTATAATCACAAATTTTAGCTATTAAAACAGCTTTTTAATTAATATTTTTTAATTTCTTTTCAAGACACTTTACACTGTTTACAAAGCGATTAGATCTGTCAAAAAACTCACTCACACAATTCTTAAAAAGTGCCGCACTACACGTACACTGTATGTGTACGAAACACCATTTCCTTATTTTTTTATTTCTATGCAATATCCACCCTTCGTTGACGCGTGAGGGCACTAAGCGATGCGGCCCTACCTTATAATTCTGCCATGCGTCTACTCGCTGGCGCAATTTACGCTAGAAAATTATTGCAGAGTACAATAATTGCGTTTTACGTTCAGAGTAAGCAGGGCTACAAAAGTATTCAATATTTTCTATATTGTTTAAATGTGGTTTTATAAATATTAACGCTGAAATATTTGAAATTGTGTGATGTATAATAGCAAAAACTTTTAAAAATTACCATAAAAAAGTGATTTTAGTCAAATATCAACTAAATGCTCAACAAAATCTATATTCATTAAAATTTTTTTGAAGCGCCATCCCTGAAGGTTATTATTTACTTTTACTTCTGTGGACTTTGCATATATGCACAGAGTCTTTTCTACTGCATCAATCAACTTTTCTGTGCAAAACGATTTCATTTTTTCGTTTTAATTTAATAAATACAAAAATATATTTCACTAACAAGTAGTAAGACGCAAAATACAACCCGAACTAGTTGCTTTTCTTTCTTCTCGCAATCCTTATAAGTAACGAGCTGTCAATAAACGCAATTTACGCAAGGAAAGTTGAAATATTTTCAACTTTATGCGTTTTATGAACGTCACAAACGCAACCATAAAACTCTCTCTCATAAGCTTACACTCATTTCTATTGCATTGCGTTCAGCGAATTGACGGACGCATATGCAAACGCAGGTAATGAACTTTCAGCTTTAATGCGTTTGCATTTGTGTCTGTCTAATAGCTGGCGCAATCATAATAGAAATACATGAAAGGTTACGTTACGTGCGTAACGATGGAGAATGCAATTTACACAAGAAAAGTAAAATAAGTTATTACTTGCTATTTGTTTAACAAGACTTTTTTATGGTAAATGTTGAAAATGTATGTTACTAAAAATCAATTTCTTTTTAATATTTTAGCATAAATACACCTAAAATTGTATTTCATGAATAAAGAAAATGGTCAATATCTTTGTAGCCCTAAACTGCAATGGAGTCAAACGCAATTATTGTACTTAGCAATAATTTTTTTGCGTTAATTGCACCAGCGAGTAGACGGACGCAAATGTAAACGCAGTTAATGAACTTTCAGCTTTATATACGTGTGAAAGCACAAAAGCTTTTGTGAACATTTGTGCGTCTTTGAGCAACAATGCCTTAAATCCAAAAAGACGCAAAAAAAAAACAATCCTATAAATTATTATGTATTTGCTTAAACTAAATGTTCCTACAATAGTTTATATTCACACACTCAGAAAAGGATCAATTTTAAAAAATCAAGAACCACCAGTTTTTTACATTTTACAAACAAAAATACTTACATTTGTCTTAAGAAACTAACAGCCTTATTCATAATCTCATTTTAAAGTCTGCTTAAACGAAAACAAAACAACCATAAGAAGTACATTGAGTTTTTTGACAGCGAACAGGCAGCGGAATTTTTTTCGCTAGGCAGTACGCTGTTGAAGAAAAAAATTTGTTCAGTGTAGCCAAGTTCACAACCATGTGTGGAGAGTTAAAATGTCAGAACTTCGCTGGCATTTATATGCCCGTACATTTAATTGCCGCGGAATTTTGACATTCAGCAATAAAAAAAGCAATATGTGTTGGTGTTGAATTTGTTATTAAACAAATTTATCTAGTTTCCCAGTGGGAAAAACCATCCATATATAATGTCTTTTAGCCTACTTACTTTTCGTCCGCGAGGCATACAAACGTCCCTTCTGATTCTCCATTACTTTAACAAAAGCATGGCTGCCTCTAGAAAGCTTCCTTCTGTAAAGTATCGTACGTACTTACGTGTTTGCTTACTAAAATAAAGTGCAGGGAATGTACTCCCGACGATCGGAATCGTTCGTGTTTCTATTCTAATGCACTTTATTTTATAAGTAAGATGTATGCATGAAAACGTAAGGTACCCGTGAAGTATTGATATACGGCGTGCAAATAATCCATTTCAACCTTTTTTACGTACAAAAGATGGTGAACGTAAGGCCACTGGCCGTACTTATTTTTTTTACTCTCCTTTTACTTTTTTGCAAGTTCTTTATTGCTTTTTTTTTTGTGCCATTTACGTTTTGACGTTGAAACGAGAAATTTAAACCAAAATGGGATGGTAAAATATTTATAAATTAAATATTTGCCAGAACAAATGTCACTACATCGCCGGTCAGGAGACGTTTGTTCTTTACTCATTTTTCGTTTGCTTTTTGCTTCATGTCTTCGCAATATCAATTAAAAACCGTTATGTCAGCATACCACTGCATGATACAATCATAAGGTAGGGCCGCTTCGCTGAGTGCCCTCACGCGTCAACGAAGAGTGGATAATGAAAAGGTTCGTTAGATGTCAAAACGACGAAGTACGTAGAAACGTCAAATGAAATAAAAATATTATGTTTTCAAATCGTAAACAGTGCATACACGTGTGTTTGATTTGTGATAATTGTGCAATTAAAGCGAGAAGAAAACCTTGCACACCAAAACCAAGGAGCCATAGGTTACCTTCAAGGCATCAGCATTGCCCTCTTGTACCTTCGCCAGCTGCATGGTGGCCAGCAGCAGTTGATTGATAAAAACAACTGCGAAACGTGAGCATAAAGAAATTTGCGATAAACAGCTGATGTTGACATCTATCTCCCTTTATCGGCCCTACCATATAATTCTGCATGTACCACTGCGTGTCTCATGGCAGAATTATAAAGTAAAAAGCAGAATAAAACAGGCTGGATGTCGTAATCAGCTGTTCATCTCGAGTTTCTTCCTATTCATGTTTCGCAGTTGATTTTAGGTTACAATTTTTACAGGTTTTTTTTTGCCAATTTAAGACTTTTTCCACATTTTATAGTTGTTATTACACTGTTTTAATAATATTTTCACTCAAATTATCACAAATTTAACACACTCGACCGCACTGTTTGCAACTTGGAAACAAAAAATATTTTCTTCATTTGCAATTTTTACGAATTTCGTCGTTTTGAGAACTAACTAACCTTTTCATTATCCACTCTTCATTGACGCGTGAGGACACTAAGCGAATCGGCCCTACCTTATAATTCTTCCATGGCATGTCTCTTACTTTACGAAACAAAGTACATATGGAAATAATCTCACGAAGACATGATCGGCTTAACTGTGCATTCCTTTTTTAGTTGCAATCATAAGCGAAGATGTAAGGTGTCCTAAATGTAACAAACAACATACTTACGTTCGCATGATCCTGTTTTCACCACCATAAGCTAAAGGAAAACATGAATTATTTAGTAAGCCCCTTACGATCTTTCCGACTAGGTTATTAGATGCTTTTTCTCCATACAAAAAATTGTGACTACACCAAAATTTCGCGTGTAGAATTATATGCCCAAAAATTTTCGCTCCTACAACATACTAAGGTTTAAACAACACATCGTTATTCATAAAGGTTTTTCCGGCTTGTCAAAAATCTGAGAAACTTAAAAGCAGAAATTTGCGTTTGAAGGATGCGTAAACTTAACTTAAAGTTTGTTGTCGTTTTTCGATTAAGGTTGATGTTTATGATATTTTTATCATAGACATGCTCCATATGCGACCTTTGTAGACTTTTTACAGTAACAGATTAGCAAATGTAGAAGAATTCTTTGTTTTTGTAAACAATTTTCGATTGCTAAGACACGAACCTTTATTTCATATGAAATAAGCCCAAAAATGTATGGGGATTTTTTAGGCTTATTTCATTTTTATGTCCCAACGCGTAGAATGCTGTAGGAACGAAAATGTCTGGGCATATAATTTTACAAGCGAAATTTTGGTGTAGAATCAAAATTTTTGTGTGGAGAAAAAGCAATAAGTTGACAAATTCATATTTTTATTGCTGCAATTTTCTATCCTTTTAAAAATCAATAATAACAAATTCGATACCAACACATACAGCTTATTTTTTATTGTTGAATGTCAAATTTACGCGGCGAAAATATAATCAAATATAATTGCCAGCGAAATTTTGGCATTTTAACTCTCCACACATGGTTGTGAACTTGACTGCACTGAACAAATTTTTTCCTTCAACAGCGTACTACTAGGACTACTAGGAAATAAATTCCGCTGCCTGTTTGCTGTCAAAAAACTTTATGTGCTTCTCAAGGTTGATTTATAAGGTTGTCGCAAGGGAGAGAGCGAGTACCCATAATAGCCAAATCGAAGTTGACAGCAAATAGAAAATCTGCAAGTGCTTTCTTTTATCATCCGTTTTTCTTTCGTAGTCATTCGCAAAATTGGCTGGTTTTGGCAATTATGGGTACTGAGAAGAGAGTTTGCACATGAGCTTTTGAGTATGACCCCTCTATATATTTGGCAAAATCGGATGAAAGTCACGCCTACCTCCCATATAAAAGACGTCATCAAAATATGAAAACTTTCGTAAATATATCAAACTGAATGTCATCGTGTTTTTCTTCGATAAATACTTCGAATAAACTTCAATACGTCTGCGGAGGGATATTTTAGCTTCGGTACCCTGCCGAAGCTCCATTCCTTACTAGTTTTTTTATTAAAACAGCTATATTTGGGTTATATTCGCATATAAATGCAAACTAATAGATAACAGATATGTGCGATACCTGACCATGACAACTATAGTGATCCTGGAAGTTTACAAAACTTGCCAAAACAAATGCTGCAAACCAAGGTAAAATATTAACACATGAAAAATATTTTTGACATTACACATCCAGGTTATACTTATGGATCAAAAATATAAAAAAAGGACTTCATAACTATGTACAAAATATAGTAACTTTTGAAATTTTTTTACAAAACTGCAACTCCATTTAATGGGACTTAATCAATTATTTGATAATTTTAACAGCAAAGATTTCCGATACATATCCAAGCGATGAAGAAAACACTGTACTTGATCCGTATAAAAGTTACTGCTCTTGGCAATCGTCGTGCGCCGTCGAAGCTCGCATTGTTTGAAGGATTCCAAATGCAAAGCAGCGCATTGATAGGAAAATATACCAGCCAAAAAATTCCATATTGTTATTTGAGGCCAAAGAATGTTTGTAAAGTACAGAACTGTAGTTGTAAGCTAAAGTTCAGAAAAAATTAATTTATTACATATAAAACAAACCAACAACCAATCCATTAAATACACATACCTGCCACATAAGGAAATCACTAATGCGAGTTTCTCCTGATGTTCGAAAGAGCAGATCCGGAGGTGGCGTATGACGGGTGTACAAACATTCTTCCAATAAAACCTCACTTATATTGCTTGCTTCCAAATCTTCACCCTGTTGCAAAATTATTTCAACAGCTTGTGTTATTTCGTCACGAGATGTATAGGAAAACGCCACGTTTAGAAAAAGTTTATCATTCCGTTCTGTTTCTAACACGGCTTTAGCAATAAGCTCTTGAAGATCTTGAGGTAATAGCGACGTATTTCCAATCACACGTATTCGTACACCGTGCTCGTGAAGTTTTACTAACTCTTTTAACAGCTTGCCAAATTTTTCACGAGCTAGATCCAACAAACCGCTGACCTCCTCCTCAGATCGTTTGAAGTTCTCAATGCTGAAAGCAAAGGTTGTTACCTCTTTTATGCCCATGTCTAGGCACCAACGCAAGCAGTTAGCCAATTTGTCGAAACCTTTGGAATGGCCCTCAATCTTGCGAATCTGTTCCGATTGAGCAAAACGTCGATTACCATCCATTACAAAGGCTATGTGTAGGGGAATGTGTCCACCGACACGCAGCACATTCATTGCCAGCGTTTCATACCATCTATATTTATAATCCGAAACCCAAGACATGTTTGCTTGGAAGCGATGTGGGTGTTATTCTTTTAATTCCAGATGCTTATTTTTCGCAACAATCCACATATAAGCTCGAAATAAATGACTTCTTCTGAAAGGGAGCACCAATTTATTGCCTTCTGATGGATGATGAAAAAACTATTCAGACTTGTGACAGTTGTCAAAATCACTAATGATAAACAGAGTTGCACTGAATGATTTTTTGTTAAATTCTTAGTACTTTTTTTTTAACAAAAGCGTCGTTCGACTATCCATGCTCTTTACAAATTTCATGATGATATAATTTGTAATCAGAGAAATCGTAACTATACACTTGCGGTGTAAAAAAAAAAAAGCATTTCAAAAAGCATTTGATAGAGCATATCATGATGGAATTTTGCTAAAATTAATAAGATTAGGCTTTGATCCTTTTATAATTAAATTGCTTAGCAACTTCTTCAATAATGGGAAGCTTTGTGTTCAAATTAATGAAGGTGTCTCTCAACTGGGTGAAGTTAAGAGCTGTGTTCCCCAGAATTCTGTGTTGGCGCCTGAATAACTCGATGAATTTTCAACCGATTGCAATTAAGTAAAACTTTGCTGGATTTAAAAACAGCTAGCTTTTTTATTTTGTACGACATAATACTACGTTCACACTGAGAGCTTAATGCATATTTGACAAAATGCGCATTAGCAATTTAGAATGCTTGGCCGTATGCTCTTTGTAGGAGTAAAAGGGACAAATATATACATTGCATATCGTAAATGCGCATTTAGCTTTCAGTCTGAACCTAGTATAAGGGAACATTCAATACAAAATATGTCCATAAATTGATCTTATATGAAAAATTTGAGGAATTTTGATTTGCTTCATTATACAGATGAAGGATTGCGCTTAATACAATTTTTGAAAAAAATTACTTTAGATTTAGTTTCTGTTAGAACACTGGGAACAACTAAATATGGTAACACCATTGATGCGATGTTTTCACGACTCGTAAATCATGTTACTTCCGATGTTCACGTTTCATGTTTTAATTACCACAAACCTTTTGCTACAGTATTTAATAATCACGTTACTATAAATTAAATACAATGAAATCAATTTACCTCATGATGAATTTATGTAATATATGTAATGTAATATATTTTAAAATTTAAATAGTATACAATTCTCTCAGTAATATAAGAGATGCCTTTATTCACCCCTTTCCATTTTATATGCATCTCAAATTCCAAGGTAATCAATCTAGAGGAGTAAACTCCAGTTGTGCGTTGGAGCTGTCACGCACACTTTTTTACTTTTATTAAATTTCAAGTTTTTGAAAAGAATAATAATTAATTGAGTTTTTTAAAAAGCACGCACTAATTTAATTTTTTTTCAGATTATTCTTGAGTTCTTGCAACTCCTATTTAAACTTTATAACTCGTAATGCTGCATATTCTACTTCAGTAAAGTGAAGAAGTAAGTTTATGTAAAGCAAATTCAGTATATTTTATAATATTTACAACTTACTTTCTATTTTCTTAATTTATATAAAGCTATCACATCGATAAAAGTCGATTGTGGGGGCCGTGGCGCAGTGGGTAGATGGGTGGCCCATACGCCAGAGAACGCTGGTTCAATTCCCACCTCACAGAAAGTTTTTTCAAATGAATTTATTTTTTCTGTTCGGCCGTCACCTCTCTACAGACAATAGCAAGCCTCAGAGAGTAAAAACTGCCATGAAAAGCTTCTTGAGAATATTAGCCGTTCGGAGTCAGCATAAAACTTGTAGGTCCAGTTCTCGATCATTTGTGTTCAAACAACACGTACAACACAATTGACGTACAACACATTTTTTTGTGCTGAGTCAAATAATATCGTATGTGTTTGTTGTAAGAATGTAAGTTCGAAAGGATTTTTTCAACGAATATTTAAGCTGATAAGTTAAATTCGATGTCCTTCCAGAAATCCAGACGTTGTGAGAAAAGAGAATACGTAGTCTTTCTATGCTTAACCTCAAGTTGCGCGTGCTTATTCCATTTTTTCTATGAGTGAAAATTGATGTTACATAACCGTTGTAAGATCTCAATTGTTTCTTAATATTTATTTACCGAACTGAATTTGAATTCATTTATATTTCTGTTTTTATTTAATGAATTTTATTTTATATTAAAATGTTTGGTAATTATTTGTAGTATGCCATACAAAATATTAGGCTAAGCATATAAACATGTTTGTAAATAACACGTACGACAAAATTTTATTACAGAAAATCCTCTGTATTTTGTTTAACAATTCAATTTGTGAAGTAAACGATTTGTAAACTAATAGTTTTTTTGGTCCTTTTTGTAATATTTGCGAGTTACAATAAAATTTAACCTCAAATTATTGAGTAATTCAATTCTAAGCTTTGATTGGGATTTTCCAAAACCTGCTAAATGTAACATGCGACCTTATTTTACTCGGGCGACGAAATTTAAATGGTCATAATTATACGATATAAAAAAAGACATTCTTGTATAAAGTTTGGCTCCCCTTAAAACTAGCTTTATATCATCCCTGATGTCACTGTGAATTACTAAATAGTACTTCTTCGTGCAACATGTTTTATTTCTTGCTATTGAAATCCTTCACATTTGCAATAAAAAGAATAATTTACTATATCATGAATATGGCAAATATTTTTATTTCTACCTATTTAAGTCCATTGAAAAAATTTTTATTAAAAATCAGGAAGAGTTCTAATTTTTTATCAACTATTCTTTAGTTCTTACCAGCATGGCAGAATTATAAGATAGGGTCGACTCGTAGAGGAATGGAGTAGAGAGCAGAATAAAGCTACATTGATATCAAAATCAGCTGTTCATCGCGTATTTCTTTATGCTCACCTTTCGCAGTTGTTTTTAGGTTAAAACTGTTACAGGTTTTTTTTTTGCAATTTTAAGACTTCTTCACATTTTATAGTTTTTATTACACTTTTTAAATATTTTCACTTCAATTAGCACAAATTTAACAGCCGCGACCGCACTGTTTGCAACTTGGAAACATAAAATATTTTCTTCATTTTTGACATATATGTTTCTTCTCATTATCCACTGTTCGTTGACGCGTGAGAGCACTCAGCAAAACGGGCCTACCTTATCATTGTATCATGCTTACCAGGGGGTCAATTCTTGTTCTGCGTTATCGTCATGTGAAATATGTTTTCACCTTTACACGGAAAATGCGATTCCTGTTGTGTGCTAAAAGGGCAACAGCTGTTCATTTTTCGCTGAAATGGAAAGAAAGTTAACGCCGGTAGCAAACGCACGTTATGAACAGAAAATGACTTTAAATTAAAAATAAATAATGTCAAAAGAAAAGCAGCTTAGGGGAAAAGGACAAGCGGTACGCAGAAACAGTATCTTATCAACTATTTAGAGGAAAATGTTGATATTGCCAATAACAAGTAAATACTAATTGCTTTACTAATTTTGGATGTTTTATGCTGTCGCAAAACTTATCTTGTTCATATTTATTTATTTCCAATATCTTCTGCGCAAATAAAATGATATTAATGATGAAGTCATTTTTGCAAAAGTTTCCTTCTTTCTTATACATTGTTTACATTTTTTTCATAAAAGCTTTGTTTAATAGGCATTCAGCAACTCTTATATGCTATTCAGCAACTACTTTCCATTAGACGAACAAGAATCGCGTTTTTGTGCGTAGTGAAGTGAAAAAGTGAAGACGTCAAATGAAAACGATTGTGAAAAGTTTTTTTCACTTCACTTTAACGCAAAACGGGAATTGACCCCCAGTAGCTTACTCTTTCACACAGAGCTGTCGCGAGATTGTCAAACTATATTCACCACGGTGGCCTGCGAACAATACCAGAAAATAGAACAAAAAATAAGACGACAAAGATAAGTGCACAAGAACAAGCAGCAACAAATTTTCACCGTCGTCGTCTTCGTTGTCGTTGTACGAGTATTCGTTCGTCAGCCTTGTTTAGCACTTTGATTCATTCAGAAAAAATAAGTTTAGCATACATTTTCACAATAAAAACTATTTAAATGTAGAGTTTAGAGAAATTTCAAACATAAAATGGATAACAAACAAATGATAAATGAAACTATTGTAACGCCAGGTGAGCGAATCCAGCAAATAAATTTAGCATAAGATGTGTGAAAAAAATTGGCACTGACTAGAGACGGTCGCCGCGACAGTGGAGCAGGAAAATTATAGAATACAACCGTAGAAAATCATTAAACTAAATGCTTTTTTTAATTTAAAACATAATTTCATTTAAATAAATTAATTTTTATACCGCACCTTCTGTTACAGAATTGTATTTCCTTATATCGAAGTTTTTGGCTACAGGGCCGCTGCAGGAAACAGCCAAGGTAAGCCAGTCAAATTTAATGAACAAATCTGAGTAATGTTAAAACTTGTTTACTAAATTAACGAAATAAAACATAGACGGAGGAAGTCCAACTAATATGTGCTCCTTTTCTTCCAGGTGCTGGTGCGTGAATTGGAGAATCGAAAAGTAAGTATTGCATCTGAGGCTCCTAGACACGGCTTCATTTTTTCACTGTATTAAAAAAATTTTTAGTTTTTTAAAGCACGACGATTATGAATGAACGTCCGCTTATTTCAAAGTCCTCAACTATACTGAAATTTGAAATTGAAAATGTTTTGTTTTGAATCGTAGAATGTAAGAATGAATGTTTAGGTCCAAAAAGAGCACGTGCTAGGTATCGTAGTTTCCAATTGCCGACAAAAGTTTGAATGGACACAATTGTTATGGAAGATTTTAGCTAACTTTATCCAATATTTTTGCCATAATGATTTTAAATTAACTAAATCTAGTTTATGGCATGAGGTGGGGGGATTCAGCAAGAAGAAAAGTTTAAATTGTTAAATGCTTGTTTTTTATTAGTTTGTTATTGGCCTTGTTTTCCCGCTGAAGTTTTTTTGGGACTTTTTTAGATGGCAAACCATGTAGGCCATGGCTTAGGCTACTTAGTGTATTTTTGCAATTTTACTTGGTTTATTGTGATTATCTTGATTCGCAAAGACGCTGAATAAAAAAATTATTTCGTTAACATCTGATACATTGGTAGTTCAACAACATTAATTATACTTTTGTCTTCAACTTGCAGGTACTGCCCAAGCGCACGGATTGGCAAGGAGTTCAACATGAGCAAACATACAGTGAGCTGGTGAGTGATTTTAAAATTATTTTGCAAACCAACTACTTAGTTTTAAAAATAAAATTTTTGTGCGATACAAACTTTTTTTTCTTGCTACTTTAGTTAGCGATTGTGCCCACTGTGCAACCCTTGTGCAATGATTTTTTTTTTAAATATAATCTAGACTGTATATTAAAACTCGAGCAAATTTTAAAGAAAATACAGATTTTACCATGGGTACAATTAAGAAAAACTTATATAGAACTAGAAAATAAAAATGTTGAGAAATCTGCTACACAGAGCCGCCATGTTGGCTCTGCTTTTTCACGCTGCCGTAATGTTTACAGTAACATGGAAAAATTGGTAGTTTTAAAAGAATGAATTTTGTTTATATTTATTTAAATCTGTTTTAGTGAAATTCTTTTTACGAATTATTTTTTATAAAAATGGTTTTTTTGGTACAAAAAAAAAAATCATGAATCTTAACTATTCTGTTTGCCGTTAGGTAATTTTTACAATTAAAAATTTTCCAATTCAGTTTTCCATAAAATATAAGCAAATATACAAATCTATAATTGCTAAAAAAAATGTATTATGCATTATTTTAATGTAGATGGCAGACATTTTGGCTCATTGTTTTTAGTGTATACGCTTCGCTGTGCTAGAGCGAAACAAATATATTGATTGCCACAGTGTTGTTCGCCTTGTGGTGTGTTGAGTATCTGTTGTTGATTTTTGTGTAACAGTGATGGCTATCATAATAAGTCGGTTTTAATTCATATTTCGCTTTACGCTGCATATTCTCTAAATTTTTATAAAGAAACAAAAATTTTAATTTTTTGTTTACAAATTATAATTTGCATGTCTATATTTAGCATTTTCAAAATAATTTGAAATATCCCTTAATTCAGCAATTTATTTTATTATTATTAGTGTCGTATTCATACACTCGTATTCATTTACCATATTCTTAGTAAGTGGATATTTGCTCCACTAAAATCAAACCAGAAAGTATCCACTTTATCTTTATCCACTTTCTAAAGATATCCAGAATTGAACAATTTAGCCATTAGAAAAATAAAAGATAGTTAATTAACGTTTTTATTTATTTTGCCGCTATTATAGGAACAAAAATATGGTCACATCAGTGCAAATCATTTGCTTGAAATATGCTGTCGCATCGGTCCTATCCTGGATAAGGAGTTGAGTCCCAGTGTTGGTGGAATAGTTTCACTACTAGGTGCCGGAAGACAAAGCCTTTTACGTACACAAGAAAGCATTTACAGACCACGTTCTCTATTGGACTACTGTACACGTCATCATGGAGTTTCACTGCCAGATTCCACGGTCACAAAACCTATACATAATTTTCGTGAGTTACAATCTCTTATATTTTGATGGTATTTATGAACTTAACAATTTTACAGAAAAAGTAATTATTGGGCGTGAGTATGGAGGGCCCGTACGACGCAAAATGCTCGTGCCCACCAACTTTTACAGTAAGGTCAAGCTATTGCGACGAACCGTGGGTCATTTATCTTCGGTGTATTGTGTGCTTTTCGATCGCACGGGTCGTTATATTATAACGGTAATGCATAGAGATGACTATTCTAACCAATTTAATTATTAAATTTATCTCTTAACATGTAGGGTGCCGACGATCTGTTGATTAAAATATGGTCTTCTATGGATGGACGCCTGCTAGCGACTTTGCGTGGCGCTTCTGCTGAAATCACAGACATTGCTATAAACCTGGACAATACTATGTTGGCGGCTGGTTCTCTCGATCGCGTTCTACGTGTTTGGGATATGCAGACCACCTCACCTATTGCTGTGCTCACTGCTCACACTGGCATGATAACGTCGGTAAATTTTTGTCCTTCCCCACGTGGAGATCACAAGTATTTGGTAACTACTAGTACAGATGGTTCAATTGCATTTTGGCAATATTCTACACCACGTGGACAAAAGATAACATTTGCACCAAAGCCTATACAATACCATGAAAAGCTTAGACCAGGACAAGCACAAATGATGTGTACAACTTATTCTCCGGGTGGAATATTTCTGGCAGCCGGTTCCGCCGATCATCATGTCCGTGTTTATATTATGTCTGAAGATGGTCCGAAACGGATACTAGAATCGGAGGCCTACACAGACGCGGTGGACTCTGTCCAATGGTCTCATCGTGGACTGCGCTTCATATCAGGCAGTAAGGATGGCACCGCACACATCTGGACTTTTGAATCGCAGCAGTGGAAGAGCATGAAGTTGTGCATGACAGAACGTTTGCCAAGGTATGTATTTGGCAAAAAAAAAAAAAAAAAAAAAAATAAATAAACTTTATAACTCTTAAACAGCTGCCCTGAGCCAGAAGAAGGTAAAAAGCTTAAAGTAACCATGGTCGCTTGGGACTTTTCTGATAAATATGTCATAACAGCTGTGAATGATTATACTGTAAGTTTTTGTTCATTTCTAGTTACATTAATCCTTGAAATATTAAATGTCTATCTTTATTAAAATTAGATAAAAATTTGGGACGCAAAAACGGCCATACTTCACTGTGTGTTGCGTGGTCACAAAGATGAACTCTACGTTCTAGAATCAAACCCTAAAGATGAACATGTGCTTCTATCTGCAGGGCACGACGGCCAAGTGTTTCTTTGGGATATTGTAAAAGGAAACTCTGTGGCGCATTTTATCAATAATATCGATGGTCAAGGACACGGTGGTGTCTTTGATGCTAAATGGTCACCCGATGGAACAATGATAGCCGCTACAGATTCACATGGGCATATCTTAATATTTGGCCTCGGCATTGGCCCCGATAAATACAAGATAGTATGTGCACAATTATCTCTAACTTTCTTTGTTGAATTCGTAAAAAAAAATAATTGTTCTTAAAGCTTCCAACCGAACTATTCTTTCATACTGACTATCGGCCTGTGTTACGAGATGCTTCCCATTATGTTGTGGATGAACAAACTCAAATTATGCCGCATCTCATGCCACCACCTTTTTTGGTAGATGCCGATGGCAATCCACATCCAACAAAATATCAACGTTATGTGCCTGGCCGTGAAACATGCGCTACAGATCAACTAATACCAAATCTAACATTTGGTGCTGATGGTGTGGTGATTGAGGACAACAATGCGCAACAAAATGCAAATAATTACTCACATATAGATCGTTTAATAGCGGCCTTAGCTAATCGTCATGGTGGAGCGTCAGGTAGTCCAAGCCAAGAACGCAACATTGCGAATCACTCTCAATTGGATCGCATGATTGAAGCTCTAGCTAATCGACAAGGTCAAGATCAGGCGCCCGATTCAAATAATCGTCAATCAGGCAGTCGAGCCAGTGCATCCAGTAGTACGTTGGGAAATGGGCCAAGCACTTCAAGAAACGGTAACTAGAAATATATAAAAAATACATTAATATCAACTTTTCTTCGCTCTTTTTAGCTGCTGATGCTGCAGTCAGACGGCTTTCGGATGCCACAATTCCACGTCAGGGCACTTCTTGGGGCCGTCCTGTTATAGAACAACAGCAGCTACAACAACAGTCGCAGCAAATGGTACCGACCTCCACCGTCAAATATATACGCCGTATTTATGTTCGCCCCATGAAGTATGCACAACTTCAAAACCTGAAACAAAACGTCTTCGCAGCGGGTCAATTTGAGATGCAAGAATATAAACGCGAAATGCGCCGACGTCCTATAATGATCAATACTTCAAATGCTAATATTTCATCTCAAGCTAGTTCCGGACGTCAGCGTGGCAATCGCACAGCACGCCGACGTGGTCCACAAGGTAGCTCACAGCCACAACAACCACAACCCGCATATAGAACACGTGCTGTGCGTGATCAGGAAATCGTAGATGCACCGCCAGAAGAAGAGGAAGAAGATGAGGAAAGCAGTCCTTCCTCAGGCGACACAAGCTACTCGAACGTTGAAGAAAATCTTGATGAATCGTCAAGTGATTCAGACACAGAGTCATCCGACTATTCAGATTGGGTAGCTGATAAGCCTGGTCCGAATCTTGAGCCGCCAAAACGTTCAAAACGCAAACCACTCTCACGTCGACGTACTTTTTCGGACGAAAGCAGCGATGAAACAACGCCCGGTGTTGCTGCGGCTGCTGCTGTAGCTGCTACGTCAGCTGGCACCTCAAAGTCATTGACACGGCGCAATAAAAAAATAGTTATACCGCCACCGGCGCCAAATGGCGAAATTCCAGAACTGTTTCGTCCACCGGAATGGCTCTCGGAGGTTATACCGCGCAAGGCGCCCTATTATCCACAAATGGGTGATGAGGTTGTTTATTTCCGGCAAGGACATCATCGCTATTTGGAGGCGTTGCGCTTAAAGAAGGTCTACAAATTGTCGCACAGCTCTGAGCCTTGGAATTTTCGCACTCTCCGCGATCATGAGCTCGTACGAGTTATTGGTATTAAGTATGAGATACGACCACCACGTCTCTGTTGCCTGAAGCTAGCCTTAAGCGACGAAGACGGCAACATGACCGGAGTATCATTTAAAATAAAATATCACGACATGCCAGATGTGCTAGATTTTCTAGTGTTGCGTCAAACATTCGATCTGGCGGTACAACGTAACTGGAGCATAGGCGATAGATTCAGATGCATGATTGGCGATGGCTGGTGGATGGGACAAATCGAATCTCGACATGCACTTTCAGCAGAATTTCCGGACTCATACTTTATGTGCTTCCGCGTGCGTTGGGATAATGGCGAGTATGAGTATATGAGTCCATGGGATATGGAACCTATTGATGAAAACCGTTTGCCGGATGAAGTGGGGGGCGCTGTGCCCGTGCTGCCCGAGGAAATACGCGCTACGCTGTATCAACCAAAATCTGAGGAATGGCATCGCGGTGACCGCGATGGCTCATGTAGGCGTATTATAAATGGATTGGAACAAGTGAGTAAGCATGTATTTAACAAACAAAAGTATTTATCTATTCTTTCACGCTCTTAGAAAGCCAACTGTTTATCAACATTTGGTGTATTTTTTGTTTTTTAATAAAAAACTTTTTTGCTATTACAGCTAATGCGCTTATCTATTGCCGAACATTTTCTTGCTCCTGTTGATTTGAACATCTATCCTGATTATGCCTATCTTATTGAATACCCCATCGATTTGACTACGGTAAAGTCACGCTTCGAAAATCATTTCTATAGACGCATTACATCGGCACAATTTGATGTACGTTATCTGGCCACCAATGCTGAAAAATATAATCGTTCGCATACAAATATAGTGAAGCATGCGCGTATTATAACAGATTTATGTTTGCGTATCATCAGGTACGGTGATAAAAGTGCCAGCTGAATAAAAGCATAATAAATATTTAATCCTCTTTTGCGCAGAGAACCCAATGACATTGATGTCGCCGCTGTATATCATCAATTGGTAGATGTTTATCATTCATCAGAATCGGAAAATGATAATGAATCGGATGTTGTACCATCAACTAGTACAGGTCCCTCAACGTCTGCAGCAGCAGCGCGTCAGAGCATATCGTCCTCAAGAAGGTAATTCTTCTCATTTCATTTATTTTATAAAAATAAACTGATTTTCTTACCAATATTTCACTTACAGATCGAATCGTATACGTTCAGATGGCGACTGGCGTGTTGATTGTCGCCAACTTTTAGACATGATGTGGCAACGTCCAGATTCGGCAGCATTTCGTGAACCTGTTGATACCATTGATTTTCCCGATTATCTCGAAATTATATCAACTCCCATGGACTTGCGTACCGTAAAGGAGGATTTGTTGGGCGGCAACTATGAGGATCCATTAGATTTTGCCAAGGATGTGCGCTTAATATTTCAAAACTCCAAAAACTATAACACAAATAAGCGATCGCGCGTAAGTCAAGTAGAATTAATTTAAATTCTGCCTATAATTTATTTCCTAAAAAGATCGTCATTTCATTTTAAATGCCTTAAAAATGCCTTGAGCTCTTTTCTTTCCTTTTGCATATTATTTTATTTAATTTTATGTTTTTTATTTTACTTACTGTATTTAATTGATACTTTACTAGTACGTTTACTTACGTTGGTTTTTTTTTTATATATATAAATTTTCATTTTGTTAATATATGCATCACCACCATCAAAAATTCAACATCAACATTCTCTTCTTTTTGTTGTTTTCTTTAACCATGCTTCCAACCACTTTCATGTAAACAATCAATCAATTAACCATTTCAATGAATGACGATCATTGTAGGATTACTTCTCGGTAAGGTTTTTAAAAGAATTTGTAATACAAAAACTCGGAACTCGAATATAACACAAATCAAATGCATGTCTATTCACAACCAGAACTGGACCAATCAATTACTCAATAGATTTTTTTTCTATAAGCAATGAATTTTTTCAATGAGTTTATTTTAATCAGTTTTAATGTAATTTGATTGTATATACCCAAAATTGTTTTTTGGGCGATTTTTCATTATGAACGATTGCCCACAAATTATCAGGTGAATTATCGCCCAAAATCTTTGTTGAATGAAACTGAGGCCCTGAGTAAGAAACGATTTAATAACAGAAATTTGTTTTATGTATAAATTATTCAGGTGAGAAACAAATATAGTACAAGATGTGCACAAGAATAAATTTGTTAACAGAAAACATGAAAAAGAAAAAAGGAAAATTAAAATGTTTTTGAAAATCTAAAAATTAAATTTAACTCGACAATGCAATTCAAAGCTAATCTTGCATTGAATCTTGCACTTTTTGACGGCACATGGGGCAGGAATATGAAGTGTGACCTTCTGCAAGACTAAAAATTTTAGCCAAATTTTTGGGCTATTGTTCATTTTGGAACTTTGGGCGATTTTCTCTTGGGCGATAATTCGCACAGCCATGCCATGATATAATAAGGTAGGAGTGACAGTTCTATTGCCGACCATCATTTGTCAAAAACAACTGCTCCTGCAACGAAAAACAGAAAATGAATTAGAAGAAAATAGATGACAAGTTAAACTTTGTGTTGATTTTAACAATTGATGGTCGGCGCTCTGAGAAAATCCAGTATCCAGTTGTAATGGCTACCTGTCTACTTATATCATGGTATATGCTTCGTGAATCGGAATAAATTCAACACGAAAATAATCACTTGGGCAAAGTTAATTTTTTTGGCAGCTCATTTTATATACAGTCTAGACAAATATCTTTAATTATTACAGAAGATGATACCATCAAATACATTTATCTTATATTAGGAATCCAGAGAGTTGCTACCTAAATGTTTATATCTTAAGTAGTAACTTAAGTAGTTGAATATAGCATTGTTTGTAATAGTATATAATTTAAATTGCTTATAATAATTTTATAATTCAGAAACAGGATTTAAATCTGATCTTCACAAAATTTAGGTTGTACATGACTTTCCAACTCCCAAAAATACAAAAAGTTTTAATTTTTTGGAAACTTTTTAGCATAACCTTGTCAACTTTAAAAGAAAAATTTTTAATTAATTTCAAAATCTTTTTGCACTAAAGCCCTTTCGTAAGTAAAAGAAAAACTAAGCATAGCTGAACTTTGATGAATATTCATAGTCAAAATAGACGCAACTGGTATAGGAGTCGGTGCTGTATACGACTAGGTCTGATATTAGTTGGTTATTGATGTGGTTTTGAGTGTTGAGTTTGAGTTGATTATTAAAATTATGTGGATTATAAGCATAATCAAAATAAAAAGTTAAAAATTTTGGGTGGTCCCAAAAGTAACCGACCTAACAAAGAAGACAAAAGAAAGGAACAAATATTTTTATTTTTCAACATAGTTTTCTTTCAGCTCGACACACTTTCCCTAGCGATGTTCAGTAGCTTCGATACCCTGTTTAAAGTGAGACGCGTCGAGCGCCTCAAAATAGCCATCAACCGAGGCTCCACCTCCGAGGTTCCACCTCTTCATTGTTGGCAAACCACCGAGCCATTTTTTCAAGTTTGAAAAAAGAAAATAATCCGAGGAGGCTAAATCTGGCGAATAGGGTGCGTGAAGAAGCAATTTCAACTTTAATTCATTGATTTTGGCTACTATCGCTAGTGGATGTGTGAACTAGCGCATCTTCTTGATGAAACAACACTTTCTTTTTCGCTAAATGCGGCCGTTTTTTCTTGATTTCATCACTTAAACGCTGCAATAAGTTAGCATAATACTCGCCGTTGATTGTTTTTCCTTTTTGAGGATAATGAATGAAAATTATCCCACGCGCATCCCAAAAAACTGACGGCATGAGATTCGCCCCTTTCAGTCCATTGTTTGAATGTTCCTTCGTCTCAGGTGTGAAGAGATGAACCAATGTTTCATCCATGGTTATGAATCGACGCAAAAACTCGTCTTTATTGCTGTGGAACATCGCCAAACAATCGATTGAAACATCCTCACGACGCTGTTTTTGTTCCATTGTAAGCTAACGCGGCACCCATCTTGCGCACAGCTTTCTCATGTCCAAATTTCCAGTCAATATGCGATGTACAGCACTTTTTTAAATGCCTAGCTCGTGCACTTTCATTCGACGGTCATCCAATACCATTTTGTGAATTTTCTTTACCATTTCTGGCGTGGTCACCTCATTTGGTCGGCCACTGCGATGTTCGTTTTGGCTTCTAAATCAGTTCTTCCACCAAACTCTCGTCACCACTGTGCGTTCAGCTTAATCCGGTTTTTTGATGCAGTGTAATGTTCAGCTCAGTAATGTTATCTTTAGGAAAGCCTGATGTACAAATGTTTTTGTGTTATCAAGAGTAGTACGAGTAGCACTGGTAGTTACATTACTCAATATTTGCCATACTTTGCAATAAGCTTCCATCAAGTTTCGATCTTCTTCAATGCCATTCAAGAAAATTAAAATGAAAGGCACCAAGCATATGAAGAGTCTCCCAAAAGTCACTGACATGTTAATTTAAAAAAAAAAACCGCATTGTTTTGTTGAAATGTCTGTTTGTGTTTATCGAATTGTAAAGTAGGGACATGGATGTTATTGATGAAACATAATACCGCACAAATGGCCGCCACTACCTTGCATGGATCAATTGCTGCAATGACCAGTTGGATTTCCATTGTCATCTGAGCGGGTGGAATGGGGACAACCAATCCATTTCGCGTCCACAACAGAGCCAGTGGACTCAAATTTATTGACCACGTGTTGCGAGGCGGTGCGAACCGTATCCGCAAAATTTTCATTATTTTTGTAGTAAATTTTCAAAATTTGTACACGTAGTAAATTTTTCTACTAAACCTCCATGCTTGCTGTCGACAGCTGTTAAAGTTTAAGCACTCTACGCTTTTCACAAAAAAAATAATGTCTGAATCAAAATCAGTGATTTTTGGAACACGCCTTTAATAAGCAGGGATTTCCCTCAAAACTTCGACTTATGGAATAAGTTATGGAAGTTCCACTTATGAAGGAAGAGTTGTATGTAATTTTATTTTCAAATACTATTGACACCTGATTTATAGTTCGAGTTATAGAAAATTCGAGTTAAAAAATTCGAACTATGGAAGTTTCACCGTATTTTAGAGAATAAATTATAAAAAAGTTACAAAGATTTTTTTCAGTTCTTAACCCTAATATGCACGATGCGACTATTATGATTTGCCAACAAGAGATTCTTTTGGCAATAGTGCTTATTGACGTTTAGATTTGCTACAAAATGTAATTGCTTAGTCCATACTCTGTTCACACTGCCCAAAATACGCTGCTCTATCCCCGCTTATTTTTCCTATTTAATTCTATACTTTTAGATATACTCCATGACACTGCGCTTGAGTGCCCTCTTTGAATCGCAAATTAAAAGCGTTATAAATAATTGGAAAGCAGCACGTAGACGTGCTAATAAAAATAAAAATAGTCCCAGAGGCTCCAGTGGCAGTGCATCTAAACGTACACCATCCGATCGCAGTCGTCCGGGACCATCAACTAGACGAAATCAAAAAGCCAAAACAAAATATGTACGTAGTTCTGATGATGAGGACGATGATGAGGATGATCAGAGACCACGTGGAGGAAACCCGAAACGCGTTAGAAATGGCAATGCTACACGTGGAACTGTAGTCGCTAGTAGTTCCAGCTCGAATCGAGTAACTTCATCCTCTTCGCATCGAGACGAAGCTCCATCTCAAGCAATACGTACTTCACGCCGTCAGGCCGAATCACGTGCTGCTAGTCAGGAACTTGCTGAGGAGGATGACGATGATGATGATGAAGATGATGATGCAAACGTCAGCGATAACTCAAGTACAATGACTTCTGATGATGATTCAAGCGAAGTAGCCGCTACTTCGGATGAAGCCAGCGATGACCACAACGGACGACGTCGTAAGAAACCCACAAGAGCTGCAGAGGATTCCGAAGAAAGTTATAGCCCCATTAAAGAACGAAGTGAACGTCGTCGTGGTGGTGTAAAACGCCGTAAAAAATCAAGTAAAAAGAATAAGCAACGGTCAAACAAGAAAAACCACCATATTGCTTCTGATGATGAAGACGGTGGTGGCAGCAACAGCAGAAATAGGCGAGTCGGTATACGTAGCAACAATAAAACGACAAGCAATAAAAATGCTGGCGGTGCAAAACGGCGTCGTCGTTATCAATCGACTGACGGCGATTGTACGACTCACGTCGATGAAAGCACTCAAGACACAGTGAGTAATACACCTAAAAAGAAAGGCCGTCCACCAAAGACGCTTGCCGCTGATCGTCCCAGCACAAGTACTGCAGCACTAGAACAACAATTGCTCATCAGCCCATCACGAAATACGCGTAATCAATTGAACAGCAATCGTAGACATGTCGCAGAAACTGACCATAGCTACCACCTGCCTGTGCGCAATGGAGGGCGTATTGTTGAATCTGATACAGATTCGCGTGAAGCTGCAGGCGGTCGACCCACACGAGCTAGTGTCAAACGTGCTATATTGAACTGGGCGCGTGGCAGCGATATCGAAGAAGAGGAAGAAGTTTTGGAAGAACCAGCAGCTAGCGATGAGGCGGAAGAGGTAAGTCGTGTCTGTTATTTTTGTTGGAGATGTATTTATTAGAACACAATTTAAATCTTTTTACTCTCAAGATTCTGCCCACTCCCACGCCCACCAAAGTGAATGGACACAGCAGTAGTGCCCGAACTGTTAATGACTCTGCAGTTCCACAAGCCACCAACACGGTACGACAATTACGCACAAATCGCAACACTGTTGTTGAGACAGAAGATGACGACGAGGATGAAGATGGCAGCGATAACGAACCGTTGGCTTCAAGCCAAGGCTCGCTGTCTCGTTTTCATAGTATGTTGGCCTCAGTATAGTGGATTTTTTAGCATAATTTTGATGTATTTTTTTCCTTCTTAATTATGCAGACAATCATCCATCGGTTCCCACACGCAGCTCAGCAAAAGCACATCTAACTCAACATTTGCGGCGACCAGCTGCACCAAGTCAACCGCACGCCATTGCTATCAGTGTAAACGCCCATCACATGACGCGTTCTCATGCCACATCATCATCTAATTTAACCATAGCTACCTCGAGCGGTGAAGCGTCACGTTCCACGCATCCCGCACAAGTCGATCATAACTATGTCGGTGATCCCACAGGACCCTCGACTTCAAGCGCTGCGTTACGCCAAACACGCCGTGTACTTTCTCGACATCAACGTAATGCCGACGAGCTGGACGTGAGTTCCGAGCAGCTAGAGAATACAACGAGACTTTTTGGCGTGTCCTCACGATTGCGCCGTGGACTGCCAACATCAACATCAGGTATACAAAATGAAACTGTAGCCGCAACACCTGCCAACAACGAATTTTCAACGACTGTTAGACGTGGTCGATCGCGTTATAGCCAAGAGAACACTGAACCTGAAGAAAATAACAAAGAGGAAGAAGATGACGGAGAAGAGGATGATGCAGCTGCTTCTGATGAGGGCACTGATGGCGGCTCTAGTAGTCAATCAGACGACGGTAGCGACTCAGAAGACAATCAGCCACTCACCTCATATGTACCATCAACATCAGCAGCTGGCACTAGAAATACCCGCGCCGCAAAATCGCGTCCCGATCGAAATCGCCAGCATTCCGCAAAGACGCGTACTCGTCGTCATCAAAGTGGTTCGGAGGAGTCCTTTGTTTGTGATGATGACGATGACGAGGATTATAAGGTAGAAAGTTGTCAGCGCCGACGCCAGCAACACAAAAAGAAATCAACATCAGAACGTAGTAGTAAAAGTAATGGTAATCGCCGACGTGGCTCACGCAATCAGAAACGTCCTAGATATAATGAACAAAGCGACGATGAAACACCAAACGACCAGCTGCGTAGTCGAAAACGCAGAAAAGAAGCTTCGTGTACTGCTGTGAGTTATGGCAACAATGGTGAAGATGTTGTTGGTAGTTCGGCAGGGTTGGTAACGATGCCGCCTTCTTCAACCAGTAATCGAAGTCTTGCTACAGCACCAAACAATCAAAGTTATCACAATTTTCATGGCGAGGGTGATGAAATGAGTACTGCGGATAGCGATGCCGAGCAACTGGTTAGTGTGAGCAGTAGAGGGCGGGTTCGCAAGATTTCTGCCAAAGCTAGAGGTATTTTTAAGGAATAAATTAATTTTTACACGTACGTATATATGTATGTATATATACTACGACAAACTATAAAGGAGTTTTCTCCTCTTAGCTCGTAAAACAGCGCAACAAAATTTTCGTTTTCACGTTTAACACCGAATGACTTAAAAGATTCATCAAATATGCCATGAATATGTTGAATCTATATGTTGTGCTGCATATGATGAAAACTTATGTGTAAAAAATCTTTAATTGCTTAAAGACCATATTAATTTGAATAAGGATTGCTTTAGGATCAATTTAGTTTAAATCAAAATATTTTCATTTAATGCTTTAAGCTGTTGAAAGCTATTTTCTTTCTTTGATTCGGAATTTGTTAAATAATTTTGAAACTTTTAACTTTTTCGTTGTCTTCTTACAATGTATGGGTCTTTATTATTAATAAGCATTTGGATTTTCTTACTTATTTTATATATATATATAAAAAATGCAACGTTATCAGCGTCGCAATCATAGTGTTTACTTTTCATACATTATTATATACATGTAAAATTAGTGTGTATCATTCATTTATCAATATAATTTACCATTACATACGTTCAATTAAAAAAATCACATTATTTATTTCGATGAAAAATTGAAGCACTATGTTGTAGAAGAAGTAAGATTTAAGATACAATAAAAACTATAAAACTAATTTGTCCAAGGCTTGAAAATTTATTTTATTTAGTATTTATTTATTCAGGAATGCTGTGGATAGGGTTTTGAATTTAAAATATTATTCTAATTAGTTAAAATCGTAGGGTTCTTGATTGAATGCTTCTTGTGCTTAGATCTTCACCCTAATCGTGAAACATTTGCTCCCGGGAGTTGTAAAAGGGAGCTTCCGTTTTTAAGATAAAGCTAAAAAAACTTTTTGGGGCACGATCACGATGTAAAAGGGAGCTTCCGTTTTTAAGATAAAGCTTAAAAAACTTTTTGGGGCACGATCACGATTTCCTGGGCACAGTGATTTGAAAATGTTTTCTTATTCAAAACAACAAAAAAATATGTTTGGTCGAACAAAAAATCGATACCTTAACTAGTTATCGATTCTTTAAAAATTTTCCTTGCTACAAGATCCGTTCAAACAAACATCCATATCTTTGCCAATATCCAATGGATCTTCAATATTGATTTCAAAGATTATGAAATTATCTTCAGAAAAAATACAAATCCAATATATTTCAGCAATATATTGAATTTTAAAAGCGAATTCATTTTTACTTTTTATTGCTGATAAAACCGTTATTTTCTCAAAAATAAAAACATTTTATTTTTAAAGCCTGAAACTTTACATTTCATTTGATATACAAAACTTACACATTTTTTTTTTAAAAAATCAACACTGCATTTGATATATTTGTTATACAGGGTGTCCCGCAATTGAGTGCAACTATTTATGAGCTATTTATGTCGAGCTGAGCAAAAAATCGTATGAGAGGGGGAGGGGGAGTCTATGTTCGCATTCTTAGGAGCAACAGGGTTAATTAATATTTCAGGACTTTGATTCACGTTATTGTTTTAAAGGCAATGAAATCACCTTTCACCAACGGTATATAAACAAAACCCACCAACTTAACCGTTACCTAGCTGTGATCGTGTGATGATGAAATCAATCGGTTGAAACTACCAAATTTCAACTTTGAGTGCAACAAGTGATTTTTCCTTCGGCCGTTTTTATTTATTTTGAAAGTACTTCGTGAATCCATTGTCAAATCGCGGCGCCCAGGAAGTCGTAATCTTCCCCTTTTTGGATATTTTGATCCAAAATTATCAACCGTCAATATTCATGAGTGTAAAATAAAAAAAAATTAGATGTCTTTATCTGCTATCTTGAAACGGAAACTTCCTTTTACAACTCCCGGGAGAAAATATTTCACGATTGGGTTTCTTTAACTCAGATAAGCCCAAAGTACTTGAAGGTTTTCAAGCATTGGCGCTATATTTTAATGTTTGAAAACGATCCAATTGGATGTTTCAAATGATCCAATTGGAACACAATGAATTTTACTTTGGCGGTATTAGCTTTTTTTGTTTATTCTCGGTTAGTTTTATTTTGGAGAGTGAAAAATAACTTTAAGTTTCTTTGCCTGGATTTGTGGATCTTATCTTATCTTACTTATTAAAAAAAAGAAAAACAAACTTAGCTACGAAATCTTTTAAAAAATGTTTGTGAAAAGTGTTTCACATGACAAATGCTTCACTGTAGTGGAATGATTGGACGTTGCTAAACATAGGTGGGCGTGGCATTTTAAAAAATGTGTTTGCTGGGTTACTCACTTTTTGCTCAAAAATATCAAAAAATTAAAAAAAAAATTCAGGCTTACCCTGCGCCCCACGTAATCACTTGCAAGTAAGGAATATATATTGTCTTCGAAATTAGCAGATTTTATACGTCATTCAAATTGAATGGAGAATATCGCATTTTTTGTTCTCTTTTACTCTCTTCGAGATATTTGATTGCATAGCTGTTCACACGTGATTTTTTTGATTGAATGGCCGATGCCGACTAAAAGTGTTGTTGTAAGTACCAGAAAAATTGATCATGCAACTCTGTGATTGATTGATGCAGGTCTTGAGCTCCATCAAAATTTTGATTGATGCGATGAAGTGTTGAAAGTTCATTTCCGCTCTCGCAGAGAGTTCATCTTTTTTTTTCGCTGGGAAAATAACAACAAATTTTGAATGATCCTTCAATTGACGTGAATGACGTGTAAGCAGTGCCATTAGCAAGTAGCTTTAGCGTCTACTTATACAAGTGCAAGTTCATTTAAAAATGCCGTTGAATGCGAAGGTTCTCCCTGCAATGACAGTATTGCTTGAAATGAAGAAATTAAAAAACGACGAAAACATGTTACCAATGTTGCTTCTTGTATAAAATTGCGGAAATGCCGGAAAAATACACAAAAAACATAATTTTAATCCCATTTTTTAACATTTACTTGCAGAAAGTGTCTAAATTCACTGCATCTGAAGTTTCCTTGCTATTAGCGCTGCAAGTCCGAAAATGTGAGTGTGTTAGTAAAAATGTTTGGATGTATTGAGTTTTTCGAACTTGCACCTGCACGTGTAGATGCTGGGTTATCTGAGTTCAGTTCGTACCAGCAGTAAATCTTTACGAATATCAAAAACCATCGATTATTTGTTTCTCTAACTAATTATAATAACCCAGCATCCACACGTGCAAGTGCAAATTCAAAAAACTCAATACATCTAAACATTTTTACTAACACACTCACATTTTCGAACTTGCAGTCTACGTACAGAGCTACTTGCTACTTGAGTTTTGGCACTTGCTGTAAGTAAATGTCAAAAAGGTTCTCCCTGCAATTGCAGTATTGCTTGAAAGTAAGAAAACAAGGAAAACATGCAACTAATGTTGCTTCTTGCATAAATTTGCGCAAGTACCGGAAAAATCCCGGGTAACCCGGCGGACACACGTGCAAGTGCAAGTCCGAAAACTCAATACATTAAAAAAAAATTACTAACTCACATTTTTGAACTTGCAGCCTACTTGCAGCGCTACTTGCAAGGAAATTTCAGAGATAGTGAATTTTGCCACTTGCTGCAAGTAAAAGTCAGAAAAGGGGATAAAAGCGATGTTTTTGCTGTGCTTTTGTGGATTTTTCCGGGATTTCCGCAATATTATACAAAACTCGCTGTATGGCTTATTGCATCGTCCTGGAGGAACCATTCAGCACTTAGACGATTGATATTGGCTTAGAGAACAAAAAAAAAACGCGAATGATTTGTCTGTAGCGCTCACCATTGACCGTAGCGTTGTCTCCTTCTCAAGTTTTGAAAAAGTATTAACCAATGATGCATTTGGTATACAAATCACACCATTTATGTACCCTTTAAGCCAGAAATGTGCCTAATCGCTAAAGATGATTTGACGGATTCACCTTCCAATTGATTTTCAGGTCATTAACCGAAATTACGACGCAAACCATGGTCGTATGGCTTCTATTCTTGAACCAGTTCGATTTAATACGGGTGTAGGTCAAGGTCTTTCCTCAAAATCTTCCACGTAGTAAACGGGCAAAGGCCGAGTTGTTGAGAACGACGTCGAATCGATAAATTTGGGTCCTCGGTCACACTCACCTCCATAACGGCGATGGCTTTTTCGGTACACTCATAGCTTGTAGCTCATACATAGCTCATATATTGCATTGGATGAATATTGTCTATAACAGTAAACGTAGATATAAATTGATTCTTCGTTTTGCGTATAACCTGCTCAGATGGGCGATTATATGATTATGCGCGCCGTAATGTGTGCGAAGTACTCAGTTAGTTTCTCTCACATAACGCCAAATGAAAATATATTTCCACGATTTGTAATAGTTGTTTCGGTGTAAGCCTTTGCATGGTAAATTGCCAAAGTATACTGAACATAAAAATCATTAACACATGTATTAACTATTACTATTGTTTTAGCAGCTATCCCTCTAGGTAATTCTATATCTCCTAGAAAAAACACCCTCTATTACAAGCAAGTCGTTAAGAAAACGAGGCAAGATAAATGATGACAACGATTTGTTAACGGTGTTTTGGTGGTAAGTCTTTATGTCAAACACATGTGTTTGCTTTGGCAACTGATTTGACAGCTATCTAGGAAATTCTATACCTCTAAAAAATAAATTTTATATAAATATTATGAAAAATTTATGCTGAGACAATAAACATATCTTTTTTCCTTTTTTCCGTTTGTTTTAATTGCATTTGTAATCAGATTGTATAAGTTTAAGTTCTCACTTCTGTTTACCATCCCGTGACGGCAATCTTTTTTAATAATTTTCACAAAATATTTTTAAATACTTATTAAGCAATTGCAAAACTTTAAGCCGGTAAGTTTGTTTTATTTTTTTAATATAAAAATTACAATAAAAAAATTAACAATTAAGAAAATTAAAAAAATACTGCTGAAAACTCGTCACATGGCGCATATTAATGAGGAAAGAGCGTCAACAGTGCTTTCTCAACACATCTTAAACAAGGGACATACAGCTGATTTTGACAAGATTCAACTTCTGAAAAAAGAGAGCAAATAAGAGACTTATACTAGAAAGCTGGAGAATACAACAAAAAATAAGAACGACGATGAACGCCAAAGAAGACACAGATAACATAAATCTTATTTACTCGGTAGCAATTTAACATTTCATTAGTGCAATATTAAAACTAAGGGCCGGTTTCTCAATGTCCGGTTAAGCACAAATCAGAACTTTATGCTGCATAAAGTTAGAAAAAATGTTATGGTTAGAAAAAAAGTTCTTTCTCAATGTCCGGTTAAGACTTATCTGTCAGTTAAGTGTTGATTAAGTTAACGGGAAGTTATGGCTCTGGTTAGCAGCTAATCAGAAGAACTCCCCTCCGTGCTCCTCCGCAAAAAAAAAAAGAATACTTTCTTCATTTGAAGTAAATTAAGGCAGTCTGATGCGTTTTTCTATTTAAAATTATAACGACAAACACAAAGCACAAAACAGTAACACAAAAAAAAAATAAAAAAATGACAGATGATATGCAGTTTTTAAGTATTCACAGTTGGAAAATTCACAATTAGTGATGTAACCTACGCATGCTTAACCAGCACTTGCTGAAAGCAAAATTATTTTTTAGCTATTGTATGGTTAGGAGCTACACTAACTGGACATTGAGAAAGCGGTCCTATGTGTACTTGACGAGTTTTCAACAGTATGGTTTTTAATTGATTAATGTTTTTACCAGGCCTTGGTTTTTGTTGACATGTCAGCTTTTTTTTGTTCTATTATAAACATTTTCTGATGATGCAAAAACACAGTTCATAATCCCCAGGCACTGAGACATAAAATTTTCTCGCTTTTCTCGACTAAAAACAGGTCAACATTTTTTGAGTTCAGGTCAAAATTTAAAAAATTCTGAACTCTCAAAGGTCTCTAATTTTTAGGCGAGAAAAGAAAATGCCATTAGTGATTTTAGCGATTATTAGTGGCAGTAAAATACTCCGTAGATACATTCAGCAGCCGTCAAGTCAAAACAGTTTAAGAGGCTCAAACATTGTTCCAACAATTAAGGGGTATATTTTTCAAAATTAAAAAAAAAAATGGGTAATTTTCAATCTATACCACGAGCCATAGAAACTTGCCAATGCTGGTGAGAATGTATTTAGAAAGTTTGAATCAAGTATTAAATAAACATTCCGGGTATGAAGGTGACATATTAAGTGGAAAAAATGGAGATATGCAACTAAAAGCAAAATCGGATGTAAACGATATTTCATCTTTTAAATATGCGCTGAAGTGTAAATTTGTCCGTGCCGAAGTAAAAAGAAGTTTTTCGATATAGTTTTTCGGTATAGTAGAAAGTTTATATCCACGATAAATGGTTGTTTTATTTTGACAATTTTAAAATGTACATTGTTATTTATTGTAATGCAGATCCAAACATTTAATTAAAAACATTTAAAACTATATTCATTAACTTTTGGTTTTTAGTTCCAGACGTTATTTTTAGGGAATTTTTAAGGGGTTTCTTAGGGCATTTGTAATGCTTTTTTAAGACATTGAGTAATTTTTTAGGTCATTTCTGATCTTTTTAAGGGCATCAAAATCCGAGCCCTGATTATAACTGATATATAATTATTTAATTTATAATAATTTAATATATAATTATATCATCTTATATATACAAGCTCTTTTTATGCATTTTTTAGATAAAAATATTTGAAATTCACGTAAAAATTGCATTTAATTTCAAACGATTGCATTTCATACTTGTTAAATCAAAAAGTACTGAAAAAAGTACAAAATACCTAATTTTGCTAGTCTTGACCACAAATAATAAAATGGATGTGTGAACACTACCCAAGAGATAATTTTAAGAAATGAGTGAGCCATCAACTATCGGGTAGCCGATAAATCATACTCTGATAATACGTAAAAACACATCCATTATTTTGAATTTTCTTTAAAAAATATTTACTATGAGCGATGATGGAATTGTAATAATTAAAAAATATACTAAAGGTAAACAAATATTACCTTGACGTCCTAAAAAATAAGACACCTTCAATTATTTTCAGAGCATAATTTGGATGGCGAAAAACAAAATGCTAACAACAGCAACAACTTTGAAGAACTATTCCAAGACGGTGAGGACTGTAAAGATCAGTCTAAACAAAAGTAAGCTGATCATATTTTATAATCTCAAGTTTTTCATAATAATACACAGAATCACAGGTTACATACTAATCACGTAAGTGACGCCAAATTGCGTTACGAACAAAGCCAGAACAAAAATGACGAGCAGCTTGACATAGAATCTCAGACGAAACCTATGCTGAATGATGAGCAGTTGAAGCAACTATGCCGTGAAATAAACGACAACGAAGAGGCGCAATGTGTACCAAATGGCACTAAAGCAATAGAATGCTTTATTTGTGGCTTACAGTTTCATAAAATTTACAAGCTTCGACATCATATGCAGCTGCATGCGCGTAATGAGCTTTTTGATGACACCACATTGGAAAAGTCCAGCATTTACAGCACACTTAATCCGCATCTGCGCAATATTGAAGCAGGCGTCATGCGCGACTTTTTGGTGCAAGAAATCCAAGCCAAACGTTATTCTCAGTTTTATGGAATCCTTAGCGAAGCTGGGATCGAGCTGCATATAAGTGATTCGGAAACGGAAACAGACAGTGACAGAGAAAATTGCGCTTTTGAAAAAAAATTAATTCCTAGAAGGAGCTACAAATGTGATTTATGCAAAATTAACTTCGATCGTCGTTATAAAGCGCTCTTCCACCAAAAAACCATTCACATTAACTGCAGTCTGTACATAGAATGTAATCTTTGTGGAAGCCAGTATATTGGCACGGAGCTGCTCATACATCACTTGAAGACGCAATGCGAGAACGATGAAAAACCAATATCGTGCATTGAACGCTTTAAGCAATATTTGGTGCGCATTAACATCGAGCAATTTGAGAGTTTAGCGCAAGCACGTAAAGAACTGAAGATTCAGCGAATAACAACGGCGCAGAAAATCTATGATTGTAACGTGTGCTCGAAAACATTTACGCGTTCGGAGCACTTGACGCGACATAAAGCCGTGCATCTGCCGGAAGATTTAAAGTTTGAGTGTCCAGTTTGTTTTCGGCGCTTCAATCGTAAGGATAACATGCGTACGCATATGAAGGTTTGTTAAATATTATTATTATCATTAATATAAGCATTTTTTCGAGTGTCTTACTTAATAAATGTTTGTTTTTTTTTATAGGTTCACTTGCACGAAGCCGAACGGGATATGAGCTCAACCAACCAGCCTATACTTTGTCAATATTGTGGTCATTGCTTCACTAGCAAATCCAATTACGTCGTGCACATGCGTCGACATACTGGAGAGAAACCCTACAAGTGCGATGTGTGTGGCAAAGGTTTTCCCAAATCAACTGATTTAAATTCGCACAAAATAACTCATTCCGGTGAAAAGAATTTTATTTGCAGTATTTGCAACAAAGCATTTGCACGCAATGCTGTACTCTCGAAACATATGCGCATGCATGTCGGTCCATTTCATTGTAATTTGTGCGCACATTCCTTTTTGCGTCCTAATGAGCTGGCGACGCATTTGCGCACACACATTAACGGAGGACGTGTCTGCACTTGTATTGCATGCAACTGCAATTTTAATACTCAACAAGAACTGAAGAAACATTTCGCAGCTAGTGGACATGATAATGTGCGTGCCGACTTAGAACAAACTAAGCCATTGAGCTTGGCAACTGCATCACCGGTTGACATTTCAACTGATTCCGTAACAGTTAGCAGCAATAATACTTTAAGCATTTGGACACAAGGCACACCAACTCTGACGCCATCACAAGCAAATATTACCGTCAATGTGTTTGGTCAAGACATAAAAAGCGAAATAATTCCACTTATACACGATTCAGCTGGAGTATTACAATCTGCTTGTCCCTTGCGTTCGGATGCGGTTAGTCCAAATGAGTTTCTTAACGAAAAAGACCAATTATTTTCATCAAAAGATTTGCATTTGTACGAAAGTTGGCAGTAATAAAACTCCTTGATAGTTAAAAGATCGGTACCTCAGATGAAATTGGTCCCTGACCGGCATTTTGTTTTTGAAATTTTGGATGAATCCAGTGCGAGGACATTTTCATTGTTTATGTTGGGTAGCAAATTTTTTTTTAATGAATATGCTTGCTACAAACCAGTGAACGAAAATAAACTGTACGATATTTTAGTGTAACGTAGATGATTTGATAACACAAACTATATAATTCTGTACCGTCCGACAGAAATACATACAGTACTGTTTGTAATGTTTGTGTAGTAAGTACACAAAACTAACGGTTTATGGTATTTCTTAACGTTGGTTATGCTCTGTTTAAACCGGGGTACGGAAAGGTGGGCTACGGGTTTTCTTTAATTTCCTTTCTTTTCTGTTTTAGTTAGTAATAAAATGAGTTTTGACGAGTGAACACGCGTCTTTATTTATTCAGTTCTAGTAACTTAAAACTTTTTGCCAATCACGGCAACATTTTTGGTCCTTCGCAGCTCGGGTATTCGTTTTATTATTCAATTTCGATATCACAATTTATTTAATAAATAAAAGATTAATAAAAAAGAAATTGTGTACGCAATAGATTGCTAGTGCTAGCGTTGAGACAATTAAACCAAGCGGTAACGGAATCCAGTAATTTGCATTGTCGAATCATTACATTATCGAATCTGCAGAATGCGACACCATACGATGTTGCATAGCGCATCTACAGTTCCACTTACAGCACACATATTCAATATATCGCTCGAGCCAACGTATGATACTCACACCGCTTCTGCAATAGCTTTTATATCCGCTCAACCCGCATCTGGTCCTACCACATCAGCTCAATCTGTTTCAGCTACCTCTGTAACCCAACTCAAACCCGCTTGATACGCTTCATCTGCTTCCAACGCTCAAACTGGTATCCTCACAAAACGCCGTTGCTGAAGGCGCTATACTACTCCCCACAGCTCTTGTATGCGTGCTAGAAGCTTCTGGACGCCGGCAACCAGCTCGTATCTTGTTCGACAGTGGCTCGCATGCTAAGTTCGCAACTGAATCTTGCATTCAATGGCTCCGCATCCCCCGCACATCATCATCAATTGATATCTCTGGAATCGGATCATCTACTGGTATGAAAACGCATGGCGAAGCAGCGATCACCATATCTTCACGCCACACAGAGCGACGCACCACAATAAACGTCCAAATTTTTCCGAAAATCACTAATGATCTTCCTACTTCTACATTACAGACTTTCGCATGGCCGCACATAAAAGATCTTCCGCTTAATTTTGGGAGCTTAAAGAGCTACCTCCAAGGAAGCTTTTTACAGCCGAAGAGCTCTACTGTGAAGACTTTTTGAACAGAACACACGAACGCGCCCCAGATGGTCGTTTTATTGTACAACTACCTTTCAAACCTTTGAGTGAGTAGTGAGCTATTGTCTGCGTCGTTCATGTCGCTTAGATCTCGTTGTGTAATTTGCAGTAAGTCGACTGCTAAAGATAGTTCGGTATCTTGTGCTGTATGCAATGGTTTCTTTCATATTTCGTTTCTTTATTGATTTCGAAATCTCAAAACTTTTTGAAATTGTTGTTAAGTATAAGCTAATATTTGCCACTAAGAATATAATTTCTCCTTCCCAGCATGGTTTTGTAATAGGCCGCTCGACTATATCGAATCTAGTACTTTTTTCGGAATATTGTATTTCAGCTTTTTTAAATGGGTGTCAAGTTGACGTAATCTATACAGATTTTTCAAAAGCTTTTGATAAAGTTTCTTTGAAAAATTAGAATATATTGGTTTTCACTCAACTTTTTTGGAATGGATTAAATCTTACCTCTCTGAAAGACAGTATATCGTTGCTTTTGATAATTTCAAGTCCTTTTCTTTTCTTGCTACTTCGGGTGTTCCACAAGGTAGTGTTTTGGGACTCTTGTTGTTTATTTTGTTTATTAATGATATCTCAACCATATTTTTACATTCTGAATGCCTACTTTACGCTGATGACCTTACAATTTTCCTAAAAATTAGAAATCAATCTGACATGGCCCGTCTTCAAGGTGAAATTGATGAGCTATACTCTTGGTCTCAAAAAAACTATCTTATTTTAACCTAAAGAAATGTGCTTACATGTCCCTTTATAAGAATCACATTCAATGTCCGTCCGCATATAACATGAATAATACTCCGTTATCCCATCTTAGCCAGTATAAGGATCTTGGTGTTGTTTTTGATAATAAATTTACTTTTATTCACATCTGGATTTTATAACTCCTAAAGCTTACGCTTTATTAGCATTTATACGTCGTCAATCAACACCATTTTCAGACCCATATACATTTAAAACACTGTATATCAACTTAGTTCGATCTCGGTTAGAATAAGCATCTGTCATTTGGTATCCCTACTATGCCCTACATAAACAGCGCATTGAGCGTGTACAGAAAGCGTTCACTAGATTTGCTCTACGAACGTTTAATCCTCAAGTCCCTCTTCCCTCATATAGTGAGCGCTGCCTTTTAATTAATCTAAAATCTTTAGAAAGTAGAAGGAATTTACTCTCTTTACTTTTTGTGTTTGTCTGAGCTTCTGGAAAAAATCAATTTTAATGTGCCTGCTAGGTTATTAAGAAGCAATGATCTGTTTTATACTCAAATTTGCCGTACTAATTATGTTGCCAACGGTCCTATTTATAGAGCCTTACTTCATTTTAATAATATAAATGCCTTATACAGTTTAGATTTTTCTATCTCTAAAGATGCAATGAAGTTGTTAAATAGAATTCTTTAAATAAATTAATCTTTATTTATAAGTTAATTTTAAGACAATTCGTTATATTATATTCTTTTAATCTATTAGGAATTGTTATCCACAGATTAAAATAAAATAAATGAAATGAAATGAAAACCACATGTGGAGTTGGGCGAATCACGAAATGCAGCTGCTAACGAAGATCTACGCTCACAATACAACGCATTTATGAAGAAGCTTATTGACATGCATCATATGGAGGTAGTTTACGATTTATCAGAGCTTTGCTTTTACATGCTTCACCATGCAGTCGTAAAGGAAACTAGCACAACAACGAAGTTGCGCATAGTCTTCAATACATCTACCAAATCTACAAATGGCAATTCACTCAACGACGCCCTTATGGTAGGCCCGCAACTACAACGCGATCTCTTAGCTGTACTTCTTCGATTCAGGTCGCATCGGTACGCCATGACCGCTGACGTGCAGAAAATGTACAGGTAAGTACGGGTACGGGTATCATCGAATCATCACGATTATCAGCGCGTCGTTTTGCGTGCCAACTCATCAGCGCCCATACGAGACCACAGAATGCTGCGCGTCACATATGGCGTGGCTTCCGCATCGCATCTTGCAGTAAAGGCGCCTTTAGCTATAGCAAACATCTTGCACCGATGACCCCGCTCTCAAGGACGCCGCTGCCGTAATTCTAAATGACTTTTACATGGATGATCTGCTTAGCGGCTCATCTACATCAAATGCAGTCAGCGATCTTCAGAAAAACGTCGTTAAACTTTTATCCAATGGTGGCTTCGAGCTCAGAAAATAGGCTACAAATTGCAAGCAACTTTACGCGATCCTACCAGATCGGTCGCAAAGTGTATTCCAGTACATCGCTGCTGGCGACGAAGTACGCACATTAGGTCTTATATGGAACACCGAACACGATTTTCTTACGTTTATGGTATGTCTTAAACCACCTGCAATTTTGACAAAAAGAGCTTACCTTTCAGAAGCTACTATGACATTCGATCCATTGGGCTTTGTAGCCCCATGCACCATCAGGTCGAAGATCTGATTTCAACGAATCCGGGAAACCAATGTCGATTGGGATGAGGCCGTGCCGCCTAACATTGCCATGGCATGGTCTGATCATCGTAAGGATTTAAAGTCACTCTTGTCTCTAAAAATCAACCGTTGGCTTGGCACTGGCCTCAGCGGCTCATATACTGAACTCGCATTTGCTGACGCATCCGAGCGTACTTTTGCTGCAGTTATCTACATGTGCACTTTTGATGTAAAGGGCAACGCCACTATTTCTTTCGTAACAGCTAAGGCCAAAGTCGCATCGCTCAAGACAACTCGGCTGTCTCGGCTTGAATTATGTGCTGCTCACCTCGCTGCAAAACTGACAAGGTCAGTAATTTCATGTTTTGATAGCTCTGCTTTTCAGCTCCACGCCTGGACCGATTCAACTGTCACCCTCGCATGGTTGCAGGGCCATCCCAGTAGATGGTCAACATTTGTTGCTAACCGTGTGGCCGACATCCAGAAAGTGTTACATGCTGGAATCATGTGCGCTCGGAATGCAATCCGACGGATTGCGCTTAGCGAGGCGTCTCACCTACAGAGCTATTAAATCATCAACTGTGGTGGAAGGATCCACAATGGCTGCATGATGTGTCCATATCCAGCAAACGAAATAGCGACGACCAGTACATCACTAACGTGGAATTGCGTGCAAGTAAATTAAGTGTGCATTTTGCGCATGCTGAAGAAACTTGGAAGTTACTGAATCGATATTCGTCATATGGAAAGTTGAAACGAATTACAGCATATTTGTTACGCTTCATTAACAACTTACGTGCCAAGAGCTCAAATGCTGCATTGCAATCGGGACCGATAACTTTTGAAGACTTAGCTGCAGCAGAATATGCTTTGATTAAGTATTCACAAAACTATGCACTTGCTAAAGAAATTCGCTGCTGCAAGGATCAAAGCCAATGCCTAGACGAAGCAACCTACTTTGTTTAGCGCCTTTCCTAGACGAACGTGGTCTTCTCCGCGTTGGTGGTCACATAGCACGTGCCAAACTCGCTGTTGATCAAAAATTCCAAATACTGTAACATTCGCCCGATGTTTCTTGTGAAGTGCTGTAGATTTTGCAGGGCCATACCCGTTAAAATTTACACCTGGCCGCGGATCCACTGGAGCAATGCATCTAGAGTTCGTTGGTAGTCTATCTACCAACGATTTTCTCAATGCTTTTAAACGATTCATAAATCGTCGCGGCTATTGTCATCACGTGCATACTGACAACGGCACGAACTTTGTCGACGCCGATAGAGAGCTGTTCCAGGCTTTGGAGCGATGCTTGCCGATCCCGCAACTAACGCATTCTTTCAAGACTCCAGTATTTCTTGGCATTTTAATCCGCCTAGCTCTTGGTAATACGCTGCTTACTTTCGAGGAATTTAGTACTTGTTGACTGAGGTCGAGGCATGCGTTAATTCACGTCCACTGTGCTCGAATGAATCTGCAAATGTCGACGACGTAGATGAGCTAACTCCAGGACATTTTATCCTGGGCGAACCACTCAAATCGCGGTATTCATCAGCGATTCAATGCCATTTCTGCCATGCGACAACACTTTTGACGACGTTGGCGCGATGAATATCTCACAAGTCTTCAAAGGCGCGCAAAATGGCTCCGCGAATCAACTAACATATGCGAAGATGATGTTGTCGCCATCATTGATGAACAGACTCCGCCTACAAAATGGAAACTAGCTCGCGTGCTGAAATGTTATCCCGGTACTGGCGGACGAGTCAGAGTAGTATCTTTAAAAACCGCTGATGGAGAATGCCTCCGATCCATAGCGAAGCTGTGTCTTTTACCAACCAAAAAAGACTTGTACAATTAAATTAACTAAAATCATTTGTAATCACTTTTAATAAAACATCTAACACTATTGTATTTTGTTTAGCTTTTAAATTATTGTTGAACCCAGTCACCTGGTTCAAGGCTTTGCTTGACCGCTCTTATTGTCATTTTCTTTAGTTGCCCTTCTTTTCTATTTTAGTTGGTAATAAAACGAGTTTTGACGAGTGAACACGCGTCTTTCTTAATTCAGTTCGAGTAACTTAAAACTTTTTGCGAATGCTTGTCACGGAAACAGGATTTTTTATCAATTTTTAATTATGGTTCTCTATAATGAAAACGATAAAATTATATTATCTCAAAGCGATAGAGTAATTATAAACAAATTATCGTTCTCGATAGTTAAAAGAGTTAAAAAATAAAATGATTGAGAACGATAAAAGCTTTATTATTTTGCTTTGTCTCACATAAACCGCTACACATACGATTATATAAGTGTAGCTTACGCTACGAAATGATAATGGTTATGTTAATTTGTATGCTACTTTTTATTCATAAGGCTACCTGGCTGTCCCCTGATAAAAAAACGCGCAACCAAATTGATCACGTTTTGAATGACGGAAGACACTCTTCCAGTGTATTAGATGTACGCAAGATCCGTGGTTCTAACATAGACTCGGATCATTATCTTGTCGCAGCTAAGATCCGTACACGTCTGTGCAACCTTAAACAGAGAAAGCTAGACGTCGACAAGCTGCAATCAAAACGGACAGCTGAAGTCTTCGCCACTCGACTCTCACTACTGCTTTAAGAAAGCACTCCCATTGTATGCGTGCGGCTGCTGAAGAGTTTATTGGCTACCACCGCCCTCGCCGAAACCAGTGGCACGATCAAGAGTTTTCGATGACACTGCAGAGCAAGACGCCGCCTACAAAGCCACACTGCAGTCGGTTGTAACGCGTGCTGCTTAGAAGCAATACAGAGAAATGAGGAGGGACGAGAAACGACTTTTCAGGGGGAAAAAAAAGAGGCAGAAAGGTGCGAGTGCGAGAAGATTGAGACATGTAGCGACAGGAATGAGGCCAGAAAATTCTTCGAAAATATAAGCCCGATGGATTAGAATCGGGGCCTCTTCCTGCAAGGAGGAAAATGAAAATCTAGTGACAGATATCCAGAGCACACTGACATTATGGAGGGAACACTTCTCTAGTCTTCTGAATGGCGACGATGACAACAATCACGCCAAGTTCCACTGCCCCACTATAATGAAGTCTTGACAGCCATAACACGGCTTCAAACCAACAAAGCCGCGGGAGTCGATGGTTTACCCATCGGCTGAGCTGTTTAACGGAGGCGAAACTCTGTTTAAATGCGTTTATGAGCTCTTATACAGAATATGGCCGGTAGAATACATTCCAAACGATTGGAACCTCAGTGTACTCTGCCCAATCCACAAGAAAGGTGATCCCACTATTTGTGCCAACTACCGTGGGATAAGCCCCCTAAATATCGCATACAAGGTCCTGTATGCGTCTGTATGGTCCTGATCGTATTATGTAAAAGACTGAAGCCCATCGTAAACCAACTGATTGGGTCTTTTCAGTATGGCTTCAGACCTGGAAAATCTACCACCCACCAGATATTCACGCTACGACAAATCTTGGAAAGGACTCTAGAGAAAAAATCGATACCCACCATCTTTTTGTCGATTACAAAGCCGCCTTCGACAGTCCAATAAGGATTCACTTATACTCCATCATGTCTGAATTCGGTATAAATGCAAAATTAATCCGTCTAAGCAGGATGACACTGAGCAACAGCAGCAGCGCAGTTAAAATTGGGAAGTACCTCTCTTCCCCATTTGTTACCAAACGAGGTTTCGCACAAGGTGATTCTTTATCGTGTGACTTTTTTGATCTAATTATGGCAAAAATCATTCGAGCTGCTGATCTGCGGCAAAGCGGCATCATATTCTACAAGAGTGCTGTGCCGCTAGCGTATGCTGATGATATTGATATCATGCGCCATAATACACGCGAAGTCAGCGCAGCATTGTCCAAATTGGAAAAAGAGTCGAGTCGCATGGCTTTTGCAGTGAACGCAGATAAGACGAAATACCTGGTGCCAACAAAAAAACAGTTGCAGCGTCTTGGAACCCACGTTACTGTTGGCAACATCTCCTTCGAGGTTGTGAAGGACTTCGTCTACCTGGCATCCAGCATTAACTCCACCAACGATAGCAGTAGAGAGATAAAACAAAGAATAACTCTTGCCAACAGGTGTTACTTTGGGCTCAGTAGGCAATTGAGAAGGAGAGCCCTCTTTTGACGAACAAAAGTCACACTTTATAAGTAACTAATCATGCCCGTTCTGTTATATGCACACCAACCTGGACGTTGAGCAGCTCTGATGAAGACTTTGGGAGCTTTCGAGAGAAAGATCCTTCATTAGATCTACGGTCCAATCTGCGTCAATAGCGAGTACCGAATACGATGGAACGATGAGCTATCCGCCGACATCGACACAGTAAAAAAAACGGAATGGTCATTTCAGCCCTTGAAAGAACTTTGACCGAGCTTCTTATGATCAATCGTGTTGTGACATGTTTGAACACAAATGATCGAGAACTGGGCTTACATGTTTTATGCCGACTCTGAACGGCTTATGTTATCAAGAAGCTTTTCATGGCAGTTTTTACTCTCTGAGGTTTGCCATTGTCTGCAGAGAGGTGACGGCCAAACAGAAAAATTAATTCAATTGAAAAAAATGTCTGTGTCAGGCGGGATTCGAACAAGGAGTAAAGCGCATAAAAATCGAGCGGCTTCGTTGGCTAGATCATGTTGAGAGGATGGAAGTTGACGTTCCAGCGAAGAAAATAAATGATTCGGTACCCAGCGGCAGACAACGCAGAAGAGAATGACCGCATCTCCGTTGGAAGCACCAAGTAGAAGACAACCTAATGGATCTTGGAGCTTCCAGCTGGCGCCAGCAAGTGCAAAATAGAAGTGGCTGGTGCAAATTCTTACAACAGGCCAAATAGACTTACGATTGTAAGCGCCATCTAAATAAGTTATGTTATTTTAAAATTTTGAATTTAAAAGTAATCTTATTAAAAAAACAACCATTAAATTACCAAATCTATGAAACTGCGAAAAAGCTTCGCTTCTCGTATGTTCAACGACGCACCTTTGTTTTCCTTCAGACAGTCAAATTGTTGACAACAGTGTAGGTCCGGATTAAGAATTTGGCCGTAGGGGTGCAGCTTATGGTTAATGATTGCATAGCAATCCAATCAACACACACAACAAAACCTTCCCAATTCAACCATGACCGTTTTCATTTGACGTCGTAAGTGACAGACTTTTCATCACCAGTCTGCTTCAGAAATGGGTCGATTTTGTTGCGACTCAGCAGCGATTTGCATATCGCTACCTTAATATAGAAAGGCCCTATCTCAAAAGGCCCTAAGTCAATAGGAGAAGGAGAAAACTTAATAAAAAATGAAGTTCTGTAGTTTCAAATTTTTTGTAAACAAATTTTTTTATTAAAAACTATAAGTGATGTAGCGATGTTACAATTCTTTTTACTGTAGAAATTGCAGAACTTTGTTTTTTATGAAGTTTTTTTCTTCTCCTATAATGTAAAAAAAATTGAGTTAGGGCCTTTCTATATTAAGGTAACGATATGGAAATTCGGTTAATGAGGTTTTTTGCGTTAGCTCTTGTGGCACCCATACATCGAGCATCTTTCTGCATCCAGCCTTATTCTAGTGGTTCCAAACGGTTTTTTTGGGCAATGTTTAGCTCCTGGACAATCGAACTCGACGATCTCCATGATTTTATCGACACTGTCGATAGTTGAATTAATATTTTAAATTACCGGAACGGAATCGATGAAACCAAAATTGCGCGTCGCACATATACAACGTGAGATACAGATTACTACAGCCATCTCTTGGGAAAATAATGGATTTCTTCTTATTTGAGTTTATATATATTATATTTTGATACAACCAACTAAAAAGTGTTGTTTATACTTTTTGGAAAGTCTTGAACAACCTGATAACGCTTGGAATTTTCAACTGACGCCAGTAAGTAAAAAAATAAGCTGGTGCACGTTCTTATGAGTCCAAAATTTTGTAAGTGAATTAGTAAGCGCTAGTTAAGTTAGTAAATTTATATGGAACTTTATGAGGTCCTTCACCACAAGTACACAATTTTTACTTTATTGTGAACATTATTAATAACATTGGTATTTTTTTATTTTACTCATTATTTCGTAATCGAAGAAAAAAATTAACATTTTTAAAATTAAACATTTCATTTTAATTACTACTTTCTAAATATCTCCAAATCTATTGTTTAAAATTACGTAAAACAATACGTTAAACTTTTACTTGCAAAATGCACAACAAATATGAATTACCATCTTTTTTTTATATAGTTAAAAATATACATTTATTATAGATTGGCATTATTTTTAACATAGTCCGCAGCCAGTTTTTTAACTTTTTCTACATCTGCATCTTTGCCAAAACGTTCCTCAAATTCGAGATACTTCTTGAAAATAGTACGCATTTTTTTAAGGGGAATTTTCTGTATGACTGCGCGTTCCAAAACACAGCTGAATTGGGTTGAAAAATATGTATGAATATTTGATGTTTAAATAAATATTAGTGCAAAGTTTACCGTGCTGAATCAATAAGATTTGACTTGACAAGCAAATCCACATATTGCGTCCAGACGTCGACACGTTTTGGATAAGATGTTACAACCTGGTCCATCAATGTTTGTGCCATTTCATTGTGTCCATGTTTATGATTTAAATTCGAAAACATAACGATTGTGTTGACATCTGTAATAGAGTGCATTTGTAAAAAATAACTTTTAAGGAGTTCAACAGAGTCATTAGTTAGTTTGCAACTTTAGTTTTGGTTAATATAAATTAAAGTTGTATAACTTTTAACAAGGATGAGAAAAATCAAACTAGGTAGAATTATAACTTACGTTCACGCTCGGGCAGGCATACCAATGCTTTGTGCAACAATTGCTGTGCTCGTTCGGGCATGTTAATAGTAAAAAACGCGTTTGCCGCCACACGCCACGCCTCCTGATCCTGTTTGAACTTGCGCGTTAGAACGCCAATCATTTCGATAAGTTCTTCTTTTTTCTGTGCATCGCTTAGAATTTCAATGGTACGATAATAAATCTTTTGTGGATTGTTGTAGGTGAGCGCTTCCTTGAAGATCTCCTCGTAGCTATTTGTTGTGCCATAACGCAACTCCAGATTGAGTAATGCAATCCATATATTAAATTGATCATCAATATTTCGAAAGGAAATCGCCTTAATAGCACGCCGAGCTACTGCGCGCGCTTTATCGATTTCTGTTGATTGCAAGTGGAAAACCATATAATTAATCCAGTGTTTGCTGTTGTTCGGTTCAGAGAGCACAAGACGATCGAACTGATCGGCGCTTTCGGGTAACTGCTTGGGATCAGCATTTTTCTCTTCGATTTCACGCAAACGTGTCTCTTCCTGTCGTTCTTGTCTGAATTTTTCTGCAGTGGTTAGCTTTTTCTTGCGCTTTGGATCCTGTGTTGAGTCATTTACGTCATCTTCATCGCTGGATAAGGCGGCACTATTTCCGTTATCAAGCAGCTGTGTTAGATCAGTTGTCCAGAATTCCGCAATGCCCGGCATTACCGTAGTTTCAGTCTGTTCAAGTTTTTCGCTAGTTGTTACTGATTGCTTTCCTTTTATTTCCGAGCTAATGGATGGAAAATCAGGCAGATGATTTGACGTTTTGTCTTCGCAGAGAAGCTCATCTTTTTCGTTTTTGTGCTTTTTGTCTGCTACTGCCAACTTTTTTGTTTCCAAGTTACGCTTCTGTTTGTTTGAGTTTGTATCGGCTTTTTTTATCTTCTCTTTTTTTTGTGTTGCAACTTCCTGATTTACAACTACTGATTGAGTTTGTTTTCTTTCCGAACTAATGGGTGGGAAATTAGGTAGATTATTCGATATTTTGTCTTCGTAGAATAGGTCATCTTTATCGTTTTTATGCTTTTTGTCTGCTACTTCCAATTTTTTTGTTTCCAATTTGCGCTTCTGTTTGTTTGAGTCCTTTTCGGAGTTTTTTGTCTTCTCTTTCTCCAGCTTTTCCAGTTTTGCAATTTTTGCTTTTCTTCTTTGTGTTGCAACTGCTTCCTCTTCCAGTTTTCGTTTCCTATTGATGTCTTCCCATAGTTTCAAGGTGCTCTCAAATACAGCAAATGGCTTGGCATTATGTATAAAGGCCAGCTTGCAGAATTCGCCTTCCTTAATATTCACTCCAATCGAATTTTCAAAATCATTATAATGCAGACGAGTAAGACAAAAGATCAATGGATTTTGACCCTTTTTAAGTGTGCAGATAAAACCTTGCTCCATTTTAAGCATAATTTTGGCGTTAATACCTTTTTTGCCAATAAGATTAGGTGGAATTTGTTTGGACTTTGTTATACGTGCAATATCATTCGGCTTGTTGGTAACATAGATCAGTTCATTTGAATAGTCAATCCATAGTATGCAGCATTCTTGCTCTGTACCAACTTTGATTGGTTTCGATTTAGCCGCAATTGTGGCATTAACAATTGCTAACAATTTGCTATCGACCAATTCGTATTGCCAATTCTGCGTCTCACTTTGCACTCCCAAAAACTTGGCTTTAACTTTGTCGCCCCTAGTGAGTCGAGCAATGAGCTTGCCTTGCTTCTTATAGGCATGTTTAATCTCCTTTAGCTCCTGAAGATAGCTATAATTGAAAATAAGAACTCTAATAAATTTGTTTGATTTTATGATTTACCCTTACCGTTCCATATACTCCACTGCGCCAGACAATTGTCCATCCCAAACATCCGTCAACTTAGCCGAAATAGTTAGTGTCTTTGTAGCCTGCTCTTTACTTAAGACCTTAACAAATATAACCTGATCTGGGCTCAATACCACATTAGGATTCTTTATCGTATTGAGCAGCAACATTTTAAGATGTACTTTCACCAATTTGTTGTAGTCGCGTACAGGCACCATAATGTGCACAACATCGGACTCAACATTCTTTACATATGCACGCAAGATATCACCAGGCTGCACTGTATGCCAATCCTTAGTCAAATTACGTGTAAAATAATCCACATCCCGCAAGCTGAATATACTTTTGACCATACAAGCAGCGCGAATATCTTCGTTATTTTTAAACATGCGCAATTTTGCCAACAATAATTCACTGAAATCAGAGAGTAGACGTAAAGGTATCAGACCTTTGGTCTCACTTTCATCATCTTCGTCATTTCGTATTATATTTATTTCTAGACCAGCTTCAAGTATGTGCGTTACTCTGACGGGACAGATTTCACCCATTTTGTAAACATCTTCCGTCAAGCTCAACGTGATCTGATCGTCTTTTCTGGCAGCAATCCTAAACTGCATGGTTTGACCCTCGTAATAGTTTTCCAACTCATTTGCCATGTAGCCGGTGATGCGTGGTTTATGCAGCACACCTTTTATATTATTAAAGAACTTGATGAGGAAATAATTTTCATTGCATTGCACTACTGTGCCCACATAGACAGAGTTTTCTTTAGCATCCTGTAAGGAGCAGAGTATTTTGCTTGTTTTTGACATGTACTCTGGGCGATTGGTTAAATAAACAATGTTCTTCTCCGAGTTAATAGCTAATATGCGGCAACGAATTTGCGTTTTTTCTTCCAGATTTTTTGCGGTTGGTGCCAAAAACAATTTTTCAATAATTCCTAAAAAAAATATTGTCTTAATTAAGAACAGAAGTCCACTTAAAGGTTAAAAGATTTTGATTTTAACTAACCTCTTAACTTGCCTATTTCCAGATTATATCCACCCATCTTCTCATTGCGTGCTTTTACAGTTGCTGTCACAAATTCGCCTACTTTAATGTCGCTGAACGAGAATATTTTTTCATTTAAAATTTTAGCATCATCTGAGCATATGTACAAGGAATCCATTAAATGATAGTCAAGTATGCGAACCTTGTGTTGCGACTTTTTAGCATATTTAATAAGTAGCTCATCCTGGTCGTAGTTGCCTTTGTAATTGGCTTTAATGGTTTTGTACGATATGAAACCCTTGAATTTATTTTTTAGGATTAAAATTACCCCACCAGTGCCCAAGTGATGAACTTTGGCATTTTCTATAATTTCACCTTTACTGAATGCAGCACCTTTCGCTTCACTACCCGCATCAGCTGTGGAATCATCCATCACGTCGCTGGTTTCCAACGACTCTTGCACATTGAGTGTGAGATAGACAAATTTTGTCAGCGGCATGACGTAGAGTATGCGTGCACTCAATGTAGAGTTTACCGCAAAATCTTCTGGCAATGCTAGAGGCTCAGTTAGTTGATGTTCATTAATATAGGCAGTAAATGCATCATTCATGATGTTACCCTGCAGGCCATCTTTAAGTATTTTGGTCACATTGAAATTCACAGTAGTGGATGGCAGCAAATAATCTAGATTGGGTTCATTTTGATTTTTGATTTTTAAATTTTGCTTTTTTTTTATTGCTTTACAAATGCAAGTACTAGCCGCTTTATCGTGGGTTATTTTTTCAACTTTCATATAGACCAACTCGCCCACAGCATATTCATTTCCATTTTGTGCTTTTTCATTTGGCATAAAACAGCGTATTCCTCTGATGCCAGATTCAATGATATAACCGTGCTCTTGCACCTCTTCAATAGCGCCATTGAAGATGAAACCTTTTTTAATATGCGTGTGTATGAGATCCGCATGTACTTCACTTGGTTTAAGCGAGAGATTGATATGAGTTCGATGTCCATGTTGCTTTAGTTCCATCACCTTGCCGTATATAATCTGGCCTATGCTATATAGATCTGTTAGTGGTTTATATTTTTCCGTATTACTAGACTGTTCCAAAAAATCTCTTGTGGCCTTTGTGTACGCTTCTGAAACTTCCAAGGCGCTCACTCTGGCAATCATGCGACCTGGCAGTGAAATTTCAAGGAACAATTGATCCACCTTTTTTACCATGCCCATCAGATTCATGCCATCCTGTAATGTATTGTAGTTAATAAGCTCCGCTGAGACTGTTTGAATAAAATCCTCTTTTTCGGTTTCCAAAAAATCCCGACTGTCATCTTTTGTCTTAGGTTTGGGCTTCCTTATTTTCTTTTGTGAAGCTCCAAAAATCTGCAAGTCAATAAGATCTTATTTTTCTGAAATTCAGAGGCACTAATGCAGTCACTTACAATATGTTCCTTAACTTCGCTGGACTGTGTTTCTTTCTGTCCAACTCCGCCACGCGGAAAGCTTTTTTCCACAACAACCATTCTTATTCCTTTACTAAATACAAGAAAATACGAATAAAAAAATTGGTATAACTTTCCTTAAAACAACACGTGTGGTAAGAAACTGTCAAAATATTACGTTGCCAACTTTTTTTTTAACAACCAAACCCAGTGTTGCTTTCATTTACAGTACGTTTAACCAATTAAGTCCTGCCCATAGTTCGGCTCGTACGAATTTGATGCAGTTCTGTAATATGTGCCGTATAGAAGTTGATAGAAAAAATAAAAAAATTTTATCTGAGCCTGAGGGAGTAAATAATTTTTATTCAAAAGATGATTATTCAAATAATAATTATTTCAACACTTTGTACAATTAAGCTTATTTTTATATTTGAATAATTTATAGTTCTCATTTATGTCGAATTCATAGACATGAACGTCGGTGACTGAAACGGGTAGCTTTTTTGCGACTCTGAGTATATCCGAAAAAAATAAGTATAAAAACCGACTCAACACTTAGCGCACGCAACTCAACTCATACTCTCTTCTACGTAGCTACAATGAGGCAGCTGAAATATATATGAGTATTCTAAATCATGAGTCGGATCGGGAGATTTCGGATCGGATTTTTCCGTTCATAAATACTTATGGTTGTTGTCGTCTTGCAGATACTTATCCTACTTACCGAAATACTCATAATCGACACAAGCAGCTGAATCACTCGGCTCAACTCAAATTGTCTGGTGTAGACGCTGGGTTAACAAATAAATTGTTTGACAGCTGCAGTGTCGCCAATTAATTTTTTACATTCTCGAAACCAATTCTGCCATTTTCCACATTTTCAACATTGTCTACACTATTGTCGACATTGTCTACATTTTCGACACCAAAATGTCGACAATTAAGGTCGACGCGTCGAGGAACATCACTGACAAGTTTTCGATAAAAAACAAAAAAAAATGACAGCTGACATTGCCTGCAGACAAGTGCTTACGAAAAGTGCATACGCAAAAAAAAAACATGCAAGCAAATAATCAGCAGTAGCGATCTATTGGGCGTTGAAAACAATTACAAAACATTAAAATTTTTAAATTAAAAAAAAAAAATTTAAAAAACCCAATAAAAAATTAGTTTGACTTCTTAATATCATTTTGTTTTAATGAAAGCCTAAGCTTTCACTAATTAACGCTCAGAGACGTTGGCAAAAACAGAGCAGTACTCGGAGTACACTCAAAATATATTCGGATCGAGCGCCTTTGTAATAAACTCAATCTATGCACTCATTAAAAACGGCTCGAAGTGATTCGGGTCACGCCGTGCTCGGATAAAAGAATGTACTTATACCCGAAAATATGCTAATGAGCCGAATGCATGTACGTATTTTACATATTTCATTGAGTCTGGATAGAGTTGAGAAGAGAAAGAAATTTGGATATGATTTGATCCGACCGAAATCGGATACTCTTTGCAGTTCTCTGATGAACGTGTGTCGCGCTTTTATTGCTTTTAGACTCTTTGATATTTTAAAGATTCATTTCAAAGAATTTTAAAACTATGAAAAAATATTAAAAAAAAACGAAATGGCCATTTCAGCCATTGAAAGGACTTTGACCGAGCTTCTTATGATCAATTGAGTTGTGAGTGTTGTGATATGTTTGAACACAAATGATCGAGAACTAGAACTCCCAGCTTTATTCCGACTCCGAACGGCTTATGTTCTCAAGAAGCTTTTCATGGGATTTTTTTACTCTCTGAGGTTTGCCATTGTATGCAGAGAGGTGACGGCCGAACAGAAAAATTAATTCAATTGAAAAACTTTCTGTGTGTGATGGGGGATTCGAACCTGGGTTCCCTGGTGTATGAGCCACACACTCTGCCCACTACGCCACGGCCGCCCCAACAACAACAGTAAGAAAAAAAATTCAAACAGCTGAATTTGACACCCCACTTCATTTTAACTCCCATCTGAGCCAATCTTATAACTGTATTATGAGCTTACACTGTATATTACTGTTAAGACAGTGAATACGTATTTTTGTAAAACAATGTGTATGTCAGGTAGACCTTCAGACCGTTATCAAGACAGTGAAAAATTCGACATTTAGGACTATTCTTTTCCTAAAATCAATCAATTGTATCAATTACAGGGAAATTAATGAAAATTTCAAATTAATTCTTTAAAATCTTCATATCTCATGCGATTCAATAAGCAAAGTTATTCTATTGTCCCAGCAAACGTCTGCCACTTATGTGTAGTGTAAGCTCCTGGGTATCAAATGAAGATGCTAAAACCCTGAGATGGCAACTCTGCTTCCACATGCTGCGGCGGTTTTGGTTTGTTTATTTTAGTTTACAATTTCCAATTAAGTTTAAATAAAAAAATGCAAACAATTCGCGAATTTACGCGTAAAACAAAACGCGGTAATATCTTAAAGGTAAGTTATTAAACGTAATGAAGTTATTCAGTCACACTTAACAAAATGTTCAAAGATTGTGCGTGAACACTATTTGCGCGATGACCTGGGCTGCGGCGCAGATTTTTGCAAACACTGCGATCAGGATGAGGCATGCGTGGCGCTTCTCCAAGCAAAAACATTGAATAGTACATTGTTTCCATTTCCACACTTCTTGGTGCTAGACACAAATATTGTGCTTGATCAAATTGATGTGCTGGAGGAGGATGTTATCAGCAATGTAATTGTGTTGACGACAGTGATAAACGAGGTAAAGCATCGCAGTACCTCAGTGTACAAAAGATTCCGGGAGGTGACACAGCAAAAGAACAGAGGTTTCTATGTCTTTGTCAATGAACACCACAAGTAAGTCAACACAGAGCAATTCAGCAAAAGGCGTTCTTTGATTATATGCATTTGCATTCCAGGGATACCTATGTTGAGCGGCAACCGGGCGAGACAGCCAATGATCGCAACGATCGCGCTATACGCTTTGCTACTAAATGGTATGATGAGCATCTGTTGACCAGTCAGCAAGGAAAAGCTTTCAACAAGTCTGGCAAGGCACGTGTTCGCGTTGTATTACTCACTGAGGATGCTGCCAATAGAGAAAAGGCTTTACAGGAGGGTTTAATGGTATCCTCTGCTGAAGATTATATCAAGTCTTTGTTGGAACATCCAATGTTGCTAGACAAGTATGCACGCAAAAATTTTGTAAATGAAAAAACATCGCTGCCCATTTTTCCACCGCACTTGAGCCTTAATGAAGTGCACGAAGGCATTCGAGGAAAGAAGTTGCTACAGGGATCTTTTCAAGCATCGCGTGAAAATTATTTGGAAGGTGCTGTCTCAGTTGAAGGTTATGAAAATCCAGTAAGTTCATTTTTTTTTTTTAATAAACCGATATATGCATTTTAGTTAACAAGCGACACGGCTTTAGATTTTGATACAAGGACGTGAAGCTTTGAATCGTGCTGTCGATGGCGACATTGTTGCTGTTGAGTTACTACCTGAATCCGAATGGTCGGCACCCAGTGAAATAGTTCTAGAAGAAGCAGATGGCGAAGATCCTGGTGACGATGTCGTTGGAAAGACTCCACTGGAGCAAGATGTTTTTCGCAAGAACAAAGCAGCATTTGTTGAAAGAAGACCAACTGGAAAAGTTGTTGGGGTAATACGAAGAAAGTGGCGTCAATACTGTGGTATTTTGCAGAAAAGTCAATTGGAAAATACGTCGCGTCATATCTTTTTGCCGGCGGATCGGAAAATTCCACGTGTGCGCATTGAAACACGACAGGCGGAAAAATTGTACAATCAGCGCATTATAGTGGCCATTGATTCTTGGCCGCGTTCATCACGCTATCCACACGGACACTTTGTACGTGCCTTGGGACCACTGGGTGATGTTAATACGGAGAACGAAGTTATTTTATTAGAGCACGATGTTCCGCATAGCAAATTTTCCGAAGAAGTTCTGAGCTTCTTGCCTCAAATGCCTTGGACAATCAGCAAAAAGGTATGTTTCTGCTTATTACTAGAGCTTATATAAAAGATTTGTAAGCATCGCACTTCACAGGACTACGAAGAACGCGAGGATCTGCGTGAGCTCTTTATTTGCTCTGTCGATCCGCCCGGTTGCACAGATATCGATGATGCTTTGCACTGTCGTGAGTTGCCAAATGGCAACTTGGAGGTTGGCGTCCATATAGCGGATGTGAGTCATTTCATACGACCCGGTAACGCCTTAGATAAAGAGGCAGCTGCACGTGGTACTACTGTGTACCTTGTGGGTAAACGTATCGATATGGTGCCAGAACTGCTTAGTTCAAACTTGTGTTCCTTGGTTGGCGAGCAGGAACGTTTTGCATTCTCATGCATTTGGGAAGTCGATCAGGAGGCCAATATATTACAAAAGCGCTTCCACAAAAGTATCATCAAATCCAAACGTGCCATGACCTATGAAGAGGCGCAGATAATTATTGACGACACGACGCAGCATAATGAAATAGCAAAGTCGCTAAGAAATCTAAATCGTTTGGCAAAAATTTTGAAAAAACGACGAATGGACAGTGGGTAGGTTTTACTTAAATTTATTTAGAAAAAAATTGACTACATCATATTTATTAATAATATAATAAATGTGCTCCAAAGTGCATGATGTGTGCTATCGTGTGCCGGATTGGAAAGTTTCAAAAATTTCATGTTAAAGACTAAATTTTTCAGAAATTTCGAAGTTGTGCTGCAATGTGATTAAGAGACCTTATAGTTTATAACTTAAATGTGGATTTTTATTGTTGAAAACATGACAGCATTCAGTTGAAATAAAAAAGTTACAAAACGATGCTATGGAAGTATTTTAATAAAGATATTGACGTTATATTTTTATCAAAAAATTGAGCGTGGTGTTGAATTCTATAAAAATTACCAATGAAATCACAGTACAACTTTTTAATTTTTAAATAAAATTCATGGTGTTGCTAATTTAACATTTAAAAAGCATCGACTCATTAAAATCGTTACATAGGAAACAATTGTTTTTCTATTGCGGCACATGATAGCACACATGCGACACATTGCAGCAGATATTTTTTAATAATAAATCAAAAATGCCCGGCTCTTATTTTATGCACACTGCAAGCTTGTAAAAAATTTTCATAATTAATTAATATTTTATTTGTGCAGCGCTCTTGTTCTGGCCTCGCCCGAAATACGCTTTCAAGTCGATAGCGAGACGCATGAACCGCTTGAAGTCGAAGCTAAGCAAGTGCGCGAAACGAACTCTATGGTGGAGGAATTCATGTTGCTGGCCAACATAACAGTGGCTCAGCATATAGCGTCTGAATTTCCAGAGTGTGCTATGCTGAGACGTCATCCGAAACCACCTCTAAGTAATTTTGATCCGCTCATAAAAGCAGCGCGTAATCAAGGTTTCGAAATAAACACCGATTCTGGTCTGGAGTTAGCTAACTCCTTAGATACGTGTGTTAAAGCAGATAATCCATACTTTAATATAATGATACGTATTCTAACCACACGCTGCATGATGCAAGCTTTGTATTTCACCAGCGGCACCGTGCAAAAAGAAGAGTTCTTTCATTATGGCTTAGCGGCACCTATCTATACGCATTTTACGTCGCCTATACGAAGGTTTGTTTTATAATTTTTGTATCCTCTAACTGGATGCTAGTTAGAGGCTGTTGAGGGATTCCAGACATTCTTGATGCTTATAATTTTTGTTTTTATCCACACCTAGATATTCAGACATCATTGTGCATCGTTTGTTGGCCACTTCAATTGGTGCCGATAGCACATATGCACAGTTACTTGATAAAAAATTCAATGAGGAACTATGTCATAATTTAAATTATCGTCATAAAATGGCCCAGTATGCAGGACGTGCGTCGGTTGCGCTCAATACGCATTTGTTTTTCCGTGGCAAGACTCAAGATGAAGAAGGGTATAGTTGGAAACATAAGATATCTTTATCGCCTCGGCTTATATTTTCACTATTAATTTTTTCCAGCTATGTGCTGTTTGTGCGTAAAAACGCTTTACAGGTGCTTATTCCAAAATTCGGTCTGGAGGGCACAGTTTATTTGAATTCACCCAAGGATGACAAAAACAAAACTCCAGCCACTGGTGTTACATTCACCTTCAATGAAGATGTATAAAATATCTCGATGTGATCATGATTAAATGTTTTAATATTTTAATATCTTATAGGATCATACGCAACGTTGTGGCAATGTCATATTTCATTCTTTTGATCCTGTTAGTGTACGCTTGAGTCTCGATTCGCGTAATGTGCAGCATGAAAAGCTTGTCTTTCAGCTAGTTAAACCCTACATCAAGGGATTTAGTGCTGAAACAATTATAACGAGCACAACAGACGACAATGAAGAAATGTCAGAAAAACCACCACAAAAAAAATCTAAAAAGGAAACGCAAAAGAAAAAGAAATAATACATGTTCTAGTATATGTTATCAATACTTTAAAAAAATTCAAAAAACCTATGAAACTCTGTAATATAGGTTAGAAGGTGCGTTTACTCATTACAGTACGTTCATTCTATGCTCAAAATAAATAAAAATAATTTTTTTCTATGTAGCAAACCACGCAAACCCAAATAGTGTTGTTTTAATTAGTAAGTTGAGCCCTTTAAAATAAACTTCAAATATATAATATGCTTTCACTGCACTAAACATGCTTTATATAAATTCAATAAGTTCTTATGTGTTGGTTTTTTAATGATTTGAGTATTTTTTTTTTTATTTTCTTATATTCAAATTACGAAATTAGTCCACAAGCGTCTAGTTGAAGCGCATTTAAGGTGTTAATACTTTACGATGCTTTATAAAATTTTAGTTCTATTGTTTAACTTTAAAGTGACGGTCGAGTTCATTAAATTGAGAACGTGCTGAGCTCATTATAAATATTATTTAAGCAACAAGGATACACAAACTGATTCGGAAGTTAATCTATAAAAAAAAAACTATTTTGAATTAACAAAAAAATGGAATCGAATTATAGTGATAGTGAGAGTAAGCAACACGACGATATCTGTAAGTTTGGAGGAATATAATTTAAAATAACTTATCTTTAAACTGAAACTAATGTACTCGTATGAAAGGTGTGCTTACTATAATAAAAGTAAATAAAATAAAACACGACCATAAAAACTCAATTGGAGTTGTATGTGAAAAATATTCCATAGTAACAACAATCCATTTAAAAATGTCATTTATTTCTATTTGGGACAGAAAACGAAGTTAATTTCTATCGGAGTGGCAAAATCGTGACGATGTTGAAATGATGTTGAGATTAGTAGAGTGAATATCTCTGTCCTAATTCGAAACAGTAAATTTCGAAAGAAAATTTATCAATTTGTTCATGATATCGGTATGAATATAAATGAAGTAAATACCAGATAAATGGATTTAAACAAGGATATTTTTAAAACATTTAGCAAAGTTTCACTTCTCAGCTTACTGATTATGATATTTGTGGTCGAAATAACCAACGCCTGAACATTGTAGAACACTGCAAAGTGGAAAAATGGTATCAGATTAGAGTATATGAGTTGAAAGCAATTATTTCCGAGATTATTATATTAGCATATTAGGGTTGTCAGGAAAAGTGGGCATATATTTGTATATGAAGCTATGACGTGCATATCCAAGTATGTGATCTTCAAGATTCCAGTTTTAAACAGTCTATTACATTACAAAAGAATATACATTTTGTTCAGTGAAGTGGAAAGTTAAATAAATTCTTAAAAACGAATTTAAATAAATTTGATACCATAATATTTAGCTTATGAAATCTCAGAATAAGAACAACGCACCAGAGGAGACTTTAAACGAATACAGTTGAATGAAACTATTTTTTCATCATGACTTGTATTGCTTTCTCATTAAACTATTGTGATAAATTTGAGCATATTTCGAATAACTTCTTCAACTTTTTTTCTAAAATATTTTTTAAAAGGATCGTAAATATCTATCTAGAGTTTGAATTGGATTTTTCGATTGCTATTGTCAAAGTCAACCACCATATATTTTGACGAATTTCAAGGACCTCAAAATTTGCGCTATAAATTATCTTTTTTATGCAGCATGGTTTTCTATTTCCTTTAAACCTTTTGCGTTGTAAAGGTATGATTACTAAATTTTTGATTCAATTCAATTGTGACTTTCATATTGTCATAATTAACTTCGAAGTGAAAGAACTTTAGTGAAAAATCTCTAGAACGAAATTTTTTAAAGCGATTTAGACACGAACGTTCTGTTTAAGCAATCAACATCATATACTTCACATATTTCTTTGTAATGTTATAAACACAATTAGGGCTACGGGCGTGCGACATGTTAGTTCCGCTGGCGCACAGTACTTTGAGCTAATACAAAAGTGAGGAATAAATATAAGGAGTCGTTCGTTTTTTTTATGAAATTTTGCTGATTTCAAAAAAGAAATAAGTTTATATATATATATATATCTATTATTTTTGTCTATCTATTATAATTCTATTCTTTCTATCTATCTATCTATCTATCTTTTATCTATTATAATTTTTAAATTTTAATAGAATTAAAAAAATAGATTAAAATAGATATTTTATTAAGAGATAATTTTTTTACTTTTTAGTATTGAAAACCGTTTTTAAATATTATTTTCCGTTTAAAAGATACAAATAAATCTTTCCATGCACTTTTACGTTCCAAAATTTTACATTACATTTTGTTGTTTGAAAAAAAATAAATGGCCATTTCAGCCCTTAAAAGGACTTTGACCGAGCTTCTTATGATCAATTATGTTGTGAAATGTTTGAACACAAATTATCAAGAACTGGACCTACAAGTTTTATGCCGACTCCGAGCGGCTTATGTTTTCAAGAAGCTTTTTATGGAAGTTTTTACTCTCTCAGGCTTGCCATTGTCTGCAGAGAGGTGACGGCCGAACAGAAACATTAATTCAATTGAAAAAACTTTCTGTGTCAGGTGGGAATTGAACCAGAATTCTCTGGCGTATGGGCCAAGCACTCTACCCACTGTGCCACGGGGTAGTTATTTTCTTTTATAACTAATGTGTCCTGTTTTCCGTCGCCATTAATATTTTGATGGGTCTACAGAAAAGAGTATTTGAATTCTTCTTAGTAAAAGTATTATCAAACTAACGGTATCAATTTTGTTAGGTTTCGCCATAACAAAATTCTTGATTTATTCTCACTGGACAGAATTGCCAGCTGCTGCTGATCAAAATCCGCAAAATTTAAAAAAAAAAATCGCTAAAATCCACCAAATAGTTTTAGAAAAGTTTTACTTATATAATATAAAACAAAATAATAACTTAATTTTAATATAATGAGATTCAATGTGCAAAAATAAGGTTCTAAATAAAATCACAAAAGTATCAATTCAAGTTTGAATAAAAAAAAAAAACTAAAAATACTCATTTAAATCAATCCATTCTTCATAAATGTTCTTGTTGGCATAGATTGCATTCGGCCCAATAAAAACCCGTATCTTGACAATAAAAATGATTATTATCAATTTTCTTTTTAAAGACATACAGTCAGTAAGCACACAAAAAAAATTTAAGTTGTCTTCACTGCACAAAAAATAAGCGCAACCAATTAAATGTTATAACTGTAATAAAACTTTATTTTATTGTTAACAATTTGCACTATGACTATATTTACAAAAACAATTATTTTTTTCTTATCAAATGAAATTGTTAGCGATGATTTCAGTTGCACACGTCCAAGTGCAAGTTCGAAAAACTCAATACATCCAAACATTTTTACTAACACATTCACGTTTTCGGACTTACAACCTACTTGCAGAGCTACTTGCAAGGAAATTGCAGTCAGTGAATTTTGGCACTTGCTGCAAGTAAATGTGGAGGATTAAAGTGATACTTTTTGTGAAGAAGCAACACTAGAAACATGTTTTCCTCGTTTTTAAACTTCTTGATTTCAAGTAATGCTGCAATTGCAGAGAGAACCTTCGCATTCGACAACATTTTTAAATGAACTTGGACTTGCACATGTGGACGCTGAAGCAACTTGCAGCTAATTTCGAACTTTTTCGAAGACATTTAGGCTATTCACAGTTTAAGTACACGGGCCTGTTTAATTTACGAGTTGTTATTTTTACGCCAAATTACGTAAGCGTATTTTTCTTTGTTTTTGTTTTGCATGCAAACGCAAATACGCAAACACGCGTAAATAAAAGTAGCCCTTGGAGTTATGCCCTATCTATGCATATATAAGTGCGTTGCAAAATCATTGAATACGGCAAACACATACTGAGGTGCTCACAGTTTCAAAAATAAATGCTATAAATACGTTTTGTTAATATACGTTTAAACTGTGAATAGCCTAAATATATATTCCTTACAGGCCGGTTACACAGGCCAGTGACAGTGAAAGTGCGAAAGAATACGTGTACTGTTCGAATGATTCGAAGAATTTCGAACTTTAATGCAAGATGTGCTACACAGGCTAGTGAAAGTTCATTAAAAATATTTCATCGTATGCGAAGGTTCTCGCTGCTATTGAATCAATTTAATTTAATGATTTGTTTTTGAGTTAATTTTCTTTCATTGTATATTATTTTGTCTTTTTTTGACACTTTTATTTGCAACTTTTCACATTTGTTTCATTTGCTTTGTAAATGTAAACAAGTTATCAGTGTTGCGTCCTGTACGAAATCGAGGAAAACCCGAAATAAAGTACGATTCGAGGGTAAAACCGAAATGAATCCACCAAATGTAATTAAAAACAACACTGATATCCCCCTTTTTGACATACACTAGCCGCTGCTGTCAAAATCCACTGGCTTTGAAATTTCGTTGCTAGTAGCTATGAAAGTGCCATGAAAGTGAATCCAGTGTGAGTGTGTTTGTAAAAAAGTGTGAATGTATTGAGTTTTTTGAACTACAGGGCCAGTATACTAGCCTGTGTAGCATGCCTGTTACTTGCAAGTGATTACTTGTACGTGTGGACCCAGGGTTAATTATGAAATAGATCTTCGAATTCGAGCATAGAAATGAAAATTAAACCCATACACAAGGTAAAATTTTTTAAATCATAATTTTGTTCCATACACAAGATGGCATTTTAAAATATTTGAAATATGCTTAACACTTACTACTTAAAACATTACAGTACACTGGCACAGTTCCACTGGACAAAGTACTGTGTGGGGTGTGGAACTTAGATTATGAAATATTACTATGACAACACAACCTCTCTCACGGCTTTGATTATAATCGAGTCCATTTGAAGGGGTGTACCACAAATTAAAAATAAATGCATTTTTAATGTTGTTTTTTCATTATATTCTATACATATAAGGAGGTCGTATTTTAAGCTAAATTTTCGAACTATTAAGTGTAGTATTTTAAGCTAAGTGCTTATATTTTTGGTAGAAAAATCATTTTCTTAATGCTCTTTAATGTTCAGTTAGTTAGTTTCACAAAACTGACACAACGCTTTCTGAAGTATTTCTTTTCTGATTAAAAAACAAATTAGTAAACGATTCTTTAATCTTCTTCTATATATTTATTCCGGTAAGGGTCCCCTTATTCCAGCAAATCTACAAACGCTACAGCAACACTTGATATATCATTAGAAAGGTCATGACCTGTAGGTATGCAGAAAATTATTAGATTTTTGATAAGTGGTAGCGTTGAGCAGATATTAGCGTTTAAAGTTGCAAAAATGGCAAAAAGACTTAAGACACGAACTCGCTCTAAGGCAAATGAGAAAGATTTCCAAAGCGAAGTAGGGTGGTACACCCAATTTTCGGGGCGTTATCACTAGTCCTTTATATTAACATAATCTGAAAACCTGTAAATCACCTTTAGAGGTGAATTACTTTATTACCTCTTAAATCATATGTTTAAATTGTAAGTTTTTGTGAAATAAAATAAAAAATACAAATGCAAAGTTTATACAATTTTTTGATAAACAAATAGGTCCAAAGCTCTTAAAAATTTGTAAACAGAGAGTAAAAACGAGCCAGCATGTTTATGTTTTTTCATGTACACGTCTGTCAAATTAGAAAAGAAAAATTGTCCGGCTACAGCGTGTTCTGTAGCCGCACGATGAGCTCGGCGTGTGATGTGGATTGTGTTCATTACATCAGAAATAGATTTTTCTATCAAACGCTTGTCGCCCTAATTGTGTTTATAGCTAAGCCTAAGCCGCGTTCTTGCTTTTATGAAAATAAAATAAGAAATTTATATCGGAAATGTTTATTTTCATAGTTTCGCAGTCGTAAACAAAATTACACGGAATTCGTTTCTATAGTAACCTATAAATGTCAACAATCAAATCTCAAAATAAAAATTAACACATTAGCAGTAGCAAGGGCATCCGCAGGAGATTAGGGAGAGGCAATTGCTTCCCTTAAATTTCAGCCAAAATAAGAAAAAATATGCATATTCTTTTATTAAGAGTATCCCAAAAGCCAATTAAATTTTAATTTTTTAATAAAACTCATTGTTTTGTGAGTTTTGTGTGGAGACATCGAGGTTATTTATGAAACATAATATCGCTTAAAAGACTGCCTGAACCTTTCCTGCACAAGCGAGATGAAATTTTCTATGACATTCTGACATAATTTTGGATCAATTGCTGCAATGGCTAGTTGAATTTCCTGTTAAGCTTCGGAACTGTTCGGGGTTTATTAGCATAGACCTTGCCTTTGAGGAAAGCCCAAAGGAAAAAGTCCAACAGCGTCAAATCGCATGTTCTCGGTGGCCAATTGACATCACATCGGCGCGAGATAATCTGCCCTTCGAATTTCGTTTGCAACATGGCAGAATTATAAGGTAGGGTCGACTCGGAGAGGAATGGAGTAGAAAGCAGAATAAAGCTACATTGATGTCAAAATCAGCCGTTCATCGCGAATTTCTTTATGCTCACCTTTCGCAATTGTTTTTAGGTTAAAACTGTTACAGGTTTTTTTTTGCAATTTTAAGACTTCTTTCATATTTTATAGTTTTTATTACACTTTTTATATAATATTTTCACTCAAATTAGCACAAATTTAACACCCGCGACCGCACTGTTTGCAACTTGGAAACATAAAATATTTTCTTCATTTGCAATTTCTACGAAATTCGTCGTTTTGACATATGTGTTGCTTCTCATTATCCACTCTTCGTTGACGCGTGATAGCACTCAGCGAAACGGCCCTACCTTATCATTGGTTTGCAATAAGTACATTGTGCAGTTGGCTTTGTGGCAAGTGGCACCATCCTGTTGAAATCACATGGTGTCAATGATGCTGATTGTGGAATCCGGCGGATCAGTTGCGGCGGGAAAATTACTCGAACTCGTTGGCTTATCGATTGTAGAAACCGTCGAGTAAGTTCGGTGCGGATCTATAACAAAGTTCGCGGATTCGAATTAAAAAAAGCGATTGTTGAAAATGCAGCAGATTCGCACTCCATACAAAATTACTCACTTTTCATCCGCAACAAGTTTGGTGCTATATTGAAGGGAATGTGCTATATTAATAAAAGATAATTTAAGGTCGCTGAGCTCGAATCTGTAGTAAAAAATTTGTTTGGTCGTCACAATTTTTTTTAAATTTTAAATAAAATAAATGAATAAAAAACATAAAAAGCATAAAACTATTTGCAAAAAAAAAAAATACTATCCAATTTTATCAAGCTAAAATTTCAGTTTTATATAAAAAAATTAATTTTTGTACATTTTAACAAAAAATTAATTTAACTTTTATCTGCGTTTTTTCGAACATCCAAATCGGATTTGAATTAAAATTTTTAGCGAAAAAAAATAAATTTTGCATCTAGATGGAGTTTTGAAAATATGCACATGCGGCTAATGTAGGCGTTAAAAGCTATTTTTGTCAACGTTTAAAAATCGACGCATTCAAGCTTTTTCAAGTACTTGAATTCAAGTATGTATCCAAACTTGAAAATGCAAGCTTTGGCCTGCTTATAAAAATACCAAACAATTACAAGTCATATCCAAGCTTTTTCGTTGGCTTGCTTGTTGAGGCTTACTATGTCAGGTAAGAAAGTTGAAAAGCTTGAAACGTTCGGCAACAGCTTGTAAGCTCGCAAGTATCCAATTAATTGAATTTGAAGCAAGTATCCGAAAAAATTCAATTAGATTGTTTAGGAAAATCTTAAGAGTATTAAGACTTTTAAGGGTTCTGTGGACTCCGTGGTTGGCAGTTTTAGGGGGTAGCTGATTTTGAAATTGATGTAAAATTTTAAAATTCAAGATGGCGAATAGAGTTGCCACTTTGATTTTTTTTTTTTGTATTTTTGCGAATTCTTGTTATTTTAAATTTCTGACAACGGATCTGATTTCGAATCTAATACCACAGTTTTAAAATTTAAGATGGAGGATAGGCTTGCCACTTAAATTTTCACCATAGTGTTGCCACCTAGTAAAATGAATTTTTAAGAGTTTAAAACACCATTTAACAGTGTTAAAGGGTCGCTGACTTCGAATATGATGTCAGAATTTTAAAATTCAAGATGGTTATTACTGTTGCCACCTAATATTTTTTTATTTTCACGAATTCGGTGCTGTAGCAAACACTAGATAATAATGTCGCTGAGTCCGAATACATTGCCAGAATTTTAAAATTGTGTAATTTTTTTTATAATAGTGTTGCCACCTACCAAAATGTATTTTTAAGAGTTTTAATCATCATTTAACAGTGTTAAGGGGTCGCTCACTTCGAATCTGATGTCAGAATTTTAATATTTAAGATGGTTAACAGTGTTGCCACCTAAAATTTTTTTATTTTCACGAATTCGATGCTGGAGCAAACACTAGGTAAACATAGCTAGCTGAGTCCGAATACGTTGCCAGAATTTCAAAATTGTGTAATTTTTTTATAACAGTCTTGCCACCTACCAAAATGTATTTTTAAGAGTTTTAAACATCATTTAACAGTGTTAAGGGGTCGCTCACTTCGAATCTGTTGTCAGAATTTTAAAATTTAAGATGGTTAATAGTGTTGCCACCTAAAACGTTTTTATTTTTACGAATTCGTTGCTGGAGCGAATAATAGGTAAAAATAGGCCCCCCATTTGCTATTTTTTAAGGGGGTCCTGAAACACGTGTTTGACTTACAATTTGACCTGCAGTGGACAGTTAAACACGTGTTTCGACGTGTCCCCCCTAAAAATGAAGCAAATGGGGGGATGATAGACCCCTCTAGTTGTGCATCTCAGAAATGCTACCCCCCTTATAAATCCCCAAAAAATGGTTTATTTTTACCTATCTTGCTTCCTCTTAGAGATATGGCACTTTTTCTACTTTTTCGAGGACTTTTCGATATATTTAAATTTTGTGTTGTTCCATATCTCGAAAGGGTTGTGAAATAGGTAAAAACTAACCATTTTTTGGGGGGTCTCAAAAATACAAAAAAAAAAATCAAGGTGGCAACTCTTTCCGCCATCTTGAATTTTAAATTTTTACATCAATTTCAAAATCAGCTGCCTCCTAAAACTGCCAACCATGGAGTCCACAGAACTCTTAGAAGCCCAAATACGCTTAAGCTTTGCCTACACAAGCTCATTGAATTTTTTGGATACTTGTTTTTGTATTGGATACTTGCCTTCAATTTCAAGCTTTTCAAGCTTTTTGCCGAAGGCATCAATTTTTAATTTACTTGGGACTTCGTGCCGTTCGCTTGTAAGTTAGCATACTTGCAAGTTGCAAGCTGTCGTGGGCTTATTTATTTTCAATCACAAGTCAGACTTGATTGAAATTTATCAAGCTCAAGCTAGCTTGAACTTGTATTTTAAGCAAGTACTTGAAATCGATTTCAAGTAGGCTTGTGCAGTTCTCTGGTGTCCAGTTCCTGATTGAAAAGTATTTTAAACATGTTTATATAATGCATTCATTAAATACTTACATTTTAACTTTCATTTTCCTTATGTTACTATAGTTTCCACTGTTTTGCATATTTACTCGTTGTTTATTTTGTTTTGGCAGCTGAACAGCTGTTTTTCGGAGCGAGTTTTGCGGATCGGTATTGCAGTTCATTCGCACCGTTTTAACAATAGAGATATGATAGATTTTTTTTGAAAACTGAAGGGAGTGCGGATCAGATCAACTCCCGCCGAAACTTATCCGCCGTTTTCCACAATCAGAGTGAATATCCATATCAGCAATTTCAGGCCAAAAGGAGATGGTCAGCATGTCGCTATATCGGGCACCATTCACAATAACTGCGGTTCCAGCTTAATTTCCGAAGGAAAATATCCCCATAATACCGCCAGCCCAAAATCCGCATAGGAAGCTCTTGGCTTCTCTTTGCCCCAAATGCGCCAAAATACGCTGCAACAAGTTCCTGCTAACGCCCAATTCCTGTCTCATCATCAACGCTGACCGCTGTCATGGCTATGTTTTTGTCCAAACGGGTGGAACGGGGACAACCACTCCTTTTCGTTCCTTCCAAAATTTTCTCTAGTTTTCTAGTTGCTCGACCGTGAATTTCTCCATGACTTACGGGTACAACCTTGGCAAGGTTGATTTATAAGGTTGTCGCAGGGCTTATCGCACTCTCTTCTCAGTACCCATAATTGTCAAAACCAGCCAATTTTGCGAATGACTACGAAAGAAAAACGGATGATAAAATAAAGCACTTGCAGATTTTCTATGAGCTGTCAACTTCGATTTGACACTTATGGGTACTCACTCTCTCCCTTGAGACAACCTTATAAATCAACCTCGGAGCCACCCAAGTTTTGCGTAAGCATTCCTTTCGAATTGAATTAGCTCTGCTAAATCTTTGCCATGAGTTAACAGAGTTACTTTCGCCTCAAAACGCGAAGGAAAAAACTCTATTAACACATGCCAGAGGCTTAAGCCTGTATGATACTTAATTAAATTGATCATTGAAAATTATAACTAGTAGAGCAGTTCAAATAGCACGAATGCATGGGTTCAATTGGTGTGAGTGAGTACGCATATGGCACGAATTTGAGAAAAATTTGTAGGACGGACTGTATTTTCTTTGCATTTTTTTTGCATTTTTAAAAATGTCAAATTAATTATTAACAGCACAGTAAATATTTGATCGAAACTTAACGAAGAACGAATTGAAAGAAACGGCATAAAAAATGCAAAGAAAATACAGTTCGTCCTACAAATTTTTCTCCAATTCGTACCACATGCGTACTCACTAACACCAATTGAATCCATGCATTCGTGCTATTTGAACTGCTCTAGTTATAATTTTCAATGATCAATTTAATTAAGTATCATACAGGCTTAAACAAAACTATTTAATGATTTTGATGAATTCCAACACAAAACTATTTAATATAAATGTATGCTGAATTGGAAGTGATGTGTGTAGCTTAAATTAATTTATTTAATGCAGCTGCTCTTAAAAACACCAGATATAAAAAAGTAACAACGTTTTTCCTTTTCTTACAAAATATGTCTGTCCTGCCCACGCGCCACTTGTTTCCAGATTTTAAAATTGGACAAAAAAAATTAAGTATCATACGGGCGTTATCAGAGTTGATGCAATTTCTATAAAATTTACACCATCTGGCCAAACCCTCTGTTAAGTCAATAACAGAGTTGATGTCAAAGTCTTAAAATGATAATATAATAAAAATTCAATATCAAAACGTATCTGCTCTGAGAACCAAGACAAATGACGTATATGCTGCAACTTCGCAAAATGAATTTTATATTTTCGTTTTTACTGAGATCTGGCTAAATTGACATTTTTATGATATTGAGTTTTTTGATTTCAGTGCGTTTGGATGTCGTCGTGGAGGTAGAGTGTTAATTGCTGTCAATGAAAAATCTTCTTTGCTAACTATTGTGCTTCTAAATACTGATGTGCTTCTTGACCAGCTATGTGTGGTAGTTAAAGGACTACCTGGATCACTCCAAATAATACTTCTATTAAATATAAATCGTATGTTGGCAACATTGATTGATCCTTGATTGATCATTGGCTGCTAATTGCTGCACAGATGGAGACCAGTTGATTGTACTTGGTGATTGAAATCTTTGTAACATTTTCTGAACTAAATTGTTGATGATTATCCTTATCTCATGCAATGTTTCTATTGATATTGAATCTTATGTAATAGATAACACATTAATGACTGTTTTAATTCACTTAATAGATTATTAGTTCTAATTTTTATTAATGATCATATATCAAGTATAATCTATTAGTATCTCAATAGATTATGGTATACGTATCTTAACCCATAAACCGCCTCGGTGTGTTTCTGTCAGCCGATTTCGATGATTTTTTCAGGAATTGCTTATTTTGATCCTTAGATCAAAATTTCAAAGTTTGAAAAAAAACCGAAATTTTGGTTTCCCGGAAAACGGGTATCGCTTTAAAGCAACGTTGGGGGTAAATGTGTTATATTTTTACTTGAAATGGAACTTTTATTTTTTGAACTTTTAGTTTGATCTTTTGGCTTTGCATTTCTGTCCAAATTTGCCAAATAGCATCTTTGTTTAAATTTACTACACTGTAAACAAAAAATGCTCAAAAAAATGTGATTTATTTCATACACTCACATTCATACACGCCAAAGGTACATACACCTCTCTTCCTCAAGAAAGTCAAAGGTTTATTAGCTACATTGAAATCCAATATAATAAACTTTATCTCCCCAAAATTTCAAGTCAAAAGCTTAATGCGTTGATTTTTGAGATTTTTTTTTTAAAGTTAGCGTTGCTTTAAAGCAACACTGGCGTTTAATGGGTTAATAGTCAACCTACTTTAAAACTTTACTATAAGGCATGCAATTTTGATTTATTGAAATGAAATTAACAATCTTGATACTGCTTCAAGTTTGTGATAAGTTTGCTTATCGCTCATCTTTAAACTGAAATGATTTAATTGCAAAGTACAGGTGAATAGCTTTTAAGCTTCCTTGGCATGGACATAGCCAGACTTTTCTATAGGGCGGGGTGGGGGTGGGTCCCCAAAGTCCTGAAATGCACATAAAGGGTGTTCCAATAGTAGGTTTAGTTTTGAATAAAACGCAAACGGTTCGGAATTTTTCCAAATATTTTATTTCGTTGGAAATTTCACACATTGGGACAATGTGTGAAAAATTGTTTCGAGGATATGTTCACCGCGACTACTCTGTAGATATCTCACTCTTTCGGCCTTATTTTTTATGAAATTTTGCAGTATAGCCTTCGGAATGGCCCGAATTACCGTTGTAATATTGCTTTTCAAGTCTGGAATCGTCTTCGGATCATTCACATAGAGTTTATCCTTCGTGCAACCCCACAGAAAAAAAATTCTAACGGCGTCAAATCGTATGATCTGGGCATCCAATTCACATCGCCGCGACGAGAATTACACCGTTTTGGAATTTACGACGCAAAAAGTCCAAATAGAGGCAAATTGTGTGTGGTGCAGCGCAGTCCTGTTGAAATCACATGTCGTCCAGACCCTGATCTTCAACCTCCGGCACATAATAGTCCTCCAACATAGTGTGGTACCGCTCAGAAATGACATTTTCGGTGCTTCCGTCCTCATCTTCGAAAAAAAAAAAACGGTCCGAAGATGCCTATGACCTAAAAACCGCACTCGTACATTATTGCACATCACTAACGCATTTATAACCTATCTGTAGCGCGAAAACAAGCTACTCTTGGCAAAAATATATAAAATTGTAATACATTTCGTGAAAATTCATAGAAACATTCAGTTTGAAAATCATATTTAAAACAGATTTGAGAACAGCGTTTGATATCAATTTAAGAATAATCCTATTTCTCAATTTGAGAATAAAGTCGCCTTTTCGTTGAGAATGCTATCATTCACAAATCGATAGCAAACATTTGACATTTGAGAAATACATTTGATATCAAATCTTTCTCAAACCTCAATGTTTGCTGGGTAGATTTGATTTGTTGCAACCTCTGGTGTTCCACAATTAAGTATTTTGGAACCTTTGTTGTTTATTAACGATATTCCAACCATATTTATTCATTTACGTCTACTTTAAGCTGACCCTAAAATATTTCTTAAAATTAGTAATCAATGTGAAATTTCCCGTATTCAAAGTAGGCTGGCCAGATCCTGAAAGGTTGTTGTCGGCACAAGTCACAAAAAATTCCGGGATTTCCTATAAATTGTCGGAACAAAACAAAAAAAAAAAAATCACATTTGTGTACTAGTGTTTGCATTTGATAAACATAAACATAGCGCGCTCATTTTTTGTAAAGCTACACTCAACGAAAAATTCTTGGTAAAATTGATAAATAACTTTTGTTAATCCTTAACAAAACCAAATTGTGCAATAGATTACATTTTATCATAAATTCTTCATATTTTTATCAATGCGAAAGAAACTTTATTCATTTGATTAAAAACATAATAAAACGGTAAAAAATTGAATGTGATGATTTGAAAAAAAGTGTTTGATTTGTTTGAAAAATGCTTTTCTCATCTTGATATAAACTTATTCACGATAACAAAATCGTCAATCAGTCGGAATAATATTTTATAATTTTTATAAATAGAATTAAAAAAACCAACTTCATTGGTTTTATAAATAGGTTTGTTTTGCTGAAGAAATCATTTATCAAATTGATTGACTCAAGCGATTGAGTCAAGCGGATAAAATTTCAATTTCGTAATGATGAAATAAATTATCAATTTGAAAAACTTTCAATCATTACAAAAAAAAAGTTCTGGCATTTCGGTGGCGTTATTTGTTGTTCGCAGAAATAATAAAAAAAGCTATTTTGTGACTTGTGTACGTTTTATTTAATTTGTGAAACAAAAAAAATATTTCAACAACAATTCAGTGGAAGTAAGGAGTTTGGAGTAAGGAGGAGGAACTAATGTAAAAATGACATTCTTCGTAGTGATACATTATTAAATTTGATTTTGTAATACTTAGTAAAATTGCTTGAAATAATAATAGATTTCATCAAAACAGCAAGACATTTTTGTATGATTCATAATTCAACATTTCATATAATTTTTCTATTCAACAAACCATTTTTTCAGATTGAAACATTCTCTATTCATATTGATAAATTATTTTATCAAATGTACAATGCAAACGCGACATTCTTTTATCAAATCAAAATGTTCGTTTATCAACTGAACATAATAAAATTTTGTTAATATGATTGCAACCTCTCACATTCAATCAAATTCAAATCAAACGCTTTTGTTGACTCTATACTGATAAAAAAATGTATCAACTTAACCTAGAAATTTGTCAATGTGAACAAATACTTCTTTGAGTGTGGCGAAAACTGTAATTTTCTATGAACGTGGCACGCACAATAACCGATAACAACAACGATTATTTTTGTGAACTTTTTGAGAATCCCTCTTTGGGTCTTAACAAAACGAACGTAACGCTATCGATAGACTTTGTAAAAACCAAATTTACTTTCTTCTCAATCCAAGAAGCGAAAGAAAGAAAGAAATCCTAAAAATGTATTATTGTCTCTCCATCTGATTGCACTACACATCACACATCACTATTGATTGATAAACTATACCAGCCAGTGATGTGTTTTGGTGGGATTTCGGGCTCATTTTGGGATATTTGCCCTATTTGATAACGTGTGGGATTTTGGATGATTAGTTGGAATTTTCTACTGTGTCATAATTTTAAAAAGTTTAAATTGTTTACAAAACTGGTTGGCATCACTTTTTTAAAATTTTTTACAATTTCATTGATTTTAAATATGTTTAATGTCATTGTTTAATGTTTAACAATTTGCATTACACCGGGCCGATATTTTTTCTTTTTAATTTTAATACGCAACAGGTGTCAAAAGTTGCGTATTTCTGCGCTGATGTAAAATACGCTGACCATTTTTGAAATAAATATAAATTTTGGCCTTCTACCAGAGCTTTTCTAACTGAAATTTTTTAAATTTTTATCAAAAATAATATAAAGAAAATTTCGCCCATATTTGCAGCCAACTCACTAATTTGAGTCACTTAATTCAATACACAATATAAAAAGGACAGTTTTTGCAAAATTAGATATGTGTTGTTTTCGAGGCGTATGAGTGATTTTGTTCATATCTTTTATTTATGTTTTAGGTTTATGTATTTTGTTAAATTATTTTGTTTATTGTGTTTAACTTTAAGCAAAGATTGTTCTAGTGACAATTTTCGGTCTAAACGATCTAAAAGTTTTAGAAAAAAAGTTCGCAAGCAGACAGAACTTTAATAGAATTTCTGTATATCTCTGTTATAATGTAGAAAGGCAGTACAAATAAGAAAAGTTTTAGTCATAAAAGCTCTGGTAGAGGGCCAAAAGTTGTTTGGAATTTAAATACGGTTAGCTTATTTTGAAACTACGTTAAAATACGCAACTTTTAGTTCTTATTGTGTTTCGAAAAAACAAAAACAAAATTTTTTCCATACAGCATCTGCCCAATCTAATGTACATAACAAAGTTTTTCGATATATACAGGGTGTCCCGCAATTGAGTGCAACTATTTACGGAGGTGAAAGGTTATGTCGAGCTGAGAAAAAAATTGTATGGGAAGGGGGAGAGTTAATTAATATTTCACGACCTTGATTCACGTTATTGTTTCTAGCACAAAAACTAAGTTACGGAAAACTTTTTTATACCTATTAGAACATAAGGGTAAATAATGACATTACAATTACTTATGCAGTAGATAATATCGTTTTTTTTCTAATAAGTATATTTTTTTTAGTACAGCCAACTTTTTTGTTTTTTAAGATACATTGATGTTACTGGTGTCATTGAAAAGAAAATGAAATAAAATACAAAGTTGATTATAAAAAAAATATATCATTTATTACTCGAAATTCTGAGAAATTTGCATTTAAAGTTAAAATTTGGTAGTTTCAACCGATTGATTTCATCTTTGAACGAGCAGAGCTTGATAACGGTTATGTCGGTGCTGTTTGTTGATACACCGTTGAAAAGGTTGATTTTATTACCTTTGCAATGAGCATCAGATAAAGTAACTTAGTTTTTGTGCTAGTAACAATAATGTGAATTAAGGTCGTGAAATATTAATTAACCCTGTAGCTCCTAAGAATGTGAAAATAGACCCCCCCTCCCATACAATTTTTTCTCAGCACGACATAACCTTTCACCTTCGTAAATAGTTCTCAATTATTCAACTGCGAGACACCCTGTATAACAAATTTTCCAAAAAAAAAAAAAAATTAAAGTACTGATTTTTTTATCAAATTAGAAAGTAAAACCTCCCTAATACAACGTTAAGTCAGAAAAACATCACAGCTTTCTAGTAAGTAAAAAGGCAAGTCATTTCATTCCAAAATTGTTCGCATTGCTTGGAATAAAATTTTTTTCAGTTTCATTCATAACAAATTAAAAAAGTTCATTAAAGTAGACTTAAGCCAACATTTTTTTTTTGTGTCGTTATAAATAAACTTTTACACTTTATTATAAAATGTTTCTGATGATTATTTCTTTTCATAAATTTGATAAAAAACTTTATTGGTGTAATTGTTTTGGTGGGATTTTTTGTGGGGTTTTCCTTGTCATTTTGGTGGGATAAACAGGTCTTAATAGGGATGCAATCGGGATTTTTCACTAAATCAGAATCACATCACTGATACCAGCTCCAACCACTGAGAAACTAAATATAACACGTCAATCAAACAATCAAAACAATTTCTAAATTTGATACATTTTTTACGATTCTGAAGGTAAAAATAAATATTTTCCAAACAAAACGAAAAATATCCAACAATACTAATTAGTTCAAATACCAAATAGGTACAAGGCCATATATAATTAGAAACATGAATAAATCTTCATACAGCCTCGTTCTATAATAGAATGTTAAGTAGGTTGTTTAAGGTTAGAAGCTCAGTAGTTTAAACTAACAGAAACTTATATAAATAAACTGATAGAAAATTATTTCAAAAACTAAAGAAACTCTTTAGTTAATTATTTCACTGATGTTAGCCTTCAAGTTTAACCTTTAACAAATAAAAAAATAAACAAAAATAAATATTTTTTTTTTTAACTAAAAACATTGTATTCTTTCTTAAACGAAGTATTTAGTATATCGATAAGTAAATTTTAATAGGAGATATGCATAGATTTGATCAACTTTCATTAGTTGGAAATGTGTGAATGTGTGAAAATATATCATAATATTCAAACTTTAGAGGAAAAAACTGGAGGAAAAAAGGTTTTGACCATCATAGTATGTCCGAGACTACACAATTCGGCTTGTGGAGTCAACAAAACATCGTTTTAATACATTTAAATACTCAATTAATACATTTAACATCATTTTAATTATCATACAAACATTAAAATACTTATGCAATTCACATCAAAATCAATGTATTTTGAACTACTTTGGTACGTATATCAATGTATTTTTCAACTTTCAAGCCGCTCAGGTTGCTATAATTAAAATATTAATATTAATTGTGTGTGGAATTGCGTGTGGAGTGGAAAGTTGTTATATGGTTAAAAAAACTTCTGTTTTCAATTCTCAAATCTAAATTTATAGTTTTACCCACTTTATATGTCAACTGAAAAATTTGTCTCAAAACGTTCTTCTAAGCTAAGAATCTAAATTTTTTTTTAATTTTAGAATGAGCATTTGAAATAAAATTCGGTCTTTTTTATTTTTTTTTTTTTTTTCTCTGCATTTTGCTAATATTTGCATTTCTATTATCGATTCAATCAGTTCAATTAATGAACGAACATTACGTACATATATTAAAATGTGGACTGGCTTCAAGCGGTCTAATATCATACGACTAGAAAACATGTCTAAAGGTTTAACAAAAACAAACTTAGCGCAGTATATCAAAAGTTAAAGAATAAATTAATTTCGATAATAAGTTTTATTCAATCTCTAACACAATTGTAGTTGTTTTTAGTAAAATTTTTAAAAATATTTCTGAATTTTTATTCTTAAAGCTTATTTACAGGACGATGTGCAAGATCCCATCTACTTAGATGCCTATCGGCGTTCCATACAAAAGCCAAATGATTTTTGGGGTGAATTGGGTCAGCTGATAGACTGGGATCGCCCTTGGGATCGTGTGATGGATAACAGTAATCCTCCGTTTACAAAGTGGTACGTTGGTGGCCAATTGAATGCTTGCTACAATGCGATCGATCGTCATGTGCTCAGCGGCAAGGGCAATAAGGTTGCACTTATACACGACAGTCCGTTGACTAATACTGTGCGTCATGTGACCTATCAAGAACTTTACGATGAGGTATGTTGAATGTGTTTAGACTCTAGAGGGTATTAACACACGCTTGCTTGAACTAGACTTTTAACTAAAAAAAAAAAAAAAAAATAAAAATAAAAATAATGTTCTTCCTATAAAATGTTTATTATCTTATTTCAGTCTATTCGCTTCTGAGTTCATATTTTGTTAATTAAAAATTATATTACTTTAAAATGCATAGTTTTGCAACATTTGCAATCAAAAGTGTGAATTAATTTTTTGAAGAAAATAAATACTTGATTTGAAAGGGAATATGGTCCTTACCAAACGAGGCATAATTTATCTATTACAAATATATACAAAACGTGGTGTACATGCCCTAGTAAGGTCGTTGTAAGCTATTGAGTAATGCTACTTTCGATTGCCCTTACTTTAGCAAAGGTAGTTGCAATGTGTTTTGATTCATTCCAAACTTTGTAATTTTTTCGATAATCAAGCAACATGTTTTTTTGTGCGTAAAAATATTGAAAGTGTCAGAAAAAAATCCATGAAATATATTTTTTGTTTGTTTCATGGATTTATGTAATTTTATTTCTCCCATACACTCAACGAAAAATTCTTGGTAAAATTGATAAATAACTTTTGTTAATCCTTAACAAAACCAAATTGTGCACTTGATTAAATTTTATCATAAATGCTTCATATTTTAATCAATTCGAAAGAAACTTTATCCATTTCATTAAAATTATAATAACGTGTTAACAAACTGAATGTGTTGATCTGAAAAAATGTATTTTATTTGTTTGAAAAATGCTTTTATCAACTTGATAGAAACTTATCTACAATAACAAAATCGTCAATAAGTCGGAATAAAATTTTATAAATCTTGTTAATAGAGTTAACAAACTTACTTCATTGGGTTGATAAATAGGTTTGTTGTGCTGAAGGAATCATTTATAAAATTGATAATCGCATGAGTCAAGCGGATAAAATTTTAGTTTCGTAATGATGAAATGAATTATCAATTCCAAAAACGTTCAATCATTACAACTAAAATAGATGTCTGGCATTTCGGTGGCGTTATTTGTTGTTCGCAGAAATTTTAAAAAGAAGTTTTGTGAGTTGTCTACTTTTTATTTAATATGTTAAATTTTGAGAAAAATTATTTCCAGAACAAAACAGTGGGAGTAAGGAGTTTGCTTAACAGTTCTACAGCAACATATAATGTTATAGATTTGAATTATTTTCTTTGAAAACTAATGTAAAAATTATATTCTTAGTGATACATTACTAAGGTCCCTATTATGAATTACAACTCAACTAAGTTGACTATGTAGATTTAACTAAATTTTTTTCGTATAATGTATTATATATATTTCAGTTGAGCGATGTCGTTTGCCTTCATCTTTGAAGAATTTTCAAACTACATGGTTCAACTGAAAGGAATGTAAACGCTATACGAAAAAAAATTGAGTTAAATCTACATAGTCCACCTATTTGAGTTATAAATCATAATAGGGGCCTAAATTTGATTTTGTAATATTTAAGATAGCTTGAAATAATAAAATATTTTATCAAAACTACAAATCATTTTTGTGTGATTGATAAAAAAATATTTTTTCAACATAAAATCATTTTTCTATTTAACAAACCATTTTTTCAGGTGGAAATATTCTATATTCATTTTGACAAACTCTTTTATCAAATGTGCAATGCAAACGCGACATTCTTGATAAAGGCTTTTATCAAATCAAAATATCCGTTTATCAAATAAACAAAATAAAATTTTGTTAATATGATTACAACCTCTCACCTTCAATACAATTGACAAACGCTTTTGTTGACTCTATACTGACAAAAAATTTATCAACTTGATCTAGGAATTGGTCAATGTGAACAAATACTTCTTTGACTGTACCATTTCTACATTTTAGAGTAAGGCGAAAAGTAAAGTAAATCAATATAAATCTCAATTTCAGCTGTTCCTACACTGAGGGAATATGTGTTAAAATTAAATGAAATTGTGTTTATATTAAACGAATATGTTTTTGAAATAGAGCTTTAAACAATTTCATTTAATTTAAACACAAGTTAGTAATTGTTAATAAACACAAGTTAATTCGATGAAGTTTGTTTGTTTTTTTGTGGCTTAAAATATTGCAATATTTTATATATTTGTATAATGAATTAGTTTTTATTTCATCTTGCCATCAAATTTTGTATGTCCAAATAAAAAATATTTTCAAACAATCAAATGTTTTTTCTCAGCTTGGTCTCAATTGTCTGCTCAATAATTCTATGAAACTACATATAATTTTTTAATTCAATCTCAGATAGCGACGTATTTTTTGTTATAAAAAGAAATAATAAGAAAAAATTATACAAAAAAAAAATTAGCTTTATATGAGAATGAGAATATGAAATGAGAATTATACAAAAAAAAAAAAAAACAAACACGCTTGTTTTAAATTTTGTTTTGTGTAAACACAAACGCGTAAAATTTATATTTTAAAATTTTTTGTTTAATTTTAAAGTATGTTTTTTTTCTCAGTGTATATTTTGAGCCTTACAATTGTGCTTCTTTTTAGAAGGAAAGCAATAAGCCTTACCTCCTAGGCAATTGCTTGTAGAAAAATAATGTAGAAATAATGAATCTTGAAATGCTTTCTGTGACAACTGGGAGGGGGGAGAGGTCGGACGTGCGTTATGCCACAGCAAAATTTTTGAATTCAGTTTTCAAAATTTTAATTTTATTGTAAATATTGCTTTAATTTTTTATCAATTAAGAACGCACCTAATAAAACAAACGGGCCACACACAGAAAAAAAAAACAGCTAAAACAGTTTAAGGCGGTCTTCTCATTCAAAACCCGTTTTTTGGACCCTTTTTAAAAAAATTCTTATTTGAAAACGCAAAGAATAATTGAAAACTTTTTTTATTTATTGTATTACAAAAGGTTCAAAGTAAATAAAAAAATTTTTTTTGCCTCGATACGTGGGCTGTTCAAAAAGTAATGAGACTTCAAAGTTGGTGATGAAAAAAAAGGTGTCGTCATGGCGGCCACGATTCCGGGTCTCCGGAGCGTCTGAAATGAAAAAAAAACGGGGTTATAATCAGTATAGATGTAATTCTCGGGTGAACCTCAAGCTTAATTTTGTGATTTTTTTTGACAAAATGGCGGTCATTCAAAAAAAAATTTCAATTTCGGGTTTTTTTTTTGTAGTTTAGTGTAAAAAAAAAATAGTAAACAATTTTTTAAAATTATGTTCGAGTTATGGTGGAATTATGTTCACCCGAGAATGGTGACAATTCTGCGTCGATTCCACTTTGTTTCATGAAAATCGGTTCAGTTGAACTGGAGATATCATGGCCGCCAGTTCGAAAAACGTGGGTTCGATATAAACGCGTTTAAAGTTTGAAGTAATTTTTTTGGGGAAAAAAAAAAAAAAATCAAAAATGTTTAAGTGCAGTTTTAAAGAGCTGACAATTTTTACTTACAAATATTAGTCGGCGATGCCAGCTCCATACAGGCCACCTTCCTCTTTTTCGTAGAAACTGCTTTCTGCTGCCCTCTCTGCTCTGCGAGCCGTTCTGCCAGCTTTTGATGATGCCGCAGCTCGAGTCTCTGATCGGTTCAATCTGTCTTCATTGCGAGATAGTGCGTATTCGTATGCGTTTTTGCGAATCGCATTACCCATCAAACCCATAATTTTAAGTATGGGTATAAAACCGTCGTTGAAGAGGCACGTTGCAATGAAATTGGCCACTTCGATGGTGCGTGCGCCTGAGTTGATGTGTTTGGGCGAAAGTGACCAAAGAACAGAATTGTAGGACTCATTGGAATTCTGAGTTTCAGATCCAAGGCATCTTTCAAGCAAATTATCTGCCGACAGCGCTTCGTAAGCTGGTTTTATTACCTCCATCACCTTCTTGTCCATCAGACCTTGCTTCACAAAAAAGGCTGTATCTTCTAAAGTATTTCGAATTTCTAAAAATCCTTTTAGGGGCATATTCACAACTACCCAAGCTATAAATAAATGCAAAAAAAAAGTTGAAAAAAAAGTTGCTCAATGAGAAGACCCCCTTAAGCCGAGCAAAGGGACAGAAAGGCATTGGAAACACCTTCAACAAGTGTAGCAGCTTCAATAAAAAGGTTTTTTTGCTGAACTAAAGTGGGCACTCTTACTCTAAAGCCGTCATCGAAAGCAGCTGTTATAACTTCACGTTCAAAGCGATCATCAAAGTGTTAAAAAAAAACTAAAACAACAATTTTCATTTTTCATTTTTCATATTTGCAATTTCAATTATCGCCACTGGTTGGTATTCTTGTAAACGTCAGAAAAGCTTTCACAAAGCTCTGTTCACATGGTCAAATTTTTTATAAAATTGTTGGTCAAACACAATAGAACAACGCGAAATCTACATGTTATTTCCATAACAATAAAACTTATAATAAATATAACGTGTTGTATGCATTTTCATAACAAACGGAGAAAATATTAAAAAAAAAACCGAAAAAATTTAAAAAATATGTAAAAATACGCATGGTAGAAGTGAACTTTTACCCAGAAATGGAATTTCTGGGAAGATTGCTAATTTATTTTATTAACATTCCCTCCTTCAGTGCAACCAAATGGTTAAAAAGCAGTTTGCCTGTCAAGAACTGTTTTTTTCATAAAGCCAACTAGTATATTCAATATAGTTATATCATGGGAAATATCAATTGTCCCTTTTGTTTATGGACAGTTACTGAAAAGTTCAGTATTCACGTTCAAGAAGATTTTTTAATTTTAATTGAAAGTTGCAATTTGGTAGTTTCCACCGATTGATTTCATCTTCACACGATCACAGCTCGGTAACGGTTAAGTTGGTGGGGTTTGTTGATATACCGTTGGAAAGATGATTTCATTGCCTTTAAAATCAAATTTAAAATGAGAAGCTATCAAAATAAGTTTTATGTAAGTTAGTTTTTCTGCTAGAAACAATAACGTGAATCAAAGTCATGAAATATTAATGAACACTGTAGCTCCTAAGAATGTGCAAATAGACCCCCCCCCCCCTCCCATACGATTTTTTCCTCAGCTCGACATAACCTTTCAGCTCCGTAAATTGTTGCACTCAACTGCGGGACACCCTGTATTTTTATTTATAAATATTAAAAAGAAAAAAATTTGTCGAAAAACCTGTGTCGGGTATAATGCATTTTCCTCTTTCCGTACTCGCATCGAACCGAGTACAATTCGACTACAAGTTGAACGTGCTACCATCTCACCATTGCCTCCCTTGTATCAAAGCGAACAAAATACGAACAAACCTGAAAGCAAGCAGAGTATAATAGATCTTCCAATTTATTCCATAGGATTGATGCCAAAAAGAATTTATTGTTTATCCAAAATAATCATCAATCGATTATATAATTTGGGCTTTATTTATATAATTTATTTTCAATTTTTCTTTAAAAAAAAAAACCAAAACTGCCTGTATGATTGTAAATATTTTTAATTTATAAAAAGCACAAAATTTCAACTGCAGTTAGGACCACTAAACCTTTGATTTGTGGTCAGAAGCTCTGACCTTATGCTACAGCGCATACTTATTTGGATTTATTTTACCGTGCCTACACAGTTAAAAATGTTGATGAGTTTTTCGTTACAGGATTTGCATCGTATTTTATGTTGCATTTGCGTATCAAAAATTTACGAATAGTTCGCAATGATAACAATCGAATTCGATATCGAATACGATCCGAAAAAGATACGTTTTGAGGACGTAACGGTTACTTCGTAAACAAATGTTCGCTTATGTTTCGAAAAATGATTCGTTTACAATTTCAAAGCTATTAATTCTTCAACACAAATGCGAAGATAATTATATATCTACTTTTTTACTCTAAGGTGGATACTTTCGGATGGCACTTTCAGACTTACTTTTATTATTAATGACGCAATAACACTGGTATGACATAACTTTTGATTTTTGATCGCCAATTAGGGAAAAATACAAAATTTTTCTTTGATAAAAGTTCATTACAAACGAACATCGCCGGATTGGTTACATATGCATTGACAAGTGTTAATTCTCGGCACAATATTTAAGTAACATATCCTTCTTATATTTTAGTTTCGACCAACATATCGTAGGTAATCTGACAGCTCAGTTGGTAATGGAAGAACTATGGTGGTAAAATACCACAGCATGCGAATATTTTTTATTTTGAATTATATGAAAGATACGATATATATATATGGAATTTCACAGATCTAGGATTAAAACAAATTTTAGATTCAAAGTTGCATTCGTTAATATTGCAGCATGTGCTGCTGTTTCCAAATCAATCAATGCAATCAATCTGAATTTATCAAAACTCAATTTGAGAAATGCCCAAAAGTATGCTAATGTTCTGAAAAAAAGCTACCTTCAGATTTAAATTTTTACACCGTACTGTACTTTCATAGTATTGAACGAAATACTCAATTCAATCATAAAAGAAAGAGAGAACTACTGATTGTTGATTTAACATAAGTATGAGCTACTCAACTAAATATGCTTTCGTGGCCGAGTGGTAAGAACAGCCGACTATGGATCATATCGCGCTGTGTTCAATCCTTAGTGGAAGCAATTATTTAAAAAAATTTAAATTTAAATAGTCATTTTTTCCGTTTTTATACAACTAGTGCGGCGAATTGCTGTGTTGTTGTTTTCATAAGAACCATTGCGTTATATTGGTTTTACCCCCCCCTATCTAGCTCGCCGTATTGTTGTATACGCGGCTATAAAAGTTTCACTTCAAAAATCTGTGAGGCAAGTTTGAACTATCTGAAGGCTTACAAGTTCCAGCTCATGCAAGAGTTTGAGCCGTATGACCATTGTTTGCGTCGAAATTTCAGACCCCAAAATCAACTGACATTGTATCCGCTGTTTAGTCGAACATTTTTGTTCAGCAATGAGGCTCATTTTTGATTTAACGGTTATATCAATAAGCAAATTGTCGTATTTGGAGCGAAGATAATGTGGTAAATTAGCTGGTGGAGAGTCATTGGGCGATACTTTTTCAAAAATGAAACTAATTAGCTTGCTACGGTCAACGGTATTAGCTATAGAGCCAAGATTAATAACTTTTTCGTTCCAAAATTGAATGGTATGAATGTGGAAAAGATGTGGTTCCCGCATTACGCTGCAGTCACACGTGATAGTACTGGCAGGCCAGCAAAGAATATGTATTAACTACGAAAATGTTTCGAAATAATCTACAAATCTACGCCGCGGCCACACGTGATAGTAAATGTTCATTTGCAAACTGTCGTCAAAGGCAAAGGTTCGACCACTTTATTATTTCGGTTGCTTTTATTCAGTGATGCTTTATATGCCAACACAGCACTAAACTTAAATGGGATAAAAATGGGAAACTAGTTATTTTGTAAAATTTGTTTATCAATATATTACAAAATGAAAAGCAACTTATTCATATGATATTTTATGTGTCAAATAAGGGCAATTAAAAATATTGCATATATTTCACTACAAGACATGAAAGAAAAGTGCATATTTAAAGTTCGAATTTTTTTAGGGAGAAAAAACAACACTGTTTCCTTACTTCGATTTCGCACTGGCTGTGGTTGTCACGATTCACTGTCTCAGTAAAAGTTGTTGCCAGTGGACTGCCAGTGATGTCAAGGTGTGAGTGTATTAGTGAAAAGTGAGAGTGTATTGAGTTTTTCGAAATATTACTGTCTTCGAACTGGCACGTGTGGCTAGGGGGTTACGCTGAAGCCACACGTGATAGTACTGGCATGCTAATAAAGAATATGTATTTACTTCGAAAATATTCCCAAATAATCAACAAATTTCGCTGCGGCCACACGTGATAGTAAATTTTCATTTGAAAAATGTCGTCAAAGCCAAAGGTTTGACCACTTTTCTATTCCGTTTGCTTTTATTCAGTGATGCTTTATATGCCAACACAGCACCAAACTTAAACGGGATAAAAATGGGGAACTAATTATGTTGTAAAATGTGTTTATCAATATTTTTTCAAAATGAAATGCAACTTATTCATATGATATTTTATGTGTCAAATGAGGGCAAATAAAATAATTGCATATATTTCACTACAAGACATGAAAGAAAAGTGCATATTTAAAGTTCGAATATTTTAGGGAGAAAATACAACACTGTTTTCTTACTTCGATTTCGCACTGGCTGTGGTTGTCGAAATTCACTGTCTCAGTAAAAGTTGTTGTCAGTGGACTGCCAGTAATGTCAAGGTGTGAGTGTATTAGTGAAAAGTGAGAGTGTATTGAGTTTTTCGAACTGTTACTGTCTTCGAACTGGCACGTGTGACTAGGGGGTTATGGCGCTTCGTGGCATATAGCAAAGAAAACAATCAACTTATTGAGAGAAAATCAGATGAACGCATAATTTCGCGTAATGGATGAACGTGTAAATTGGTGGTTTGACGCCTCTTCATTGTTTTCTTTGGAGATACATAAAGTCGATAGTCTACACTTTCAAACCAACACTAATCGACGCATTCACTAAGGGAAATGACGAATATTAAAATTATCCACGCCCGTGCAAAATTGTATTTTACACATTTACTTGCATAAATAAAATATTTTCGTTACAAGACGTTTTTTGTGCGTATTTAAATTTGTTTAAGCAAAATTTAATTTAATTTTATCAAACTTGTTATTATTTGTTATTAAGAAACAAATTTTTCAATTGAGTTGTGGCAAACTGGTTGACGTGTTTGCCTTGTAGTCGAAATGCCCGGGTTCAAACCTGGCTAGCGGCACATTATTCCTGTTTTGTTTTAAAAATTTGCTGTTATAAGTTATTCTGCTATTATAAACCAAATTTTACACATAAATTGTGGCGACCGTGGCATAGTGGTTGGGGTGCTGGCTTTGTAAGCGAGATGCCCTGGTTCAAACCCCTGAATGGGTAATTGTTCTTTGTTTGGTTTTTTTGGATAAACTTAATATTTTTTCCCCACAGTGTACTTATCGTGTACTTTACTTATCGTATAGCAGGTGTTTACTATAAATTTTAAAATGAAAATGGTTACATTTGAGGGTAGATAAAGGATGCGGAAAATTTTTTTAAGTATTTTCTTTTTATTTTTTAATGAATTACTATTTGTTCCCTTTAAAATGAGCTCTGAAATGGTGCCGTACGATGATTTATTAAAAAACTATGGTCATTTAAAGAAGACGTCCGCAAATTTTTATTAATTTGCTTAATCTTAAAAAAAAAATTGGGATATACCACCTTGTTCAAAAAGAAAAGTTCATTCACTCATTGCCACATGTGTTTATGACAAGGCTGCCAAATATCAGAGTTTCTCGTTGACATTTGGGAAAGCGACAGTGTTTTGTTTACAACAACTTTTTTCGTGTCTTCGATTTTTACGCTGGAAGAAAAAATTGAGCCACGAGTTTGTATCAAATTTTGTGAGAAAAATGGTTTCAACTGCGCCGATACGCGTAAAATATTGGTGAAATGTTACGGTGACTCTGCTCTATCGTATCAGAAGGCAAACAAGTGGTTTAACCGATTTGTGAGCGGCCAAGACGAAGCAGAAGACGACCCTCGTACCGGGCGGCCATCGTGTTCGACTACCGAAGAAAACGTTGAAAAAATCAAAGAAATGTTGGTCAAATCAAAAAAATCGCAAATTGACGATTAGAGAGATAGCGGAGGACGTCGGCATTTCAATTGGATCCGTTCAGAACATTTTGAAGAATGAATTGGGCTTAAGACGTGTCGCTGCGAAGTTGGTACCGAAAGAACTCAATTTCATGCAAAAAAGAGACCGAGTTGCTATCGCGAAAGACATACTTGAAATGGTCGAAAACGACGAATCATTCATCAAATCCATCATTACTGGTGATGAGACAAGGGTATACGAGTATGACACGCAAGCCAGGCATCAGGCGAGTGAATGGCGGTCACCAGACTGACCGAGACCGAAGAAACCACGTCGTTTTCAGTCAAAAAAGAAGGCGATGCTCACTGTTTTCATGGACTACAATGGTGTAGTTCACCATGAATTTATGCCAGATGGTCAAACGGTCAATAAACAGCATTATTTGGGCGTTATGAGACGTTTACGTGAAGCAATTCGCCAAAGAAGACCGCAGTTGTGGCAAAATAAATCATGGATTTTGAACCACTATACTGTACCATTGCACAATGCTCATCTTATTCGTGACTTTTTGGCCAAAAACAACACGATAACCATTCAGCAGCCGGCAAATTCACCTGACCTGGCACCGTGTGATTTTTTCCTGTTCGATCGAGTCAAAAAATCGCTTCGAGGAACGCGTTTCACCATCAAAGAAGAGTTCATGGAAAAATCGGTGAACGCTCTGAAGGCCATACGAATAACCGTGTTGCAGAAAGGTTTCCGTGACTGGATCAAGCGCTGGCATAAGTGCGTTGCAGCCGACGGGGACTACTACGGGGACTACTAAATGTTGATAGCTTTCTGATTTTTAATTGCCTAGATAGCAACAAAACATTTTCATGCTCATAGTCCCTTTTGATTCAATTTTTGGGTAAATAGTTCATCCTTAAGCAATTTTCTTATTCGTGAACCTATAAAAACTCCATTCAGCTTAGCATCACTAAGTTGAGGAAAAACTGTCTTTAAATATTTAATTCCTTCGATTTTCTTGTTCATTGTTGTACCAAATCTTTTTATTAACCCCAATTTCATGTGTACAGAAGGCTTATTCTAGGTTTTTCTAGCAAAATTATGAAACTTTAAATAAAACTTATATTAAAACTGTCACAACACTTTGATGACTTGATGCGTGAAAGGTGAGGGTAGTGCAACAAAAATATATGATTACTGTACTGATTGTCAAACCCTTGTTTCATTGTGTAATTTTCTATAATATTCATTGAATGAAGAATTTTTATGTTTCTAAATAAAGTATTAATTTTTTGAAGTTATAGTTAGTTGCTCTTGTGTGTCCTTTTTCTTTTTATCTGAAAATAATGGTCAGCGTATCTATAGCCTTTCATCTGATAGTTAAAGTGTCAACATTCAACTGTAGCACATTTTTGATTTGTTTGGAGGAAATTTAAGGATTTTGTTTTATAATATTTATAATTTACGGTACTCTCTAACTGCTGTTTTGCGTGGTCGCCCTCCTTTATGACGCTTTGCAGTGTTTTCACTATTAACAACGCGACAAATTGTAGATTTATGAATCGAATATTTGATAGCAATTTCTTTCTGCGACAGTTAATTATTTAAATCGAACAAAATTTTTTTATTTCAGTGCAGATTTATACTTATTGCCACCCATTTTAGCACAAAAGATCAAACGAAACACTTTGATCACAGTAGAGACCTAAACGCTATAGCAACAAATCTATCACTCCAAACTTTTAATACACAAGACTCAGGAAAGCTCAACAAAATAAAAAAATGCGATTACCGTTATGCTGTTAAACGTACGAAAGCAAAGTCGCATTAAATCAAAAACAAACAAGCAGTTGCATATATTTTGCACAGCTGAATTTGTATTTCTTTTTATTTACATTAAAGTTTTGTTGTTGTAAATCTAAGAAGCTATGTTTTTGTTATTGAAAAATCAACAACAAAGTCTGACGTTAAGTAAAGCCTATAAAAGTTAATACTCCAAATTTATTTTATATGAAAATGTAGACCGTTTATATATATGAGATACCAGTTGCAAATATTTTGCACAACACTGTATACCACCTTGTTCGAAAAGAAAAGTTCATTCACACTGTGAACCGGACTTAACTGTCCGATTCGAAAATTTACGATGATACGATTTAATAATACGATAGAGCAGAGTCACCATAACATTTCACGCGTATCGGCGCAGTTGAAACCATTTTTTGATACAAACTCGTTGCTCAATTTTTTCTTCCATCGTAAAAATCGAAGACACGAAAAAAGTTGTTGTAAACAAAACACTGTCACTTTACCAAATGTCAACGAGAGACGCTGATATTTGGCAGCCTTGTCATAGACACATGTGGCAACCTACTAAATCGGATTACTACTAAATTTTAATCGGACAGTTAAGTCCGGTTCACAGTGTGAATGAACTTTTCTTTTTGAACAAGGTGATATTTCTCACCCGGAGTAACTTTAACAATTCTAGAAAAATATTTCTAATTTTCATTCGAATATTTTCCGTTTTTTATTTGGTTGGATTCAGGTATTTTAATGAAAATTGTGGCATTTCATTTTTTATTAATTTGAGATATGAGTCTTGACAACAAATGCTGTAAATTTAGCGCACTTAGCTCCTGAGATCTTAACGGACACGAACCCTCAAGAACGATTTTATATACAGGGTGACCAGCGACTGAGTGCAAGATTTTTTGCTTAACTTCACATCACCTTTCACCTCCGTTAATAGTTGCACTCAACCGCAGGACACCTGTTTATAGATTTCAGTTAGAGAAAGAGAATTTGTTTTACTTAATATGAAAACGGAATTGCCAGATAAAAAAGCTCCAAGTGAGGTGATTTACACAATAAGCCCATACAACTATGCAAATTTTTTCGCTCCGTTGATGATAAATTTTTGATTTGAAAAACTCATATTCTCAAAGTGTGTAAAAATTAAATTTTTGTGTACTCAGTTTTTTTTCTAGCAACTCAATTTTGGGGATCTGTACGAAATCAAATATAAATATTGAACTCGACTGAATTAAATTATTTTCCATGGGGTGTCGTTTTTGGTTAAGTTCTTATGATTTTGATTCTTATGAAGCTTTATTTTTGATTGATTGATTGATTTGAGTGATTGGTTTTTTTTCTTCTTCTTATTACAGATTACCTTGCTCGCCGGTGGCATGCACAACTTGGGCGTTCGAAAGGGTGATCGCGTTGTCATCTATATGCCACTTATACCTGAAGCAATTATCGCCATGTTGGCCACAGCGCGTCTAGGTGCTGTACATTCTGTCGTATTTGGTGGTTTTGCAGCAAGTGAACTTTGCACGCGCATCGAGCATGCCGAACCGCAGTTAGTTATTGCAGCCAATTACGGTGTGGAGCCTGGAAAAATTATACCCTATCTGGATATACTACATAATGCTATTGATATGTCGACGTGGAAACCGTTGGTTAGTATTATCTTTGAACGGGATATGCACATACCTTCTCAGATGGATTCTAAGAAGGACATACTATGGAATACTGTGCAAAATTTGGGTCAACCCATTGACTGTGTGCCGGTAGAGGCAAATGATCCGCTTTATATACTATACACATCGGGTACCACTGATAAACCGAAAGGTATACAGCGTCCTATAGGCGGTCATCTAGTTACCTTAATGTATAGCATGTCAACAATATATGGCATGAGCCCCGACGATGTATGGTGGTCTGCATCGGATCTCGGTTGGGTTGTGGGTCATTCATACATTTGCTATGGTCCCCTACTGCTAGGCGCAACAAGTGTTATGTATGAGGGAAAACCGGATCGTACACCTGATCCCGGCCAATATTTTAGGTGATAATTTAATTAATTGAGTATATTTGTCAATTTTTCTGATTTTGTTTTTTGCAGAATAATTGAACAGCATAAGGTATCGTCACTGTTCTCAGTGCCTACAGCATTTCGGGTCATACGTCGTGTAGATCCAGAGATTAAACATGGGCGCAAGTACTCGCTTAAATCCCTACGCTCCATATTTATTGCCGGTGAACATTGCGATATTGAGACAAAAATTTGGATAGAAAAAATTTTCAAGGTTCCCGTTTTGAACAACTGGTGGCAAACGGAAACTGGTTCTGCCATTACGGCGACATGTCTGGGATTTGGTCATAGCTTGAATCCACCAAAATATACCACAGGATTGTCATTTGTAGGATACGATAGTAAGTTGTATACCAGTTTTTCTCCATTTTTATACCTGCATTAATATCAAAACTAATGCCAAACATTTTCGTTTCTTTGAAATACAGTTAAAGTACTTCAACCTGATGGCAACATCTGTGAAACAAATAAGTTGGGAAGAATAGCTATAAAGCTGCCGCTGCCACCTGGCAACATGTCCACGCTCTATAGAAATGATGAGTTATTCAAAAAGATTTACTTTCAAAGATTTAAGGTAAGCTTTTGACGGAGCGTAGCACTCGGCGACTCTTAACATAACTAACTTCCTTTTTGACAGGGCTATTACGACACCATGGACGCTGGCTATATGGATGAGAATGGTTATGTATATGTAACAGCTCGCGATGATGATGTCATCAACGTTGCTGGTCATCGTATTTCGACATCTAGTCTAGAAGATGCTGTACTGCGGCACCCAGATGTTGTGGACGCTGCCGTTTTTGGTGTGCCAGAGGCAACAAAGGGTCAGGTACCGCTATGCTTGTACATTCCCAGAGAGGGCACCATTAGAACCGACACAAAACTATCGGCAGAAATAATAAAAATTATACGCGATGTTGTTGGACCAATTGCCGCATTCCGACTGGTAGCGCCTGTTAACGCACTGCCACGTACGCGTTCCGGCAAGACAATGCGCAAAGCTATGGCGGATTTTGCAAAAAATGAACTGGTTGTATTGCCCGCAACCATCGAAGATCCGCATGTGTTCGGTGGCATACGACGGGCAATGCAGCGTTTGGGCTATGCCATGAACACACCAGAACCAATTGTAGCCGTTAAAGATTAAGTTAGTACACCTTGATACTCTCTCCCTTTAATAAAAGGAAAATGGATTAGCTTGGATGGTTTAGCTTATTAATATCTACTATTAAGAAATTTAATATAAGTGCTTTAAATCAATTATGAAAAATAAATAAATGTCTATTTTTGAACTGAAAAATTTTTCTCACTATAATATCGTAAGATTTGCCATTAAATTATGCATTAGATAGTCATGAGTGAGTGACATACTCAATACCAATCAAAGCAACACTCACACTCATATACAAATTTGTATGCGGTTCAAAGTGCGCTACTGTCAAATATTAAAATGCAAAAACCAGCCGATAGAGACCCGATGTTCGCTGGTAAGTTTTTTGTTTGTTAAATTTTAGCTCTTGCTAACTGCGGCCCAACACAGAAGACAGCCAGTAGTATAGGAAGTGACGCCATAAAAATTATTTGCACTAAACGCAATTTGCTTATTCAATTTATTTTATGCAAATCATATTTATTCGCAAAATTTCAATCAAATCGAGTTGACAAACTACTGACATACATAGTTTAATTTGAACGGAATTTTTTAGTTCATGTAGTGTGTCAACTACTAATTTTATTACGTAGATCGTAAAAAGGATTTCGTGTTACATTATTTTTAATAGGAGAACTCTTAATGTCAGCACTTTATTTTAGCACTTAATAGGTCTGTTTCGGTTCAAACTGTGAGAGTTGTCTGTTGAATGAGTTGAAACTGTGAGAGTTCAATTTGGTTGTCTGTTGAAATGAAAAAATCTGTCAAAAAGTACGGAAGTGACTTCAGCTAGTTTCAAGCCCAATTGTATGTTTACATAATTTTGCTAGAGAAACTTTTGATTATTTTTTTTAAATTAATGATTTATTCCTATTAAACAACACTATAATTAAGGAACTAGCATTTATATTCGAGGGCATTGCCAACTTACTATAGAATACACCTATTTTAATTTATTGAGGCATACACTCAAAAAAGTGACTGTTTGTCATAAGCAAAAAATTACGGAAGCACTTAAAGTGTCTGGAATAAAATCTATATAAATACTATTGTAGTTTATAAACACAACTGGAAGTGATGAAAGTCATCAGAGAGTAAACATTTTCGGCCACTTTTCTAATTGTTGTTGATTTGTCACCGTAGACTAGCGACTATACGTACCCCTAAAGAAAATAATCAGTACGTGTCCAATCACAAGATCTCTGAAGCCAATTTAAGGGTCTATTACGTGAAATTATATACGCAAGTAGCGTCATCCTACTGCAACCACATCTCTTCCACATTCATGCCATTCAATCGGGGAAAGAAAAAGTCATTAATCATGACTTTATTGCGATTATTTCTATTGATCGTATTTTTATCTCGTACAATTATCTTTATTGATCGTAACACGTTGATGAAATTTATAAAAATATGGTTTGATGACTACCAGCTTATAGGCCGCACCAAACTGTCCATTTTTCGGAATGTAACGGCGTTTCGCCAATTTTAGGCTTCCCCCTCCCCCCACGATGTCACGTCACACTTTTACTTGTTTTAAATTTGTTCAGTTTTTTATTTATAACTAAGCAGTTTGTTCTGAAAAAAAGGATTGAACACGTTATACTCGTATTTATTGGAAGTTTTATTATTATGGAAATTACATGAAAATTTCACGTTGTTTTATGGTGTTTGACCAACAATTTTATGAAAAATTTGACCATGTGAACAGAGCTAAACACAAATGATAGCGTTTTTGACGTTAACAAGGACACCAACCAGTGGCGATACGTTATAACTTCGATGTCTGAGAATTGTGAAAATGGTTTTAGTTTTTTTACAACACTTTGACGTTCGTTTTGAACGTGAAGTTAGAACAGCTGTTTTGAATGATTGCTTTACAGTAAGAATTCCCACTTAAGTTCTGCAAAAAAGCTGTTTTTTGAAGCTGTTACACTTGTTGAAGGTGTTCCAAATGCCTTATATACCTTTGCTCGATCAAAACATAGTTTTATGTGTCTTTTTCGGTTTGTGATCCGTTTCTTTTATTAGGTGCGTTTTTTATTGATAAAAACTTAAAGCAATATTTACAATAAAATAAATTTTAATAAAATTTAAAATTTTGAAAAGTATTGAAAAGTTTTTTGTGACGTAACGCACGGCTTATCTTTATCTTTATCTTTATCTTTATCTTTATCTTTATCTTTATATTTATATTTATATTTATCTTTATCTTTATCTTTATCTTTATCTTTATCTTTATCTTTATCTTTATCTTTATCTTTATCTTTATCTTTATCTTTATCTTTATCTTTATCTTTATCTTTATCTTTATCTTTATCTTTATCTTTATCTTTATCTTTATCTTTATCTTTATCTTTATCTTTATCTTTATCTTTATCTTTATCTTTATCTTTATCTTTATCTTTATCTTTATCTTTATCTTTATCTTTATCTTTATCTTTATCTTTATCTTTATCTTTATCTTTATCTTTATCTTTATCTTTATCTTTATCTTTATCTTTATCTTTATCTTTATCTTTATCTTTATCTTTATCTTTATCTTTATCTTTATCTTTATCTTTATCTTTATCTTTATCTTTATCTTTATCTTTATCTTTATCTTTATCTTTATCTTTATCTTTATCTTTATCTTTATCTTTATCTTTATCTTTATCTTTATCTTTATCTTTATCTTTATCTTTATCTTTATCTTTATCTTTATCTTTATCTTTATCTTTATCTTTATCTTTATCTTTATCTTTATCTTTATCTTTATCTTTATCTTTATCTTTATCTTTATCTTTATCTTTATCTTTATCTTTATCTTTATCTTTATCTTTATCTTTATCTTTATCTTTATCTTTATCTTTATCTTTATCTTTATCTTTATCTTTATCTTTATCTTTATCTTTATCTTTATCTTTATCTTTATCTTTATCTTTATCTTTATCTTTATCTTTATCTTTATCTTTATCTTTATCTTTATCTTTATCTTTATCTTTATCTTTATCTTTATCTTTATCTTTATCTTTATCGTTTGAAGTTTGTACAGTTTTTGTGATGCTCTCCTTTTAACTTTTGCAAAGTGCCCTCCCAAAAAAATCAAAGGAAATAAATTGATTTTGAAAGGTTTACAATGCCAGAGACTTTACTAGTGGCTATAAAAAAGGGATGACTACACCGCCATATGTATATTTCGCCAAGTCTATAAAATATTAAGGAAGTACAACTTTAATGAATGCCTGATTCAGTTTCAATTCCATTTCAGGTTCTTTCTTCCAATGCCCAGTGCAAAATGGCAAAACCCAGATTTTTTTTTTTCAAAACCATTTTGCATGTGGCACCCAAACTGCATGTCAAACAGAATAGTACTTTCATTCTCAAATTGATTTTTTTCAAAGAAACCCGTACGAAATCCCGAAGAGTATTTAAGGATCAAAAGTTTAAGAAGGCATTTTTGAATAATTACAAACCAGATTAATTTGAGAAATATTTTTTTTCTTAAAGTAGAGAAATATATATAAAGCATGAAAAAGCACTTAATAATTTGAGGATCTTATAAAAAAACCCTGACTTTCTAAGCAGTCTACAATACTTATACTGAGCTCTAGTTTTGCGTACATATAAATTTTTCAAGTGTTAAAAAAATCGATCTTTGTCGAAATTTTGACAAACCGACTAACTAACCGCTTTCATGACATTCACATCATATCTAATCATTATGAATGAAACTGCAACTAAGTAAAGAATAAATTTAATTATGTCGCATGTTATTGCAGCAGATAGAGAGCAGAGAAAATGTAAATAATGTAATTTGTAAAATTAGCAGCTTCTGTAGTTGCAAATAGCTTGTGTCTGTCATTCACACATAATTCTTACTTTTGAAGTTGCCCAAAGGACGTGAATAGAAATGTAGTATTCCTGCCACGCATTTTAGCGATTTAATTGGATTGTCTCCTCTGCAAATCCCAGCGTCATATAAAAAAGATTGGTTTTCTTAAGGTTTGCCTTTTCAGTGTTTAAGAGCTGCGGATGCAAAGACAAGTGATGAAAGATGTCACGCTTTATAGAAAGTCCTTTTGATAAATGAGTGCGACATGGCAATTGTGTTAACTAAGAACAGAATGAGATCTTAAGTCTTTACCATGCCCTTGAAATTAAAAAAAAAAAAATGGTATCAGTTGTTGTGGTATTCAAAGTACCATGTTCATTTATATGTAAATCTTAAAAATAGTATAGCAAATTAACAAATTTTGTACACATTTAAGGTAGGTTGCCATAAAAGAATTAAAATCACATCCCCTAATATCAAAACTTAACTCAAAAGTGTTTTAGCACCATAAAAATATTTTTTGTAAGTGGTCCTAAATACAGTCGAAGAGGTGTTTTTTGCATAACTTTCTTATTTGACAAATGATTGTCCGATTTATTTTTTCGATATTATCTTTGAGTAGGCTTTAATGCCCAAATGTTCTGATTTTTTTTTAGCTTGGCTTTCAACCTCGTGTAGCATGATGAAAAAAAATGTAAAACAATTTGAAAAAGCGACATCTTCTATATATTAATACGCAAACAAAAAAGTTTGTGATCACTTTTTTCCTGTATTAGCTTCAACATATGTATATACACATAAAGCTTATTTCGATGGAAATTGTCATAAAGACAGGTAAAAGCAAATGTAAAAACCGTTTTATGCCAATGGAACAATGGCACTGTTTACACGTCATTCAAATTGAAGGATCATTCAAAAGTTGTTGTTGTTTTCCCAGCGAAAAAAAAGATGAACTCTGCGAGAGCGGAAATGAACTTTCAACACTTCATCGCATCAATCAAAATTTTGATGGAGCTCAAGACCTGCATCAATCAATCACAGGGTTGCATAATCAACTTTTCTGGTACTTACAACACTTTTAGTCGGCATCGGCCATTCAATCAAAAAATCAAGTGTGAGCAGCTATTCAATCAAATATCTCGGAGAGTAAAAGAGAACCAAAAATGCGATATTCTTCATTCAATTTGAATGACGTATAAACTCTGCCAATGAGAAACTAACAAAAAAATACATCGCGACACAGCTTTGTTGAACTTCGTTGCTGTAGTATACACGAGCAAGAGTTAAATGCGAGAGAGTCGCAAATACTTCAAAAGAGCTGTGCAGTCATTATTGTTGTTGGTGCTTTCTCTTAAATTCTCTCTCAACAAAATAAATTTGCCACCACGTCAGAGTTAAAAAACTGTTAAACATAAACTTAAAGACATTTATAATTGTTTATTTTGTTCTATACTTCAGACTATGGGTTGGTGCGTTCAGCAAAAAAAAAAAGAAACAAAAACCGATTATGATATGGCCGAATTTCGTCCACAGGCGAAACAAGTACTTTATTATTTGAACGTAGCTCTTCCGAATGGGCTGCATAAAATTTCAAAACAATTGCAATTTACCATTAATGTTTGCAGAAATACCCCAAAAAATGCAAATTTAATTTTTTCTCGATGATACCGGATCTCAAGTGCATTGAAATGCACGTATAACGTGTTCCCGATAGTTCGAGCTCAAGAATATGCAATGAGAAAATTTTTTTTCATCCCTCAAATTGAAAAAATGGCTTATCAAACAGCACCTTGAGAGGATATTTGCAGAGAAAAGTGAAGACTTCTACCTATGTGGAATAATGAAGCCACCACATAGATGGGAGAAGGTGATTGAACAAAACGAGGAATATATAATTGATTAATGTTGATTTGATTTATAAAATACTTAGTAGGGACATAAATACTGTAACACACATTTTATGATATAAAAAAATTTTAAAAAAAAAACAACCGACTACAAAATCATTACAAAGTAAAAAATAATTTTAAAAATACTTTTCCTTTTAATTTCTTGGTCATATTTGATAATTTATTTAAACATTATTATTAGTTTTATTATCATAAATATATTAATTTCTTGATGAATACAAAAGCTTTTAAGGTCGGCGCTAAATAATCAGACTTTTAATCAGAAGCGCCAACTTTTTCTAATATTGCCACGCCCATTTGTCCATTAACGCCCATTTTGTTGACAGCAATTTGTAGTAATTGTGCCTACCACTACACTAAATTTCAGTACCCTAGTGTCCATATTATTCGAGATACAGTGTTTTTATAATATTGCCACGCCCATTTGTCGAATAACGCCCACTTTATTGGCCATAATTTGTAATAGCAATGCCTACCCTTATACTAAATTGCAGTACCATAGTATCAATATTATTCGAGATAAAATATCCATTTGTCAAATCACGCCCATTTTCTTGCCCGTAATTTGTAATAATTGTGCCTACCCCTACACTAAATTGCAGTACCCTAGTGTCAATATTATTCGAGATACAGTAGTATCTAGTATTGCGAGATCTATTATTGCCACGCCCAGTTCTCGAATACCACCCACTTTTTTACGGGCAGCTCCATGCTTATGATATCTATCTGTTCCCCTTAAAATTATGGCAATCAGGCATATGGTTTAGGAGTTATCGATGTACATACATTTAAAAAAAAAAAAAAAAAAAAACAGAGAAACAGAGAAACCGACAAACTTGAGAACCTCCTCCTTTTTGAATTCGGTTAATTAATAAAAATAATGAAGGTTTTTTTTTACATATTTATTGACATATATTGTATACAAAAAGGAAATATTCATTCGAAATGTTCGCATTTGGCTTTCACGAATGCGTTTAGTCGGACTGACCAATCATCAATAGTCGCACGCACGTCGTTCATAAGAAAATCGACCACAGCACGAATCAAAGCTGTCTTAAGATAATAAATGTTGGTGTATCTTTTGTGGCAAACAATGTCCTCTAAGTGTTTACAATTTGTAATCCAAAGGTTCAAATCCGGACTATCAGAGGGCCATTCTTCAGAGGAAATAAATTTTGGGAAACCGTTTTGGAGCCATGTTTGGTTCGTTTTAGCTTTATGGGCCGTCGCAGAACCCTGCTAGAAAGACCACGACTAATTTTGGAACACAGAATGGTTAAGTGGCTTTACAACCGCTTCCAAAACAGCTTTTCTTGGTACACTTTGGCCTATATTTTGACTCATTTGTTCGCAGAAATGCAAGTCAGACTTTTTGACCCGTGGAATCAGTTCAGATGCTTCCTTAGGTGATCGTGCATTCACCTTATCATTATGTTTGTTAAATTTTTCCTGCACGATAAAATTTTTTCATCGGCAAACAAGAGTTTCTGTGCAAGTTATCAGCGTGCTTCATTAAAATCTGTTTGCATTTTTCCCTCCTACTTTTCTTCAAAGCGTGCGATTCATCTCGGGCCGTGATTTTTTATTTTCAAGGCGTATTTCGTTGCGTGGACGGCCCGATCCTCCTCGAACAGTTTTATGCACTGGTAAAAGAACATCCGACAAATCCCGAGCGGACGGAGCATTTTGAAAAGATCACCTATTTTTAGTTCACACTAAATAGCACTATAACAGCGATACGGTTCTCGTTCAGTGGTCAAACCACTCCATGGTAAAAGATGAAACAATTTTGAATTCTTCTCTGCACAGACTAACGCTTTGCAGGTTATATTTTCAATTTTCCTTAATCAGAGATCTGAAAGTCACAGTAGCTTTGCTCCAAAACCCTTATTGTATAAGAATTAATTATTGTATAATTTATATTAAAATAAAAAAATAAACTTTCCTATTGGAATGGATGCGTTCAATGTTGTAACAGTATTTATATGCCCACTAAGTAGAATGGACTATTATCTCCAAAATAAGTACTGCAGAAATAAGTACATAGTATACTTGCTATCCTGAAGCTAGTACACCTATCATTTGAGTACTCGCACATCCATTAAAAATATTTTTTATTTTGCGGTATCCATACGTCCCCAAGAATTTCCACACCAAAATACCCTTACAGATACATATATTGACTGTTATTTTAACAAAAAATTCTCAAGAAGCATTCTTTGGAGTCATATTGTTTAGATATGGTAGGTCTGAGGTAGTTTTGTTGTTGGGGGGGCTCTACCTTCTTTTTTATTAGGATCATTTTTTCCAAATAGCAGGTCATTCAATAAGTCCGTAGGTTATGTAAGAAAATAAACAAAATTTTGCTAAAACTCGATTATATTATTCAACATAGTTGCCGTCGAGAGCGATACAACGAGTATAGCGATTTTCCAACTTTTCGATACCACTTTTATAGTACGTAATAACCCAAGCAACAATTCTTAAGAGTTGAGCACTGGACGAAAAATTTTAGTTTTTAATTACGTCCTATAACTATCTTCAGCAAGAGCAATACGCTTAAAGATTATTTACAGCAAAACTAGTTGTCTATAAGTGTTCTGTTCTCTTTCACATTATCTCATAGTAGTTTAAAAGAGTTGTGTTATAAGAGCATTATTGCGAAGACGCTGCATCTTACAAGTCATTTCTTACAGACTTCTACAACACTTCAGCTATCAGAGCCAAACTCTGAAGAGTTTTAGCTTTATAGATTAAGTCTTATAGATATCTTAAAGGCTTTTATTTAAAGATGTCTGATCTGATCTGAGCAACGGTCTGACTAGAAGAGCATCACTCTGATTATTAGAGAAACAGTCTGACTAGAAGAGTGTTACTCTGATAATAATGTTAATGTTAATGTTTTGTTTGGAGATGCGCACTGCGACCTATATAGATCTATTGTACCTCCTTCTTGATGCTCCGCTCTTTGACGGATTACAGAATCTCATCCAGACCTAGTTCTCTGATGAATTTGAGAATATTTTTCGGTTCGATGGATGAGATTTCCTCTTGACTCAGCTCGTAGTTCCCCAGTGTTGCCTTGCGCTTGCGAGCTACTGCGTCACAGTTGGTAAGTAGGTGTATTGGAGTCTCCTCCGCTTCTTCGCAGAAACGGCAGTTGCTGTCGGTTTCGATGCCCAATTTCTTCAGGTGGTATTTCAGTTAGAAAGGTCCTGTAAGAAACCCCGTAAGAATTCTTAGATTCGGTTTGCCTAAGCTTATGTGCAATTTTGCTCTCCGAGAGTTAAAATCTTTGAGGAGCACTTTGGATTGTTTTAGCTTTGGGAGGCTTTCCAGAGGTTTGATCTTTTGTGTCTCTCCTCCCTTCTTAGTTCTTCTTTGATAGTGTGTGTGCCCAATCCGCAGAATGGTTCTGGTCCTATAAAGTGTGTGGCTGCGCCTCGTCGCGCTAATTCATCAGCTTCTTCGTTACCATGAATTCCTTTATGTCCTGGGACCCAGAGTATAGTAACGGTGTTATTCTTGCCTAGCTCATTCAGTTTTGTTAGGCATTCCCATGTCATTTCTGATGATATTTCACAGGAAGCTAATGCTTTGATTGCTGCTTGGCTGTCCGACATCACAATTACGTCTTGACCTTTGTAACTCCTGTCCAGGTTAAATTGTGCGCACAGCTGTATTGCTAAGACCTCCGCCTGGAAGATACTGGGTGTTGTCCCCATACGTACCGAGTGCCTGCTTCTTGGTCCATATACCCCTGCACCTATACCTTCCAGTGTTTTGGAGCCGTCCGTGTACCATGTTATACTGTGTGGTTTTGTGACTCGCGATATTATTTCACTATCCCACTCCTTCTTGGTATCAAGCTTAATTTCGAAGCGTTTTTCGAAGTTGTACCTTTTTACTATATCGTCTATTGGTTGATCGATGTATGGTATCTGCCTTGCGATAACTTCTTTCTCTTTGTTGCTGATAGTTTTTCCTAATCCTGTTCCCTCTTTTGCAATGCATATCAGAGTTCGCTTTGCTACTCCCTCTATGTACAGGTGAAGTGGAGTTAGGTCGAGGATTACTTCTAATGCTGCTGTGGGGCAGGTCCTCATAGCTCCTGTAATGCATACGCAGGCAAGTCTTTGTACCTTTGTAAGCATATTCCTCATTACTGATAATTATTACTCTGATAATAAGATGTTGGTTCTTATAATCGGGCAATTGCCCTAAACAAAAGATTTAACTGTATTCATGTTCTTAACCCTTTCATGTAAATGCATCATTTCAAAAGAAATGGATTTTTATTTAATAAGCTTAAATTTCAGGGTACCTATATAATAAACGAACAGAATTATGTACAAATTATGTTCAATGAATTTGGTTCATTCATAAGAAAAATATTCCGAAAGAACACAACAATTTCTAACTGCAATTTACGTATTCACTTCCGTTCATAAGATGTTATACTTTCCAGGAAGAAAATGTGCTAAATTTTCATGGTAAAAAATTACCAATCCCATTAAGAATATGTGTTTAGAATACACGTACGCACTCAAACAATTTGTTCATCTACATCACTGAAATTGTTTATGCCCTGTGACGTATTTAGAATAGTCTAATAAGAAATAAGTCATGGAATTTGTTCTCATGGACTAATTTCAATTCAAGCCCAGCCTGTGATGTAAAATTCATACAAATATGATAGTGTATTGTTCGAATTGTATGGCTCTGTGTCTTCAGAATTGTGCATTTTGAAAATTGTTGTTGTTTTTACTCATGTACTAATATCAAGTAAGCCTAAACTGGGAGTAGAAGAGATTTTATTTACAATACAAAGAGTTAATTTTTAATGTTAGTGTTAATTTCTTGTTTGTGAATGTAATGCGGGAAGTTTAGAAATACTATAATTCTTGAGAAATGCGATGGTCATTGACGAATTTTATAAATGGATAAATAAAATAAAAATTGATATGTGAAATTTATAAATTTTACTAGGAATTCTAGGGCGAGCTTAGCCCACTAGAATTCTGATTCGAGTCGACATACAGTCAAAACCGACACACAACTATTTTTTGTTACATAAATCAACCTTTTGAGGAAGATTTTTCATATTCTTTATAACACAAATTTATTGATAACTCTCAACGCAAAGTAATGAAATTAGTTGGGTAAACCTTGCACTAAAAAAGTGAAAGGGTTAATTCTGCTTGGCATAAATGAATGCTTTTTAAAAATGGTGGCCCTACAATATTTCGCTTTCACTTATCTCTTAGAGTATACAACTCTTCTATGTGACTTACTTAAGTATATTAATTTTGTAGTAAGAGCTGTACGCTTGTATGGAACCATCAACTCTTAAAACTGCGTTTTAGTGCATTTATTGAGAGTACAGTATAATTTGTTAATTAAATAAAACTTTTAATATTGGTTTTTGCGAAAGGGGACAGCTTCTAACCGAGGTGCAATATGAGATTTTTACGATAAAGTTTCCACCGCAATGAAATTTATTCGTTTATATGATAAAATATTACACCACGCATATACAATATTATAGATATAATAATTTCCTACAAACATAATAAAAAATGGTACATCAAATTTTGTTATATTAAAATAGTGTTGGTATTATTGTATATATACATATATTCTTCTTATAAATATAATTCTTATAAAACTCCCCTATAAGAACAAACTAACTTGTTTTTAAAAACAACTAATTAAAAAACTAGTTTAAAATAAACCAGTATTTGAACTACTTTGAATTATATTAAGGCGGCAACTACTCTGATTTTGACATTTTTTAATTGCAAATTTTTATTAGATTACAAGTTTATATATATTTAACCATGTTATTTAATCAAATATTAACTTTAGGCCATCAGTAATAGTTTTCAATTGGTTATTTTAAAGCAATTAAAAAAATAGTTTAAATGTAACTAATTTAACAAGTAGTTCAAAATATATGCAGACGAAAGTCAATTGACTTATTCAGCGGACATCGCCATACAAAATAAGTTAGTTCGTTCTATTGAAAAAAAGTCAGAATTTCAACTAGTTGTGGTTGACAAAAAACTACTTTATCAATTACTTTTAAATTAGTTGATTTTCCTACAGGGTCTCTTATGAGTATATACATCTTAATATCTTTAAAAGTATATATCTGCAAGATCTGTAAGTCTTGTCTAAGACAATGTTTTTTAGAGTGTTGATCTTGTTTCAGAGCTCTAAGAGGCTAAGAGATATAAGGGCGTTCTGAAAATTGCAACTCACACTTATATAGTGTCAAAATGAGCTTAGAAGAGTTTTACAAGTATCTTACAGATATCGTTTAGAGTTAATCGTAAGTGTATCAATCTTAATAATTTCTCTTCAAGAAGTCTTTAGAATAAAAGAAAGATAATAATTGTTGGTTGGGAATAGGCCACAGTTTCAGCGATTACTTCATCATTGAACTTGAATTTCTTTCCAGCAAGCATTCTCTTGAGATCTGAAAACAGGAAAAAGTCGCTGGGGGCTAAATCTGGAGAATACGGTGGGTGGGTAAGCAATTCATTACATTTTGCCATCGTTTTCATCGATTTGTGACACGGTGCATTGTCTTGGTGAAACAACACATTTTTCTTTTGCAAATGTGGCCGTTTCTTGGCGATTTCAGCCATCAATCGATCCAAAAGTGCACAGTAATAGTCGCTGTTGATGGTGCTTCCTTTTTGAAGATAGTCGATGAATATTATACCTTTCGCATCCCAAAATACAGACGCCATCACCTTACAAGCCGACTGTTGGGCCTTTGCTCGCTTTCGATTCGATTCGTCGACTGTAATCCACTCAGCTGACTGCCTTTTGGATTCTGGTGTGTAATAGTGAAGCCATGTTTCATCCATTGTCACATATCGAGGATAGAATTCGATTTTATTGCGGTTTAACAGCGCCAAACACTACTCTGAAGCATCAATTCGTTGTTGTTTTTGGTCGACTTTGAGCTCACGCGGCACCCACTTTGCACAGAGCTTTCGCATACCCAAATGTTCGTGTAAAATGGTAAAAACATTACCATCTGATATCTTTACAATGTCAGCTAGCTCGTGCACCTTCAATTTGCGATCGGTCTTAACCGATTTGTGAATTTTTTTTGATGTTTTGTGGAATAACAGTCTGATTTGGGCGTCCATTGCGCTCTGCATCATTTGTGCTGATACGACCATATTTAAATTCAGCTATCCACTTTTCTACAATTTGTCTCGATGGAGCAGAGTCCGGATAATGTTTATCAAGCCATTGTTTGGTTTCCACTGTATTTTTTTTCATCAAAAAGCAATGCTTTATCAAAACTCGAAATTCACTTCTATCTATTTTTTTTTTTTTCAATAACAATAGTTGCACACAAAATGCTATAACTCACGAATCAATTGCTGTCAAATTTTTATAGGCATGGTTTGAAGGTTGGTACTAAATAAAAATCATATGGAAAAAAAAATTTGTATTCCCAATAAACATTGTGGCGAGGAGTGATTCGATAACGAATCGCTTGTGAATCGTTTTTTTTAAAGTTTTCGAATAGTTTCATACCAACTTCATCAGAGGTTGGCTTGATGATTAAAGAAAGAACCGATTAAAATCATGACTTTGCTAAACTCCATTTAAGATGTTTTGAAACAAAAAAAACAATTTTTTCCGACTTTTCAATATACAAATTTTTTTTAAAAAAAAAGAATTTTTTACTAACTTTCTATTCTTAATACGTCATTTAAGCGAATATTTTTGTTTTTTAAATTTTATGCTTTTTTTTTAATTTTAAATGAAAAAAGACTTAAAATTAATTTTCATAAATTTTTATATGAAAAAATTTTGTGAAATATTTTTTCTTCTGTAATGTTATTTCGTGCTTATTCTTCATATAAATAATTTCCACTTATAATTTGTTCAAGATTTTCATATGAATAAGTTCTCATTAACAAATTGCTTTTTGTTGTTTTGGCGACTCGTTAGCAAATTGCTTTTTATATTTTTATATTTTGCTTTTTATAGTTTTTGGTGACTCGTTAACGAATTGCTTTTATTAACTTTGGCGACTCGTTAACGAATTGCTTTTTCGTAGTTTTGGCGACTCGTTAACGAATTGCTTTTTTCGGTTTTGACGAATGTATACGTATAACAAAGCCGAAAAAAAGTTGGTCAAAAAATGATAAAAAAAATAATTTCACACTTTGAAAAAGCCAAATCTTTAAAAAAAATACCTAAATACGAGTAACAAAAAAAAAAAAACAACAAAAAAATAAATGTTTTTTTACCAAGTTGGGGTTCGAGCCCATGTCCGCGAATGCTGGCTTTTATTAACAAGCAAATTAAGCAAGATATATTCAGCATCTGAAATAGCTGAGTGGGTAAGGTGCCGGACTAGCATTCAGTAGACGTGGTTTCGATTAGTTTTTATTTCTTTTTTATATTTTATTTCTTAATTTTTATATGATTTATATGATTCGTTATCGAATTGCTTCTTTTAATTTTGGAAACTCGTTAAAGAATTGCTTTTTATAGTTTTGGCGACTCGTTAACGAATTGCTTATAATAGTTTTGGCGACTCGTTAACGAATTGCTTTTTTCGGTTTTGACGATTCATTAACGAAAGAGGAATTTCTCCCGCTCGCGATATTATAAATGAATCGCTACTAATAATTGCTAATGAATGAAATGTACGAGAAAACGATTCGTAAACGATAGCATTAGTGAATCATTTTGTTTATTGGGTTACTACATTTCTCAGTGATCTACTGAATAAAGCGATGTTAAAAAAAATATTTTTTGAAAAAATAAAAGTATGAAAGAAGTTTTTTGCTTATTCATAACAAACATCTTTGCCTTGTTCAAAAAATGTAGCATCTTTCGTTTCGATGCTTCAAGCAGATTTATTTTGGGAACTTATTCAATCTTGAATAATTCCGATTTTCTCAAAATCCTGACGTGATGGAGGACCCCTAAGTTAATTAAAAACAGTTGCCGGTTTCTTGTTTAAAAAAAAAAAAATGTCTTCTGTCTTTTTTGTGCACAGTATAATTAACTTATTAAAAGCTGGTGATACTTTCATTATTAAAACTACTATTTTATTAACATTAAACAGTCCCATAAACTACCATTGTTTTTTAATAATGAACTAACTCATACGTGTGTATCAGAAGACTTTTTTACAATAGCGTTAAAGTTTGACGTAATAAAACATGCGCCTGTAATAAGCTCACCAGTTTAATGATGAACTATAGCAAAAAAAAAACCGAGCGGCTCACTTATTGTTAGTGAAGCCAACATGTGGGCAAAATATATTAATGACAACATTAAAAATTGCCAATAAATTAAACAAAAGATATGTTTTTTTGTAGCGTTTAGGAAAATAAAACTTGCTTAACGAATAGATAGAGAGAGAGAGAGAGAGAGAGCGCATAAAAAAACTGTTGCATACTTGCAGGCGTTGTAGCCGACAGCGCTAAAAGCAGTCACACAAATTGTTGGAGAATTTCTCAACATCTGGCAGAACTTGATGGCAACAAGTGGCTCCATGCATAACGGTCTCGAGTGGAGTAGATGTGGGTGTTTATTGTGTGTTTGTATGTGTTAAGAAATATGCGCCAATCAAAAGGCTGCAAATTATTTTCCAGTCAAAGTTGAAGGATAAAAGCGGATGTCCTTTCCGGCATAAATACCATTCGAAGTAGAGTGTTGAACAAGTGCAAGCCGAGCAAATCATTTCAAGTTCTACGTTTATAAATAGTTATTGTTTTTATAAAGTAAACTTGCTAGTGCTGCTAGTTATTTTTTAGAAAATTCTAATAAATCAGAAAACCAACAACAGGTGCGTATCATATCTATTATCACACCAGTAAACTTTAGATTATTTCGTGATAGTGATAAATTGTTTTTAAACAGAAAACATTAATTCAAATTTGATAATATTTGTAATTTAAATAAAAAAAAAATTTTTTTGTTTAATTTCTAATCTAATTTCTAATTTTTTTTTTATAAAAAATTAAATAAAAAAGAAAATGTTCGCTTGTATTTCACATTTAATTTTTCTACTGCACATAAAGCCCTATATATGACAATATAGTGATTTCTAAAATTTATTTTATTGTAATTTTTTATTTCTTTCGCATGTATGAATTTTTTTTTTTTTTTTGGTGTAGTTTATAAAAATTTGTAAGAAATTTCTTTTAAAATCTCTATTCGGTTTTTATATTGGTTCTTATCATATCACATAATTTTATTAATTATTTAATAAATTCTTAAATTAATATTGTTTTAATTAATTTGGAAAATCATAAATATTTATAACAAAAAATTTATTGTAAGTCTTCGCACACGATCCGAAATAATAATGTATTCTTGATAATATTGTCCTTGTTTTCTGAGAAGAGATACAAAAAGTAGCAAAAAATAAATCAAAATTTTTAAAACGCATTCAATATTACCCACCATTCGGAGTCAGTTATTGAAAATTAATTTTAGAGCTAAAGTTTGCATATGAAGAAAATCAACGTGTAGAATTTTATTCAAGGTTATGGTAGGCTCGATAATTTTAAAATTTAATTTAAAAAATCTATTAAATAGATATGAGAGATTTTGAGTGTTGAAATTTAAATTAGAAAAAAAAACAATTTTAAAAATCAAGATAGTCAATCAAATAAGTCAATCCAAGTATTCACCTAAAAGTTGGAAAAATCTTTTGCTTTGGCGAAAAAATATTAAATTAAAAAAAATAAATTTGTGGCTAAATATTGAAAAATCGTTATGAATTTTGTAGTCGTTATGAATACAATTAAGACAAAAAAATTCAAAATTTTGATTTACGTTTATGCTTATGGGAAGACGTACCAACTGTCGGTCGGTCAAATTCTGTACTGTATTTGGTCTGCAGTATTTATTACGATTATGAATATAAAGATAATATTAATGAAACATTTACATTTTGAACGAAAGAGAATAAAAAGCCGCTAATGTAATAATATTATATATTGTTTAATCAGACACATTTATTCAGACAATCGACTTTATTTTCGGTCTGTGCGCTTTAACTGACATAAAGCTGGACCGGCTTCATCATTCATCGGCTTCCATAAGCTTACATAAGCAATACTGTTGGGGTCGTGAGGCACTTTGAAATTAGATTCCGATTTGTCTCAATAGCTGGGGCTGCTTCTTCAAAAGTTGAAAGAAGTCAATGCAGATTGATAGAGGTAATCTAAGTCACATTTCTGTAGTAAAATTATTTTTAGGGTGCCGGTTCCCAGATTGCCCGACCGGGAATTCCAAATATTTTTGATTAAAAAAAAACATCGTTCGATTGGTGCGCTTGGCTCAGGCAAACAGAGAATGTATTCGATGTTGCGTACAAAAAATTTTATGCATGATGATATTTCAACCCATCGATTCTCCATTGGCAACTTTACCGCGTTCCATTCTGCTCATTTTTCCACAGTGCAATACAAATTTATGTGTCCATATTGAACGTGCACTTTATTCAAATGCTTATTCAAATCGATTTAAGGAATTTCTTCCATCGTTTTTTCAACTTAGTTCCAGGCAGGCATTTCTCGCAATGCCTCCCACCATTACTTTCGGATCTGATCGAATTGTTCAGATCAGTCCAGACAGTAAGGTAGTAAGGTGAAGTGAGTTGACGAAGTGAGACAAAAAGTGTATTTAATTTACAAAAAATATGGGAATGTGAAAATGTAACTGCTGACAGCACTGTTGAATTTACCGAAAAATTCATTGACATTCATCTCAAATAATACATTTTTAAAATTAGATTCATGGTCGTTCATCAATTTATTTTTCTCGAACTTAACCGCTGGAGTCAGATACCGATCTTCTTTCAGTAACATCAAACTGCCTCTAAGTTCTTCTATATGGTGTTTATATAAAATATAATTTCGATATATACGATATATACGATATATCCGTGAGATTCTGTTTTTTTCTATACGTCGTGTTAAAATTCTGTACTGTACAGGAAAAATATGTACGGTTGGTATGGGTATTTATGGAAACCCATTAAATATTTTTTATTTTTTGTTAGCTCTGGAATTGAGTGGAGAAGATGGTCTAAAATTATCTCTGTAAATACTTACTTACTTAGGTGGTCGTAACAACCCGCTGACCTCATCAGCTCTCGCCAGGCGCCTCTACTTTGCGCGCGCCTTCTTCAATCGGATACACCAAGTGCGGTTAGGGCTTCCTCAGCCTGTTCCATCCATCGGAGGCATGGTCTCCCTCGTCGTCGTTGACCAGCGACCCTCGCCTCGATCACCTTTTTCGCTGGAGCTTCGTCGTCCATACGATGGACATGACCCAGCCAGCGTAGTCGCTGCACAGTTATACGCCGAACTACGTCAATGTCAGCGTAGAGCTCATACAGCTCGTGCTTCATTCGGATGCGATAGTCATCGCCAACTCGAACAGGACCGAAGATTTTGCGAAGAACTTTTCTCTCGAACACCCCCAGAGCGGCTGCGTCAATTTGCGAAACTACCCATGCCTCAGCGCCCTAAAGCAGCACAGGTAGAACGAGCGTCTTGTAAAATGTTAGTTTTGTCGATCGAGAGAGGGCTCTGGAACTTAGTTGTTTACTGAGCCCGTAGTAGCACCTATTAGCAATTATTGTTCTTCGCTTTATCTCCAGGCTGATTTCGTTGTTGGTATTAATGGCGATACCAAGGTAAACGAACCCCTTGACTACTTCAAAGTTATAGCTGCCGGATGAAACGTGGGAGTCTAAACGCCGAGCTCCCTTGTTTGTAGACAGCATATACTTTGTTTTACCCTCATTTATCATCAAAACCACTTTGGCTGATTCCTTTTCGATAGCGGCCAAAGCAGCGGTAACATCTCTCTTGGTTCTGCCGACAATATCAATATCATCAGCGTACGCAAGGAGCTGGACGCCTTTGTAGAAAATGGTGCCATTACGATGCACACCGGCCTTTCGTACGATCCCCTCCATGATGATGTTAAAGAGATCGCAAGACAGTGGATCGCCTTGCCTGAAACCTCTTTCGGTATTGAAGGTTTCGGAGAGGTCATTTCCTACCTTGACGGAGCTGCGTGTGTTGCTCAACGCCATTCTGCAAAGTGTAATCAACTTTGCAGGTATACCGAACTCAGACATTGTTGCGTATAGGCAATCCCTTCTCGGGCTATCGAACGCAGCTTTAAAATCGACAAAGAGATGGTGTGTGTCAATTTGATTTTCGTGGGCTTTCTCCAGGATTTGTCGTAGCGTAAAAATCTGGTCTATGGTGGACTTACCAGGTCGAAAGCCACACTGATAAGTTCCAATCAGTGTTTTTGTAATCGGCTTTAATCTTTCACACAGTACGCTTGAGAGAACCTTATATGCGATGGAAATAAGACTGATACCTCTATAACTTGCGCAGATTGTAAATACTAAAAAATAAAGTCGCCTTTTGTGTCTGTTTGACTGTATAAACAGTCAGGGAATAATCCCTTACTACTTCTTAACTATGTAAATTGATTTTTATGCGGTTTTTACCATTCTGCAGCTAATTTCTTCTGAAAGATTTTCGTATACAATTCAGTTATATTAAATTGAAGAATATTGGAGGAATTTCTATGATTTCTAATCAATTCGTAAAAAGATGCTTTTAGGACACTTACATTCTGTCAAAAAAGTACGGCGAATTGGTTAATAAAACACAAAATATTTATTATTCATTCAAATTAATTGTACCACCTTCAAAGTAGGACTCTTTAGAAATTATATACATATGCCAACCCTTAATCCAATTATGAAAATATTTTTCAAACGCATTTTTCGGAATCGACTTCAGTTCTTGCCTCGAATTCTTATTTATTCCTTCTAGCGGCTGAAAACGGGTGCCTCGAAGTCAGTGTTGCCATCTACTGCTGAGCAAGATTCACAAATTTTGCCCAAAAAATCCGCTAAAGTCCCCTAATTAATTTTTTTTTTAATTTTATTAATTTAATATATAGCAAAATATAAATACAATTAATATAATAAGATCAATGTTAAAAAAAAAAAAAATCAAATTGCCACTTCAGCCCTTGAAAGAACTTTGACCGAGCTTCTTATGATCGATTGTGTTGTGTTGTGTGTTGTGAAATGTTTGAACACAAATGATCAAGAATTGGACCTACATGTTTTATGCTGACTCCGAACGGCTTATGTTCTCAAGAAGGCAGTTTTTACTCTCTGAGGTTTGCCATTGTCTTTCAGTAAAAGTACTGAATTAAATCAATCTATTCTTCATGAATGTTTTTGTTGGCGTAGATAGCATTCCACCCAATTTAACATTAGATATGATCGAAAACTGAAGATATTTTTATCAATTTTCTTTTTAAAGACACAAAAAAAAATGTTGATTCACTGCACAAAAAATGTTATAACTGTAAATAAAACTTTATTGTTAGCAATTTGCACTACTACCATATTTACAAAAACAACAACAGCAATTCTTTTATCGCATAAAGCGAAATTTTTAACAGTGATTGCAGTTATTTTTGAAATAGAACCGAACTTTGAATTCGAACATTCGAGAAATTCGAAGACAATTAAGCCCCATACACAAGGCTAAATTTTTAAGATTATTATTTTTTACCATACACAAGATGGCATTTTTATAATGAAATATTTTTAAACACTTACTAATAAAAACGTTGCACTACAACTACAAGTACAACTTAAAAAAGGTTATGGTCGCATTTTGTAAAACGCAAGCGATCACGTCACTTGGGGTTTTTTTGTCTGGCAATAAATATCGTTGCAAAATTTCAGTGAGAGTGAGAATTTGTTTTACTTCATATGAAGACTTCATGTATAGCGACCGTGGCGCAGTGGGTAGAGTGTGTGACCCATACGCCAGAGAACCCTGGTTTGAATCCCACCTGACACAGAAAGTGTTTTTAATTGAATTAATTTTTCTGTTCGGCCGTCACCTCTCTGCAGACAATGGCAAACCTCAGAGAGTAAAAACTGCCATGAAAAGCTTCTTGAGAACATAAGCCGTTCGGAGTCAGCATAAAGTAGATTCAGTTCTCGATCTCGATCATTTGTGTTCAAACATTTCACAACACACACTACACAATTGATCATAAGACGCTCGGTCAAAGTTCTTTCAAGGGCTGAAAATGGCCATTTCGTTTTTTTTTTCACATGAAAACGGAATTGCCAGACAAAATACCCCAAGTGAGGTGATCGCTTGCGTTTTACAAAATTTGGCCATTAATTAAACTAAATAAACAATAAAACAAAAATCCACCAAAAATTTCCGCAAGCACATTTTTGAAAATTTATCCTGCCAAATGATATAAAAATCCGCACATTTGGCAGGAAATCCGCTGATCTGGTCTTAAACGAAAGCTTTCTTACTATTTGGTCAAAAGGTTTGGCTTAATTGTAAGGAAGTTATGATCAGTTTTCTGGAGCATGTTTTTGCGTATATTTATATGGAAAAATTGCAAAAATTTCCAAAAGTTTGAAACTCGGTTATGTGGGTGGTTGTCGCATTAGTCGGCCGATTTGATATATTTTTCACACAAATTATTTGTTGCTATCAAATAATTATAGGTATAAAATTTTATTGATCGGGGATAATTTTTTGGAAAAAAATACCAGATTACCGATATCGGTTATGTGGGAGGAAAGTGTGATAGTCCACCGATTTGGTTAATTTTTACACCAACTATTTTCTGTGACAAAAAAACTATGTGTGCAAATTTTTATTGTTCGAGAATCATTTTTTGGGGGAATATACCATATAACCGATTTCGGTTATATGAGCGGTAGGCGTATTAGTGTACCAATTTGATTAATTTTTACACCAACTACTTTTTGCTATAAAATAATAATGGGTATAAAATTTTATTGCAATGGTTACATGAGAGGTAACCGTATTAGTCTGTCGATTTGGTTTATTTTTACACTAACTATTTCTTGCTATGAAGTTATTTTGCGTACCAAATTTCATAGATCTGGGATACTTTTTCGGGGAAATATATCCGATTACCCTTTTCGATTATATGGGAGGTGACCGTGCTAGTCAACCGATTTGGTTTCTTTTCACACCAGAGTACATAAAACACCCCTTCTATATTGGTCAAGAATTGAAAGAAATGTTTACAGCTAGTAGATAAATTGTGGCGAATTGATGCACAATATCTTTGTGACATAAATTTTTGTGATAGATATGGGAAAAAAATGCTTTATGTCTTGCCCAATGAAAGTACCACATCCTAAACTTAAGAATAACTAGTAAGGAATGGAGCTTCGGCAGGGTACCGAAGCTAAAATACCCCCTGCGGCCGTATTGAAGTATATTCGAAGTATTTAGGCGTCTATAAAATGTTTATGTATAATCTACAACAACATTTTTCTCATACTTACTTACTTAGAAAGTAACTTGTCGATAGCCATGAATGTAATTATATCAAAAATCGGCAAGATTCGACAACAAAGAGTGATAACTCCTATACATATTCAAAATTTATGATGATATGACGAAGCAAATTGAAGCTATAATTTCAAAATTGAGAACGGGGGTGCAAGTTCCATCAGAACTTATCACTGATTGCATTAAAGTGGGTGAAATTGGACTATGCCATATCCCATACATAATCCACATCCAAATAAAACACCAGATCATATCGGCAACAAGTATACCAGCTAGCTATATATATAATCCGTTTTATGTAATCAAAAGCACTTTAAAACTGTATTTTTAATTTATTCTTTTATAATGCAAGATAAATTTATTCCATATCTCAAGTACAACACCAGATGCGATCGGCGCCGAGTATACCAACTTGCTTATGTAATCAAAAGCACTTTAAATCTATATTTTTAATTTATTATTTTATGATGCAAGATTAATTTATTTGCACTCACATCAAAGCACACATATCTCTTTTCATAAATTTATAGTATGGTCCATAAAACATAATTTGATTAGGAAATGAAATTTTTTATCAAATTTTAAAATGACATTTGAATTAATTTAGTTTAAATGAAATTTTAGTTTTTTTCTGAAGGGAAAAAATTCTAAATTCTTCTATATAAATAAAAATATTTTTTTTTATGGTCCTTTATAGACTCAGAACAAAAAAAAATTTATGAAGACTTAGTTTTTTGATAAGAGTTTTTGATAAGAAATCTTATTAAAACAATAAAAAAAATCTAATGAAAAATATAGTAAGTGATTTACTTATTGATTGTAAAAGTTGTCTTCTTAATTCAAAAGGAAATCTGGTCGATTTAATGAGATTTCTTTATAGCGGAATCTTATTATACTTTAACCTGGAAATATATCTACTTTAAATTGCCTATAAAATTAAGGACAAATATTTTTGATGATTTTATTAAAATTTATTAGCTCATAAAAATTGTATGAGCTAAGAAAATCAAGATATAAGATTTGACTTTTTTCAAGGTTTCGATGTGCGTTTTTTAAGGTTTAAGTTCATACCAAAAATTTTTAATAATCATTGGTTCATACCAATAATTTTCAAATTGAGTCACTCAAGCTTCACGACTGAAATATGGCTTAAGTTTCGAGAATCTTATGGCGTTTTCTGTTCTCGAAAAAATTCTGTATTTTTCCTGCCTTCGTTGAGAATACTACACTTTTTGGGTTCTTTTCTCAAAAAAATGTTGAACTCTAAAATCAAATTGTGTTCTTTTTTCGAAAATTTTGACCTGAAAAGCATAAAAATGCAGAATTTTGGTTCTCTCAAGATCGACGGTATCAGAGTTCTGCCCTCAAATGCTACCAACTGAAGAAACAAAAAAGTGACATGTTAAGAAAATAGTGAACATTGTATTGACATTTTATTTAATAGTGAGCTCCTTCTATACAAATCACAAATATTCATTATAATTAAACATAAAAATACATTAACGAAAATATTACAAATAAGTTAATTTACCTTCAACAAAACTTTCGTCGCCAGACATTTTGAATTTGATTTTGTGTTTTGCTATTTCACGGAAGATTTTTGCAATTTATTTGATGTTTCTCGACATAACAGGGCAGCCAACACAACATTGAAAAAATTTCGCATTTTTATGTTCTTTTCTCGACTAACGCTGCAGCCACACGTAATAGTACTGGCAGGCCAGCAAAGAATATGTATTAACTACGAAAATGTTTCGAAATAGTCTACAAATCTACGCTGCGGCCACACGTGATAGTAAATGTTCATTTGCAAACTGTCGTCAAAGGCGAAGGTTCGACCACTTTATTATTTCGGTTGCTTTTATTCAGTGATGCTTTATATGCCAACACAGCACGAAACTTAAATGGGATAAAAATGGGGAACTAATTATTTTGTAAAATCTGTTTATCAATATTTTACAAAAGGAAATGCAACTTATTCATGTGATATTTTATATGCCAAATAAGGGAAATTAAAATAATTGCATATATTTCACTACAAGACATGAAAGAAAACTGCATATATAAAGTTCGAATATTTTAGGGAGAAAATACAACACTGTTTTCTTACTTCGATTTCGCACTGGCTGTGGTTGTCAAAATTCACTGTCTCAGTAAAAGTTGTTGCCAGTGGACTGCCAGTGATGTCAAGGTGTGAGTGTATTAGTGAAAAGTGAGAGTGTATTGAGTTTTTCGAACTGTTGGCACGTGTGGCTAGGTGGTAAGAACAGGTCAACATTTTTTGAGTTCAGTAGCGGGATTCCCAAACATCTTAACTTCGATTACGTTAACGTTCACTAACAACGATTATAGCTTGCAGTAACAACTGCCGTATTCCCAAACCTATGCTTAACTGCAATATTTGCTACAAGTTGCATTAATAAAGTTAGCGTAATCATTGTTAACAAATATTGAAAATATGGCAGCATTGGCATTTGACAGCTTAAATTGGTGAAAGATTAAAGAAGAATAGAAAAAATAAAAAAGAATCAAACAAAAATAAAAATGCAAGCAGCAAAAAAAAAGAAGCAGCCGTGCAACAGCTGAGCAATACAAGCTGATGCTGGACTTTTTCGTGAGCCGATGCTGCCAAAAGGGTAGTGATGAAGAGGTGGTAAGGATAGCCAGGGATATCGTTGTGATTAAGCAGCTAGTGTGTGTTGATATAATATAAAAGCAATGAAGTCGATTTATTTAAATTTAATCTTTCATTAAATATTTCGTTGGTTTGTTTTTGGGGTTTTTTTGTTTTTGTTCTTGTTTTGACATTCTTTTACTTTTTATTTATATTTAATTATTTACGGTTGCATTTTCTTTATAAAGGAAATAAAACACCTTTCTAATGGCATGTCAATAAACCCTACCAACTTAACCGTTACCGAGTTGTGGTCGTGTGAAGATGAAATCAATCGATTGAAACTACCAAATTTCAACTTTGATTTCTCAGAATTTCGCGTAATAAATGAATTTTTTTTTAAGGTCAATTTTGTAATTTGTTCAATTTTCTTTTCAATGACACCAAAAACATAAACATATCTTAAAAAATAAAAAAGTTGGCTGTACTTTTTAAAATATTTGTATTCTTCACAACTTCAAAAAAAAACCTTATTTTACGCTTAACGTTGATATTTGTATGGTTAACAACGTCTTAAAATACGTTGTTAAGCTAGCTACAGATACGTTAAGATATTGTTAACGAACTGTCAAAGCTATCTACAAAAATATCTAAGGTTGAGTTTGGGAATACGAGTTAACAATTTTTGTAGCTAAGACCAGTTAACGTTAACGTAATCGAAGTTAAGATGTTTGGGAATCCCGCTACAGGTCAAATGACGAGAAAAAATCGCCATTAGCTTCATCAAAAACAAATTCTCAGCGGATTTCCTGTCAAATGTGCGGATATTGATGTCATAGGGCAGAATAAATTTTCAAAAATCCGCTGCTGGAGTTTGTGGGTGAATTTTTTGAGTTAGTGTTTTTTACATTTAGCTTAATTAAGCCTTTTTTTTTAGTAGTGTTTGTGTTTTTATTAAAATATATCATCTATACCATTAAAAATACCATCGTGTGTATGGTGCGAAGTAATAATCTGAAAACTGTAACCTTGTGTATGGGGTTTAATTATCTCATCTATATACGAATTCGAAGATTGATTCTAGTATTTCATAATTAACCGCCATCATTGTTACCAATTTTGTTTGATGCGGAAAAAAGAATTGCTGTTGTTTTTGTAAATATAGTAATAGTGCAAATAATTAACAATGAAATAAAGTTTTATTTGCAGTTACAACATTTAATTGGTTGCTTTCTTGTGCAGTGAAGAGTTATGATATGCAATAACAATAGAGTTCACCAACTACAGCTATTTCGCACTTTCTCAGCAATAACCCATATGAAGCCACTATGATCCGCAAATCATTGAAAATGCCAATGTTATGGATACCAGTGACCCCAAATAAGTTAATGCGAGAAAAATGTACCCACCAAAGAATTTGATAGGCTCAGGGACCACACAAGACGAAACAACTAGCCATGCACATTTAATTACACCATCGTTTTTAATCTACTATTGAGTTGACTTTTTGACAAGTTACCATCAAAAACGCTACAGTTGTTAACAAAAGTACTCAAGCGGCTTAAAGGAGCAGTTAAAATACGTATCTATATTATTTGTTTTACTAAATAGTATATAAATTGTTGACTTTTCTACTGCTTCAACGATTGGGGTTAAAATTTATGAGACAAACAAGTTCTGGAGAATCGAATATACCGGATATGAGTTGGTGTAAATACATGTTATCTGCAGATTTCCTTCGCTCACTTCAAGACTGCATTTTCAATAGTTTCAAGCTTCCACTTAACATCTAAGAACAAACTGAATAAAACGTTTTTGGATTCTTTCTATTCGATCAATATGCACATTGTAACTTGAGGACTAAACCTTACCTGCATACTCCAAGTGAGAACGCACAATTGCATAATACAACGTTGTAATTGTAATCATGCTTTTATTCAATATTTTTGCCCGGTGTTTTATAAATGCAAGTATTGAAGATGCTTTTTTACAAATACAATATAATCAATATGAATGCTACCTAGGACTTTAAAAGTATCTACACGACTTAAAATTTGCGGATTTTGATCAGCAGCAGCTGGCAATACTATCTGAAACACAAATATTTCTTTTGCACAAATATTTAAATGTACAATTTTCCATTGTTACATTTATTAATTTCGCGTTATTGAAAGACTGAAAGCTAAAGCGAAGAAAGCACGAATAAGTTGAATTTTTACTGTTATTATCTGCTTAAAGATTGATTTAAGGCGGGAAATGACATTCGCGGCAAAGAAAACAGACCTTTTTTTAAAAATTCATAACTCAGTCAAAAACAAACATTTTTCCAAAATTTTTATTATTGTAGAGAATTGAACAAATTACAAGAAAAAAAATTCAAAAAAATATATTTTTCACTCCAACATGGTTTTATAGAGCTCCAAGCTGGCGGCAGAGAAAAAAAACGGGGCCTCGTGGTTGCAGCGCTGGGAGTTGCAAAAATTGCCCGATCTGGAAAAAAAATGACTTTTTTAAATCTTAACAAAATTGGTTATCGTATGACACGAGCTTTTTTTTTTAAATTTTTTTTCCAATTTTTGGTGATGTTCCAAATTTGAAAGTGTGTTTTTCGAAAAAATATTCAGCCTTACTAAAAAACTGATATTAAATTTTAGCGTCAGCTTTTTAATTTAGTAGCAGCTGTAGCCTCTGCGAAGCTTTTGGTAAAAATCTTTTTAGAGCTGACACTAATTAGAACCAGCACTAAATTATTTTTTTGGTAAGGCAGATTGACTTTAAAAATTCATAAAAAATCGAAAAAAAATTTTAAAAAAAAACTCGTGTCATACGATAGCGAATCAAGTTTAAAAAAATACAAAAAAAAAAATTTCGTCAAAAAATGAACCCGCTAGTGCCGCAACCAGTACGAAAAACATGGTTTCGAGATAAACGCGTTCAAAGTTTGTGAACAAAGAAAAAAAGGTTACCTTCAATCTGCCATGCCTGCTTCGTACTGTATGCCTTCGTTATCTTGTGTTGTGCTGTTTCTTATAGTTTTTTGCAATCTTTTAGCAATTCGGTTTTCACCCAACACCATTCAAGTAGGTACGAAATAACAACCACCGAAAGTCAAGTAGCAAGTAAAAAAAGTATATACCAGCTGCCGTACCAAATTAAAAATGCGCTCTCACTAATCCGGCTGTAACTTTTGAACCCGTAGGAATTTTTCCATGAAATTTTTTTCTTTTTTTCTTAGAATCTTAAGAATATTTACTAAAATACAAAATTATCAAAAAAAGTCGATTTTCAAAAACTGCCAATGTCATGTAACCCCTTAATAAGAAAATCTTATAAAAAGAGATCAATAAGAATTGTATTTAATTTCAAATGGTATTGTCTTCAGCTTTGGAGAGTGCAATTAAAGGATGTACATATTTATTTAAGAAGCGTTATTAAGATTTCCACATCGTTTTATTCGTTTAATAAGAAATCTTATTATATAAGTGGCGGCCGTGGCGTAGTGGGTAGAGTGTGTGACTCTCACGCCAGAGAACCAATGTTCGAATCCTCCATCCAACACAGAAAGTTTTTTCAATTGAATTCATTTTTCTGTTCGGCCGTCACCTCTCTGCAGACAATGGCAAACCTCAGAGAGTAAAAACTGCCATGAAAAGCTTCTTGAGAGAACATAAGCCGTTCGGAGTCGGCGTAAAACATGTAGGTCCAGTTCTCGATCATTTGTGTGCAAACATTTCACATCACACACAACCAGCGTTACCATCTGGGCAGTTAATCCTGTTTTGGGCAGTATTTTGAGCAGGTAGACAGGATAATTTTTCTCCCAGGAATTGGGCAGGATTTTTTTAAACCAGTTTTTTAATTTTCGTTGAATAAAAAAAATACAAATTTTATGTTTATAAATTATATGTAAGTACTTATATTAAAGTAGCAAATAAAGTTGCTACTACTTTTTACATCCTTTCAAAAATTTGATCATGTGGCAGCGCTTTTCCTGTCATTGTTGCTGTCATCGTTTTTGTTAATTTCTTTTCGCTAGTCTTTAGCAAATTACAAATGGACAAATACTTAACAAAACCTGGTAAGAAAAGGAATATTAAAAATGTTATAATAAAAAAATTTTAAAATATTTGTTTTTAGTCCTTTTGTAAGAGCAGTATTTTCTCTAAAAATACAGGATTTTTTTTTTGAAAATTACAGGATTTTCAAAAAAACATATGGCAACGCTGCACACAACACAATTGATCATAAGCTCGGTCAAAGTCCTTTCAAGGGCTGAAATGGCCATTTCGTTTTTTTTTTTTTTTAAGAAATCTTATTCGTTAATTTTTGATTAAATTTTGATTAAATCTTCTTATGGATTAAAGAAGATTTCTGTATGGAAAATTCTTATTATTTGATAGTATTAATAAGAAAACCTAATAAAATCGCTCATTTAGAATATCTTTTTCAGCCCTATTGTGAATAAAATTTCGCCTGGAATTAAAAAAAGGAATTTTTCGTATTTATAACAATGTTCACGGATTTTTGGGCATAATTTTGAAAAATTTGAACACAAATACTTGGATTTAGCGTCTATTTTTAAGATCACAAGGAAAAAAAATCTTTATATAAAGCATTATCCCCTGTCAAAATAAATTAAAAACCCCTTTTTCAATTCCGGGGGAAATTTCATTTATGTTGTAGTTTTTGGCTTTGTAATTTGGATTTTAAGTCATAACGTACGTTAGACTAAAATAATATTTTCCCAAATGTAAAGTCAAAGTTTAAAAGGCAAATGTTTTTAACAAATAAAACCCCTTCTGAGCATGTTATGCAAGATATGCTTTAAAAAAAAAAAATGCACACTGTAGTTTCCTGAAACGTAGATACACGTAATAGGATTTAATCCGCTGTTATTGCAGCACATCACGTACAATATGCAGTTCATGTCCGGATAGTTAACCTGTCAACAAGCATTCCGACACAGCACTAAACATCATTGTATGACAATTTCTGTCTAAAATCAACAGAAAACAAACTATTTTCTCAATATTTCAAGCTCATATAATAGCACGAAGTTAGAAAATAGAGAGAATTCAATAAGCGTTTAAGGGGACTTATAATCATTTTTGTGAAAATGTTAGGTGTGTTTTATGAGAGGATTGTGAAATAAAGCTTAAAGATATTGATTTAAAAATTGTTGTATATTTTTAAAGTATTTAGTTAAATAAAAAAAATGTTTTTTAAACCATCATTTTCTTATAATAATAAAATTCCTGAGGCACCAAAAAAAAGGTCTTTTTTGGCGAACAGGATATCTCGGATTTAGAAAATCTGAAAATAAACCAAAAAAAAAAATCTTATTTAAGTACACACTTAAGACTAGGGATTGACATTGAGTGTTTTTTTTATAATTTTTTGATTTATAAAAAAAGTGTGCTCAAATTAAAGAAAATGCCTATACGATTTTATACGATGTTGTAGACATAAAAAAAAGAGCTCTATGTCAATCTCTGAAAAATGAGTTGCTGTCAATGCCCACAAAAAATTTCAAGTCAATCGGCCAATAGTTTTTAATATTGCCCGTCGTTTTTTCTTTCTTGATACCTCACGGATTTTATTATTACGAAGAAATGACGTCACAAAAAAAAACTTTTTTTTAAAATAAAATACTTCTTCAAAACTATACAAACATTTTTAAATCAATATCTTTAATCGTTATTTCGTAATCCTCTCATAAAACACAACTACATTTTTCATAAAAAATGGATATAAGTTCGATTAACTGGATAGTGTGTATATTATAGATCTTCCTTATAGAATTCATGTGTAGGGATTACAATTCTTTAATAAATACTGTTAATGACACTTTTCTCGGTATCTTTTTATAAGCATTCCGCTAAACTTACAAGGATTTGAGTTAATACGTTATCAGGTGATAAAATGACGTTTAAAAACAAAGCAAATGACTTATTTTATATATATAAAAAAAAAAAAACATAAAACATGGCACATGTAGAGCACAACTTAGTGCTCAACATAATGCCACAAATTCCAGCCAGTTACTAATATTAAAAATAAACACACACAATTCATCTTCATCTCCGACAGCAATGACGACGTGGATGATGATGATGATGATGTTGATGTGCTGCGTCAGGATTTTATTGCACGGGCAACGTGCCAATGTTTGCTTGTTTGCACACAATCTGTTCAATGTTAAGCTTGTACTTTGAAAACAACAACAATCAACATACCTGCAACCAAGATAATAGATAAAAATTATCAACGTTAAGATGCGATATGCTTGTAACTGACTGTCTCTTGGCTTTGCATTTACCTTGCTGAACTCGTACAAGAACTAAAGTCGAAGTGATAAATAGTAAGGCAAACAAATTAAATTTTTAAAAACGCCTGCGGGATGAAGCATAATATTGTTGGATTTAAATTACCTACAACTTTTTTCATAATATGGAATAATAAAGTTTGTTTCTATATGCGAGTGGCAGAGGTACTCATAAATCTACTAATACAAAGAACTGAACTGTAAGGTAGCAACAAGCTTTTATGAAATGCTACACTAGTGGAGCTTTGGAAAGATTTAACTCAAGGATTTCACACAAAAGCTCATAAAAACATAAAGAAAGATGTTTTGTGTAGAGAATTAAGGCAGATTATATAGGGGTAGAGTAACCTACAGTGACAGGTTTTTGTAATCTCATGTTGGATTCCTGATGTTGCAGTGCATCCATAAAACCAAATTTTTTTTTTTTATTTGAATTGGATCAAGAGATATACCTCATACAAATAATTATATGTGCATAAATATTTGGTTGCATTTTTTCTCCACCTAGAATAGTACAGTATTTTTATGTATGCAGTTTGTTTTTGTTATTCGTTGTTATTGTTTAATAAGTTTTAGTATGCAGTTCGTAATGCATTTAATGTACCGTTATATGAAAAATGTGACGGTGCATTGAATGATCAGTAGTAAAGAATTATATATGCATAACGCATTTAGTTGGTGTTTGGTTGCTTAATTGAGAGCTTTAAGTGCTCGCATTGGAAACAATTGTTACGAAATATAAGGTAAGTTTTTTTCATTTATAATCAATAAAGTTAATTTAATTATTACGTGTTAGATATTGAAAATGCCCAGCGGAACGAGCCTTTCTGAACATGACCAGGTAATAATACTGGGAATAAGCAAAAATGGAGCTAAAATGAAAGAAATAGCCAAAAGGCTTAATCGCCGTAGTAACACAACAACAAATTTTTTTTAAATGTCCTAGTAGTTATGGCACAGTTAGACGGAGTGATAGGAAAACACACATCGACGCTCGGTGTAAACGGAGAACTCAACATATTGCAGTAGTCGAAGGAATGAGTACCGGACAAATAAAATGTCAATTGGGTCTTAACATAACAAGAAGTAGAGTAGTTTAAATATTACATGAAATCGTAAAGCAACACATATTTCCAAGACGCGACAACCTAACCTTTTGCCTCGACATATTAACGCACGTTTGGCCTTCGCTATTATGTTCCCATTTTTGGATGAGGAATGGCGTAACATTATCTTTAGTGACAAAAAAAGTTAAATTTAGATGGGCCAGATGGTTCCAAGAAGTATTGGCGGCATAGTAATCAATTGCGGCGCACTTGCCACTTGCGTGTCCATAGGGGAGGATTGGTCATGGTCTGAGCTGCATTTTGTTATGAAGGAAATACTTCAAAGTATTTAATATCAACATAAATGAATGCTGAAATGTACGTTTATTTATTAGATAATGAACTAATATAATTTTCTGACCAACTTTGTGGCGATAATTGGACTAATTAGCAGGATAATGCGTCAATACACTGTGCAAAGCGTACAAAAGAGTTTTTTTTTAGCCAGAAATATACCATTACTGCAATGGCCAGCAATAAGTCCAGACTTAGACCCCATTGAGAATCTCTGGGGAATCCTCTATGGAAAAGTATATAAGGATGGAAGGCAATTTGAGGCAGCTAGGGAGTTTAAAATAGCAAAATAGCAAGAATGGCAAAGTATCAGCCCATCCAACCCAAAACCCTTGATTAATTCTATGCCATTCTAGCTAAGCCAAGTTATTAAAAAAAAGAAAAGCATATAAATTACTAATATGAAATTCTATTTAATTTTTTTTATTATTAAGCTCGAAAATTATGCAAAAAACACATATAATTAAGTTGTGCACATACAGCCATGGACACATAAATAGCACAGATGCCAACTTATTTTTTAAACGTTTCGTTTGAACCTAATAATGCAGTCATTAACTGTAGTTATAATTTTTTGAGACTCCAGTGTGACGTTGCTTAAAACTCCGAGAGAGATGTACCGTTACTTACTTTTATTTGCTCAGGCCATCTCTTTGTGAATAGGAATGTTCGATCTGCTGTGGTCATATAAATAGCACACATGTTAGTTGGTGAATAAAAGATAACAAGATCGGGATCTTGTAAACATTTTAGAGCTTTATTCAGGTAATTTCGCCGATTCTAAATAAAATGTGTAGTGGCATACATTGCATTCCGGAAAAAAGGTCTATAATTCACGAACTAAGTCGAAAAGGCAAAAAACCATCTGAAATCGCAGATATTCTCAAAATTTCACGAAAAATGGTCTATAATGCACTCAAGCTGGTTGCATCAAATGGTTCAAATAATATCGGGAATAAGACAGCGTAAAACCACCGCTTCTACTGATAGACTCATAGTTGCAAAAGTTAGGCTGATCCTCTCAAGTCAGCAAAGCAAATTATGAGGGAAACAAATGAAGGAAATAACCTAAATGTTTCAAGAAAACTTGTATCTAGGAGACTACATGAAGCTAATATTTATGAACGCATTAGCCGAAGAAAGCCGCTCTAAGCAAAAAAAAATTTAAAGGATCGTTTAGCGTGTGTAAGGGTCCATGTGAATAAAGAAGACCAATTTTGGAAGAACGTGCTCTGGACTAACGAAACTAAATTTAATAGGATTAAAACGCAAAGATTTTAATCCGAAGTATACAAAAAAAACATTAAAGCATGGAGGAGGGAATTTAATGGCTTGGGGAGCTTTTTCCTGGCACGGCGTTGGGCCAATTTTTCCTATACCAGGAATAATGGACAAAAATATGTATTTAGATATTCTTAATAACCAGATGGAACCATTTGCAGTTGAGAACATGCCTATTAAGTGGACTTTTATGCACAATAATAATATAAAACACACTGCAAAGATTGTGGTTGATTGGCTAAAAAAGGAAAAAATAAATATTTTGAATTGGTCGGCTTAAAGCCCAGGCCTCAATCCCATAGAAAATTTATGGAATAAAGTGAAGGTCAGCATAAGCAACAAAAATTTTCGAAATTAAAATGAGTTATGAGTGGAATTAAGATGGTTTGGTACTCTATTCCGAAGGATAGGGTTAGGAAGCTTGTGGAGAGTATGGGATGAAGATGTCGGGCTGTTTTGGACAACTCGGGATGCAGTACCAAGTACTAGTAAGCATATTCGTAAGCTCATTGTAAAATAAAAATAAATCTTTCAGAATCCAAATTGTGCTATTTATACGTCCACCTCAGCTAAGGAGCAATATACGGGTTTTTCATTGATTTTCTAATTTTTAATTCGTAATTACAAAGTTACTACTGAATTTAAATTTTTAATGTTTAAACTTAAATACCATGAAATAAATTCTTGTTTTCCTCTATGTATTTTATTTAAATTTATGTGAAACTCCCTACATGTATTTTTGTGCTATTTATGTGTCCACGGCTGTATAATTACTTACTATGATGAAATTTTGTATGCTAATTTTTTTATTTAATTTAAAGGACAATTGAATAAAGTCTTTGTTATGTTATGTTACTGTTGTCATAAATAATATAACTGCAAGATCAGAATTTTGAAACATTTTTATTTTAGCGCAAAAATAGTTTTTCTAATGGTGCACATATAATTATTTGTATGAGGTATAATTTAATAAATTCTCGTTTTGGTTACCTTGAAGGTGTCTTAGTGATTCGACTAGACGTCAAGTGAATCAGAGAAAATGCCACACATTGGTCTTGAATCGAATGCTATCTGTATGCTTTGATACAATAAAAATATTTTCATTATTTTAGTGTTAATCAGCGCTAATCGATGTATCAAATTTGAACTAACTCGAGAAATTTTTATGTTTTTAGATCGTTTTGTATTGAAAGCTTTGTATGGACATTTTAGACTCGTTTTATAAAAAACTTTGACGTGCTACGAAAAAACTGAGAACGCCATCTACTTTAATATTATTGATTTATGTGAAGTTATTTTCCAAACTCCCCACAATTGGTAATACTACTTCCGATTTCCCCACAATTTGCAACCTTTTCGCCAAATTTTTTAAATCTGTTTATACCTCTCCCACTTCTAATCCAACCTAAACGAAACAAAAAAAAACAAAATGGCCATTTCAGCCCTTGAAAGGACTTTGACCGAGCTTCTTGTGATCAATTGTTTTGTGTGTGTTGTGAAATGTTTAAACACAAATGATCGATATGCCGACTCCGAACGGCTTATGTTCTCAAGAAGCTTTTCATGGCAGTTTTGCTTACTCTCTGAGGTTTGGCATTGTCTGCAGAGAGTTGACGGCCGAACAGAAAAATTAATTCAATTGAAAAAACTTTCTGTGTCAGGTGGGAATGAAATATAAACTCTTGTTATTATGCTGCATTTGTTGTGCTGTGTAATTAATTGCTTTTTATTTTGTGTTAACTTTTGGAATTTGTGAATTAATTTCGAGCAAAGTTTTGAGGTCATCGTATTTTGAAGTTTGCACAAGGTTTGTTCATAATTTATGATGTCGTGAATGCATCTATGCGAGGGATGCCTTTTCTTGCTTAATCAAACACACAACTATTTCTGGGCCACCAAAGCAATCCATAAAATAAGCTCCCTATGCAATTGGGTGCATTGTCTTATTCATAGAAATACAAAGTTTTTGCTGTAGTTTCGTACTCTCCCTTTTTATATCATTTTCGGTTGAAGATGAGGGAAAATTGACATGAAAAATAAAACTTTGTGTTAAACTATTAGATTTCAATACAAAAAAAAAAAAAAATACAAAGAAATTGTTGCTTGAACTCACATTGATATTCTTGTGCTCAACTTTAACTCACAATTTGTTTGAACATAACGAGCATGAAATATAACAACTACTCGAAATAAAGAAATGTTGCTGATTTACTAGGAAGTTAAAAAAACATAAAATCATACATAACTGTTTTGTAAAATAAACTTTAAATCACTGCTAGTTACAGGAATTCACTTTTTCGAAAAAGTTGTATTGAGATTTTGGGCGATGATGAGAAAAGGGCGATGCCACGAACCCTGGAAAACTACCGGCCCATAGCGATATGCTCCACGCTCGCCAAAATTATGGAGAGCATAATTAACTTCCACCTAATGAACTATCTGGAGCACAACGAACTGCTTAGTGATCGCTAGTGTGGGTTTCGAAGGGGGGTTCGGTTCGATATCCCCAAACACAAAATCCCCAAATCAAAATCCCCAAACACAGAATCCCAAAAAACAAAATCCCCAAGATCTAAATCCCCATGCTCAAAATCTTCAAATAATCCCCAATTTTGGGATTTTTGTTTTTTTTTAATTTTTATACTAATTATTTGTTTCAGTTTTAGAAATAATAATATTTTAGGGTACTAGCCCTTTTTTTTTTTTTGTTTATTTTTCTAAATGTGTATTTGGAGCCCCTAAATTCAATGCAGCATAAAAAAGGTCGGCATCAAATGGTTTAGGAGGAAAAATTCGTAAAAGTCTTTAAACTTAAAAATCCATATTATTACACAGAAAAGTAGTTCTAAAAGTATATACCCATTAAAAGTGTAAAATATGATCGTTTAAATGCAATATTAACTGCAAACTGCCATCCTTGAACTTTTGAACTTTTAAAAAATGAGCGCCGCAGGCAAAAAATTTTGATTAAAAATCGCTGCGATTTTTGATAAAAAATTTTCATGTATTGCCTATAAAAATTGCCTTGAACTGTTTACTGTAACGTAGAAGCCTTTCGTACATAACTAAAAACTACAAGAAAAATTAGGAGAAATAAGAAATACAAACTTATTTGTTCATTATAATATTTGAAAGCATTATGTAGTAGTAAATTTGAAAGAAACAAAAAAACTCTAATGAAACAGAAAATTTAAAATTAATTTCATTAATTTAAAGCTTTAATTACATAAAGATATATTATATGCAATAAATTTTAAATATTTAACTTTGCTCATAGTCAATCTTTATTCATAGCCTTTTCACCACATATTTTATTTGCTTGTATCGTTTCATATTTTCCTTATTCGGTAGAATTGTTTCACCTGAACGAATTTTTTCTAAGTTTGTTTTCACTACTATCATCTCTTTTCCCAATTCTTCAATAATTCTGTAAACACCACATTTTTTTTACTAATGACTGTTTTAATTCTGCGGTGCCAGGCTTCTATCGAATTTTGTGCCCTTGGTAAATTATTTTTAAAAGAATCCGCAATAGACCAAAATCTTGGCTCATATTTTGGACGTTTATTCCGGTTTTTAGGGAGTATATAATTTTCTTTAAACCAGCTACTTAATTTTTTAAAATCTCTGTCATCACAAACGTCATTCAGTTCATAAAAATACTCAGCGACTTCCTGTGAAGGAACAAAGGCCAAGCTCTTGAGCATACGAACATTTAAATTAAAACCCTCCTGATTCCCATATTTCCCGGCTAGACCTTCTTTTTGGACACGCCTCCAAATAATCTGACCAAAATGAAATAAGCAGCCTTTATAACCAGCTTCAGGGAAGTATTTCTTAGCAACAGAAGATATTGATTTTTCAAAATCAGTGATTATCCTTATCGGATTGAGGTTAATATTTCTCTCAGCTGCTAGATAACATAGCTCATAAAAAAACTCATTGTAAGCTTCCATAGATTTTGTGCTCATAAGGCAAAATATTAAGGGTAGAAATTGGTTATCAATCAGAGCTTGAACCGTAAAAAATTGTCGGAAAATTTTTGGAACAACGTGAAAAGTTCCATCCATTATCCAACACGTCGAATTGCTTAAAGATTTGAGTGATTCTGTTGTTCCCATATTACTATTTTGTTGCCATTAAAATTATTTTCTTTTAAAACAAAAAGATCGCCTTCCAAATACTTCAAACATTCAGGACTATTAATCTCCGACAAACTTTGGAGACTATACCCAGAGACATTTCTTTAGCGGATTCTTGTAATTTTTTGTTTCTGTGTTCGCTTAGATGGAAGATATTTCCGGCAATCTGGCTGACAGTAAACATTCACGTTCCGAATTATCTGCGATGGTAAAAGGTTGGAAGAGCGACTTAGTTGCTTTATATCGGTGTTTGAACGCATTAACGCCAATTCGCTAGAAATGGGATCGTGATTATGGCTGGAAGGCCCATTTTTTATCTCATGTCCGTCGATATTTTTTTCGTTACTATAAAACTTATGCACTTAAAAATCTTCCATTTACTGCATGAACATCGATATTCATTGCTTTTATTTTTGGAGTGGAAATGGTAGCTAAACCCATCCACAAACATTTTGTCATTTCCTTTGTTCGATTTTTCAATGAAAATATTCATTATGACGACTAGTGTCGCTATAAAAAATGTCTGAAAAACTAATCGAATTTGTTATATAATAAATTGTTATATATGAATATGTACCTTGTTTCTCAAAAATGTTTGGTTTTTTGTATCCTTGTTACAAACTTGTGAAAAATAGGTAAAAATTTTTTCAAATATATGTATATGTTTTGATAACTTAAAAATAAATGCTTGGATCAAAAAAATTAAATATAAAGTATTTTATTGTACAGTAACTGGACTCAGTCAAATAGGGTCAAATCCTTTTATCATAAAGATAACCATACAAATAATTAATTTTCCCTTGCCCGCAATGGTGATAATAATACTTAATAGCTTATTTCGTTCGTTATTTGGAGATTTTGTGTTTGGGGATTATGTGTTTGGGGATTTTGTGTTTGGGGGTTTTGTGATTGGGGATTATGTTTTGGGGCTTTATTAAAATGTGGGGCAAATTAAGTTTGGGGATTTTGTGTTTGGGGATTTCGTACCTATCCCTTCGAAGGGCCCGCTCTACTGGTGACCTGATGGCTTTTCTCACCGAAAAATGGAACCAACGCGTTCACTTATTTGGTGAGAGCAAGGTTGTTGCTCTGGATATTTTAAAGGCGTTTGACCGAGTGTAGCGCTCGTGTCGAAACTAATTGCATATGGTGTCGGTGGTAACTTTGCTCGGTTGATCACGTGTTTCTTTAAGGACCGAAGTATCCGTGTTGTTGTCGACGAAATTTCGTCAGATGAGCACGCCATCAACGCAGGAGTACCGCAGGGTTCAGTCCTATCGCCAACTTTGTACTTGATTTTTATCAACGTTGACCTTCTGTCGTTGACCTACAGCATAATTCATTCTTTTTCGGATGACAACAGCATTTGCCCCGACTCTTTGGAGATTGAAGGAAAACACACTTAATAATGACTTGAAAAAAATCTCCGAGTGAGGTCTTGCAAATAGAGTAGAATTTAATACTAGCAAGACGCAGTGCTCCTTATTTGCGCGCACGCCCCGACGGAGGAAAAGGACGAATCCGTCAAAGACGCTTTCTACGCTAGTCTTGAGGACGTATACGACCACCTTCCGGTCCATGACGTGAAAATAGTCCTCGGCGATTTTAATGCGAAAGTCGGAAGGGAAGGCATCTTTGGCCCCACTGTCGGTCAGTTCAGTCTTCATGAGACCTCCACGAACAACGGTCTAAGACTGATCGACTTCGCCAAGGCGCGAAACATGGTAGTTAGTAGCACCAGATTTAAGCACCTCGACATCCACAAGGCCACCTGGCTGTCCCCGGATCAAAAAACGCGAAACCAAATTGATCATGTTGTAATCGACGGAAGGCATGCCTCTAGTGTTCTAGATGTGCGTACATTTCGGGGGGTCAACATTGACTCCGACCATTATCTTGTTGCAGCCAAGATCCGCATGCGATTATGCAATGCGAAGAACATACGCACAATTACAACGGACTGCCGAAGCCTACTCCGCTCAACTCTCGGTTAAGCTCAACCAACCAACCTCTGGACCCGACGACGCCGGCGGACTTTGGGCGCATATATCCCACTCCATGCGTGCTGCCGCTGAAGAAGTCATTGGTTTCCGGCGCCATCAACCTCGAAACGAATGGTATGATCAGGAGTGTCGCATTGCGACTGCAGTAAAAAACGCCGCTTATAGAAAAACGCTGCAGTCAGCTGCAACGCGAGCCGTGCGAGAAAACTACCGCGAAAAGAGGAAGGAAGAGAGGCGCCTTTTCAGACGCAAGAAAAGAGAGCAGGAAAAGCGTGAGCGTGAGGAACTAGAGGTGTACCAGGGCAAGAAGGATGCACGAAAATTCTATCAACAGGTTAAGCGTCTAACCCAAGGTTTCAAGCCCGGAGCATCCACTTGTAGAGACGAAAATGGAGATCTGAATACGGATACGCAGTGTGTGCTGAGATTGTGGAGACGGCACTTCTCCAATTTACTTACTGGCGACGATTTCACCAATGCCGCCCATGGAGAGCACAGTGCAGAGCTACCAATCAACAATGACGGAGTGGAAGTACCACCACCTAGCCATGATGAGGTTCGAGTTGCTATCCAACGACTCAAAAACAACAAAGCAGCGGGTGCTGACGGCCTGTCAGCTGAATTGTTTAAAACCGGCGGCGATGAATTGATAAGGCGCATGCATCAGCTCATCAGCAAAATATGGCTAGAGGAAAGCATGCCCGACGATTGGAACCTCAGCGTACTGTGCCCTATACTTAAGAAAGGAGACCCAACAATCTGCGCAAGTTATAGAGGTATCAGTCTTATTTCCATCGCATATAAGGTTCTCTCAAGCGTACTGTGTGAAAGATTAAAGCCGATTACAAAAACACTGATTGGACCTTATCAGTGTGGCTTTCGACCTGGTAAGTCCACCATAGACCAGATTTTCACGCTACGACAAATCCTGGAGAAAACCTACGAAAACCAAATTGACACACACCATCTCTTTGTCGATTTTAAAGCTGCTTTCGATAGCCCGAGAAGGGATTGCCTATACGCAACAATGTCTGAGTTCGGTATACCTGCAAAGTTGATCAGACTTTGCAGAATGACGTTGAGCAACACACGCAGCTCCGTCAAGGTAGGAAATGACCTCTCCGAAACCTTCAATACCGAAAGAGGTTTCAGGCAAGGCGATCCACTGTCTTGCGATCTCTTTAACATCATCATGGAGGGGATCGTACGAAAGGCCGGTGTGCATCGTAATGGCACCATTTTCTACAAAGGCGTCCAGCTCCTTGCGTACGCTGATGATATTGATATTGTCGGCAGAACCAAGAGAGATGTTACCGCTGCTTTCGCCGCTATCGAAAAGGAATCAGCCAAAGTGGGTTTGACGATAAATGAGGGCAAAACAAAATATATGCTGTCTACAAACAAGGGAGCTCGGCGTTTAGACTCCCACGTTTCATCCGGCAGCTATAACTTTGAAGTAGTCAAGGAGTTCGTTTACCTTGGCACCGCCATTAATACCAAAAACGAAATCAGCCTGGAGATAAAGCGAAGAACAATAATTGCTAATAGGTGCTACTACGGGCTCAGTAAGCAACTAAGTTCCAGAGCCCTCTCTCGATCGACAAAACTAACACTCTACAAGACGCTCGTTCTACCTGTGCTGCTTTATGGCGCTGAGGCATGGGTAGTTTCGCAAACTGACGCAGCCGCTCTGGGGGTGTTCAAGAGAAAAGTTCTTCGCAAAATCTTCGGTCCTGTTCGAGTCGGCGATGACTATCGCATCCGAATGAACCACGAGCTGTATGAGCTCTACGATGACATTGACGTAGTCCGGCGTATAACTGTGCAGCGACTACGCTGGCTGGGTCATGTCCATCGTATGAACGACGAAGCTCCAGCGAAAAAGGTGCTCGAGGCGAGGGTCGCTGGTCAACGACGACGAGGGAGACCATGCCTCCGATGGATGGACCAGGCTGAGGAAGCCCTAACCGCACTTGGTGTATCCGATTGGAGAAGGCGCGCGCAAAGCAGAGGCGCCTGGCGAGAGCTGATGAGGTCGGTTGAAACCCGGACACAGGTTGTTACGACCAACTAAGTAAGTAAGTAAGTAAGACGCAGTGCTGCCTGTTAATCCACAAACGAATGCACTGTCCCTTCAGCACCACTGAATATGAACGGTGTAGATCTTGTGGAGTCTGATGCTCTTGACGTTCTGGGCATATCGATGCAATCACATCTCCGTTGGAATGATCACATTTTCGATGTGTGCTAAAGGTACTACTATGGGAAGTGTTCAAAGGAGATGCATGGCATGACGCCACCAGCTCGTGTGTTTCCTAGATCCACTCGGGCAGCTTTCCCAGCCCATGCCTTTGCAATTGCCTCTTTGCCCAACAGAACATCGCATTACCGAGATAATTCGATCTTCGGACGCACAGTAAAATTGTGAAACAATCTTCCTAAGAGCGTGTTCCCCAGCAGTTTCCGGCTGTGTAAGTTTAAAACAAATCTTCACCGACACTACTCCATCTTTCCACCCTCCAACTAACTATCACCCGTCCTCCGAATCAACTCAATGCTTTCGCATTTTTAGGGGGCATCAAAAAAATATTCTTCGGTTTCTTAAAATTAATTTATAAAAAACAAGTAAAGTTTAATTTCAGCGTCGATAAAATAATTCTTATTTTGGGTAGAGCAATAACTGTATGAAATAGCTTAATATTTTAATATTAAATCTGAAATTTCTCTGAGAATTACTGTTGCTTAATTTATTCTCCACAATTCATAATTTTAAAATTTAAAAAAAAATTTATAACACTTCTATTTAAAGCATGTCTTCTCAAACATTTGTCATCGTCCTTGTGGTCGTCACCGTCTTGCTGGCTACTTTGCAATCGTGTAATTCAGCAACAGTGGCTCCACTTTGCGAACCCGGCATCATTGAAGAAATGCCAGCACACATCAAGAAGGTCTGTATTGCACTCGAGAACTCCGATCAATTGTCCAACGCACTCAAGACTTACATTAAAAATGAAGCTGCAGGTATGTTCAAGCTACTCAGTCCATAGATTTAAGTTCTTTTAATTATTAATCTATATTTTTAGCTTTGGTATCGAAATCTGATGATCTTCTATCCACAAATTATGGCAAACGTACCGATGTTGATCATGTTTTCTTGCGTTTTGGCAAAAGACGTTAAGCTATTTGACCTGGAAACAACAACAACAACACTACCAAAACGATGACCTTTCACTGCTATGGTTATACTCTATTAAAACTACTTGAATACATATAAACCAAATTTATTTGTGCATTTGACATGTATTTAGAATTTCAATTTTTTGATCTCTTTGAACTGTAATTATATAATTTTTATTGCTCCATATGGAATTTGGTATGCAAACATGAATAAACACTTTATAAACTCTGTATATATATAGTTTAGTAGTCAAGATCATGCTAAAACACAAAAATATCACTTATAATTTATATTTAAAAAATTCTTACTTACCTTGATAGTTTTAAGCAATTATTATATGAAATGTACTTTTATGCATTTTTTTTTTGTTTTATGTACTTTAAACTTTGTTATTTTAGAAGAACATTTAAAAACAATACGTGAAACGTAATAAAAATGAATTTCCTCTCAAAGTTATTGCATTCAAATTTAAATTGTTTTTAAATGAAAGTAAAAAAAGCAGGTATTGTATAAAAAAAAAAAAGTGTTAAAAAATGGGTGCGCTTAGAAACAAGGCCCCTAAATACAAATTAAGGGAGTATTCCTGGTTGGAAGGCTATTTTTGGACCCTTTTTGAAAAACTTCTCATTTGAAAACGCAAAGAGTTATTTAAATTCTGTTTTTTTTTATTGTATTAAGAACATATTAAATTAAATAAAAATATTTTTTCCTTTGTACGAGGGCTGTTCACAAAATTGTCGGCCTTCAAAGTTGGGCGTCAAAAAAAAAAGGTATGCTGCTTGCGGCCCGGATAACTCGACTTCGGATTATCTGAAATGGAAAAAGTAAACGGCGTTAGATTCAGTACAGATGTAATTCTAGTCCCTACCTCAATTATAATTTTTCGATTATTTTTTACAAAATGGCGGCCATTGAAAAATTAAAAACCGATTTTAAGTTTTTTTTTTTTGTAGTTTAGTGTAAAAAAATAGTAAAAAATTGTTTAAAATTGTGATTGAGGTAGGGGCTAGAGTGGTAACAATTTTGCGTCGATTGCACTTTATTTCATCAAAATCGGTTCAGAACTACGGGCGCAATCTGGGCCGCAAGCTCGAAAAACGTGGTTTCGAGATAAATGCGTTTAAGTTTGAAGTTATTTTTAAGTGAAAAAAAAAAATTGAAATGAAAAATTTTAGTTAGCAGTTTTAGAAATTCGACAATTCTGCGTCGATTGCTTTTTTGGTTTTATCAAAATCGGTTCAGTAGAACCGAAAAAAAAGTGACTTCGAAGATCAAAAACGTGATTTTGAAAAAACTCAAAGAAAATTTTAGGCAATAAAACATTTTTTTTTTTTTTTTTGTAATACTTACATATATCAACCTGCAATGCCAGCCCTATAAAGAACTCCTTCCTCTTCTTCAAAAAATGAGGCCTCAGCGGCTCTTTGTGCTCTTCGGGCAGTTCTACCTTCTATTGATGCGGTCAGAGCTCTGGCTTCGGACCTTTTCAAACGTTCTTCGTTCCGAGACATCGCGAAATCATATGTGACGTTGCCAATCGGGATGCCCATTTGGTTCATTATTTGCAGTATTGGCAAAAAACCTTCGTTAAATATGACAGTGATAATGCGTGCGCCGGTGTGCATATGCTTCGGTGCGAATAACCACAGCACTGCCATGGCATCTTTCTCTTCTTTCGCGGCTTTTGAAAGAGTGTATCCATAGATCGCGCTTGCAGCTGTATGAAAGTTCTCCAGGGCAGTGTAGTATAACGAGTTACCCACACCTCTGCTGATATCCATGAGGCTACAAAACGCGTTAATGCCTTTTGGCCCAATGCCTAAAAGCTTCATGGCACAAAAATCAAGCGCCGGTTCATTAAATATGATTAATACCAAACCAAAGACGACGAAAAAATGTATGTAATGGTCGGGCAAGCGCAGTGAACACCAATTTTGAAGCCAATTCCATACGGCGATGCTTTTTTAAACTCGATTTTTCCTTCACATTTGGCACATATCACCAGATTAGCAATCGCTGAGAAAACTGTATAAAACTCTAAAATGCTATTCTCCGTTTTGTTGTCAATGCTTATGTCTTTGTTTTCATTATTTTTAATTTTTTTTGCCGATGTACTTGTGAATTTGGTGTCCTCATCTCTTTCGTGTTGTTTACCACGAAACTGGCGTCTCAAGGGACGAGTTTTTCGATTGCTACCAGTGTTTCTTTAATTTTTATTTCTATTACTTTTTCTATCCATTGTCTTTAGCATAAACAAAAATTTTTATCAAAACTGTATGCGCGCGCGCGTCCGGTATATAACTCAATTCAAAGTGCACTAAACGCTGCCAACATTCGAATACCTAAGCTCTAAAATGTGTGTTCATTTATTTTTAAAATGCGCATACAAACAAGTTATTACCAACTAAAGGACGCGTTGAACGAAATTCGGTGGTTGCTTCAAACCGTTGCATTCAAAAAGTAGTCAATTTAAGCAAATCGTATTTTGGCGAAAACATAGCTAGACAAAAAAGCCCATATCTCCTAAAGTATTTCGAATTTCAAAAACCCTTTTAGGACGATATTCTCAAATATCCAAGCTATAAAAATATGCAAAAAAAAAATCGAACAAAAATTTTTGCCAACCAGGAATACTCCCTTAAATAAGACCCCAAACATTTCTATACAAAACGACCTATGTTGGGGCTTTTTTGTATATTTTGTAAAATGGGGGCATTACTTCATAATGAAATAAAGCCCCAATTATAAAATTGAGTATGGCCCCAAAAAATGTGTTTTTGTGAATCCAGCTGAAAATGTAATGCCTCATCATGCTGGCCTGATTCAGGCCTAACCTTTTCTTAAAAACAGTTCTGATTTTTTTCAAAACTGAAATTTAGTATCACTTTTTTTTAAATGTCCACCTATTATTTCTGGTCTAAAAGTTAAATATTACTTCATATTTAGATACGAAATCTGGGCAGAAAAGAAAGATGTCTGAATTTTGTTTTTTTTAGGTTTAAAAGCAGGTCTGTAAAAGGAAAGCCTGAATTTTATTTAAATTTCAGCCTTGAAAACTGAACTGGAAAATTAGGCCTCAATTTTAATGCGTTTTTAATTACATTAAAAATATCATATTTGAGTTCCAGTCTGAGTAAGAGAGGCCTGAGAGAGTTTTCTACTGGGAAATAATAAATTTTTTGGGACAATATAATTTTTCAAATATGGGCCTTATTTCATTGTTAAATGGCACCTCAAAAATTTCAAAACTTATGGGGGTCTTACTTTATTATTCACTGGTTGCTATAGTAACGTTTCAATTTTTGTTTTTTTATGGATGTCATCTGTAAATGCAAATAAAGTAAAAAAAAAAATAAAATTATTGAAGATTTATTCCCTCATGAATTGTCAACATGTAATCTTTGATGATTTGATGGAGGATTCGAAAAAAAATATTATTCTTAAGATTGGGAATGAGTGTACTGTCAGGGATTTATCAAAATTGGGCCGGAAAAAGGATGCAAAACATAGACAACTAAAAAAAAGAATTGTAAGCTTGATAAAAAGAGTCCATGCTTATTAGATTGTCCCTTAAAAATTCAAGTTGATATTTTTATGGCAGACCCCTTCATTTCTTTGTATAATATTAAAGGAAATGTAAATAAAATTTGGTGTACCGGTTCATGTCAGTACTTGGTTATATGGGAAAAAAGTGCTAATTTTTTAAGAAACCCAAATAACTTTTGTTTAAGAGAAAATTTTCAAAAAGCTAGCTTGCAGTTCGTTTTCTATTTAATTTTTCTTTAACCGTACGATTCATAACCAGCAAAACTCCTTTAATTTCATAACCAGGTACCCGTGTACCCGAAGTAGGTTGTTTTGCGTTTATTGAAATAAAATAATATTTTCCTGTAAATATTTTTGTTGTTGATTATATTTTGCGTTCTCAACTGTACAAATTTGATATTTGGAAAAAAAACTGGTTTCTGTTCGTATATAAGTACCTAAAGCGACACAAGTAGGCAGAAACTGGTTTTATGTAAGGGTTGTTTATTTGCTTATTCTGCTTATTTTCGGTACCTTCTTGCTTAATTGCTTTTGAATTAGATAGCAGATGTTCATTTGTGTCGTAAAATTGAAATATTTCATTTGCTTCGTCATTCTGTGTTGAATATTTGAACAGTGAAGTTTGTGAAAAATGAGCCGCAACGACCGATATTTGTCTTCAAGGGAATACTGGAATTTGAGTGATGAAGCAAGAAGCACATATATTCAAAGTTTATTTGAGGAAGTGACTCAAGATGAGGACCTTGAAGTGGACCCTGTGGATGACCAAAATGAAGGAAATGTGTCCTATACTGGCGAAGTTTCGGAATCAGAGAATGAAGATTTGAATGTTGACAACGCAAACGAAATTGCAGCTGCTATTGACGCACCAGAGGAAATTTTATTTGACGACGAAAGTGAAGATGATGCTATGCAAGAAGATGCACCAACAACAAACCCAGCAGAAGATGCACCACCAACAAACCCAGCAGACTACATGACTGCACGTGACGGCACACAATGGCAGCGAACACCACGTAGTTGCCAACAAGTGAGAAGCCAGAATATATTCAGAGACCGCTGTGGTCCAGCGCGGATAACTGAAAATATGACGCCTTTGCAGTGTTTCAAATCATACCTCACAGTGGAAATGGTGGATATAATAGTGCGCCACACAAATAGAAAAGCGCATGCCACATATAATGCGTACAATGAAGCGAATCCCAATAGACGTCAGTTGAAGTGGAAAGACACGACAATCAACGAAATTTATGCGTTCATTGGAATGATTTTGATGGCTGGCACAAATCATTCTAATGACGAAAACGCAAGAGATTTGTGGACGTCACAGGCTCACCCAATATTCCGTGCCACCATGGGAATAAACAGGTTTTTCGATTTGCTGCGTTTTATGCGGTTTGACGACCCCAGAACACGGGTAGAGCGGCAGCGTCAAGACAAAGCGGCGCCAATTCGCGATATTTGGATAATGCTCAATGCAAATCTTGCCAGATATTATGTGCCATCAGAATATTTGACCATTGATGAACAATTATATCCATACCGTGGTAGAAGCAAATTCACACAATATATACCCTCGAAGCCAGCAAAATATGGTATAAAAGTATGGTGGATTTGCGATGCCAAAAACTCATATCCACTTCATGGCCAAATATATACTGGCAAACAAGAAACTGGTCGTGAAGTTGGTGTTGGCGAAAGAGTGGTGAGAGATTTAGTTGGGCCATACTACGGTAGCGGACGAAATATCACAATGGATAATTTTTTTACGACGCTGCCGTTGGCTAGGCAACTAAAAGTAGAAAAGCTCAGCATTGTGGGTACACTCCGCCGCAACAAAGCTTACATCCCTGCGGAGATGAAAGAAGACAAAAAAAAAGACGTTGGTTCAAGTTTATTTGGCTTCCACGACAACGTAACACTGCTCTCATATAAGCAGCGGAAGTCCAACTCGGTCATCCTTCTTTCTAGTATGCATGATGATGCACAAATTGACGAGAATGGGAAACCAGAAATTATCAATTTTTACAACCAAACAAAAGGTGGGGTGGACGTTATGGACCAAACGCTCCAAGAATACACGACCCAGCGACAAACAAGAAGATGGCCGATGGCATTTTTCTATAACATCATTGATGTGAGCGCATTTGCATCACACATCATATATTATGGAAATAATCCAACTGCACGATACACCACGACGCGCAGGAAGAATTTCCTGCGTCAACTGGCAGAAAACCTGTGCATTCCTGTTACAGAAAATAGAATTTCAAATGTGCAAAGCGTGCGCCAATTTTCAACAAAAAATGCAATTGAAAGCATCCTCGGAAGGCCGTTGGAGAGTGTGCTTTGTGCTGCAGGTCCGTCAACATCTCCGTCAGCACTTCCAAATAAGCGCAGAAGAAAAACTAGAAAAAATTGCAGCATATGTAGCACGCCGATATGCGATGAGCACGCCATAACAATTACTAAATGCTACAATTGCCACAATAACAACGATAGTGATTCGGACGAATTATAATATAATATATATAAAATATGATAAAATAAATAAAAAAGACATTTATTTCCAATAAAAACAACACAAAAAAACGTTTTTTCATTTACATGTCAGGCATTTACATAGGAATTGCATTAGGGTACCCGGGGACCCGGTTGTGTGTTTATGGGGGTAAAACATTTAAAATCATTTTTTAAAGAAAATATTGAAAATAACAATAATTTTTTAAAATTATTTTTTGGTATTTAAATCTAAGTTTAGCCAAAATCTCTGATGATTCGGAGTTTTATGTCCATATCTCAAAAATTATAGGCACAGCAGCACTTTAAAGTCAAAAAAGGTACATGGGTACCCGGTTATGAATCGTAGGGTTTAAGTAAGCTATCATATTTAGAGATAAATGTGTGAAATTAGTACATGTGTACAGAGCCTTGTACGAACGTTCGTTCTTAGAAAAAAATTAAAATATTTTCTTCGTTCGTTCATTCGTAGAGAAATAAAATAAATATTCTGTTCGTTAATTCGTGGAAAATACAGTGAATCAAAAAAGTTAAGGCGCAGAGCTATTCTCAAAGTTTATATCTAAATAACTTTTTACACCTCACGAAAAAAAAAATATGGCATTATTTGAAAATTGAAAGTTTATTTTTATTATTCACTGCAATATTTCATTTTTCATTTTTGTTTTATGTATTATGTTAATAAAAAACAAAAAAAGTTACAATTTTACATAAAAAAAGTTTAGGCACAAAAAAATTTGATTTATTTTTGTTTTTCATACATTTAATATTTTGTTAGGCCTCCTTTGGCTTGAATAACAGCCTGTAAGCGCCTTTGCATACTCCCAACTAGGTTTGATGTCTGTTCGGATGTTATATTTTCCCCTTCTTGACAAAGGGCCTCCTTTAGTGAATCTTTTGATGATATGCGATGGCTTCGAATTTTTTTCTCCAATAATTGCCAAATATGTTCAAAAGCATTCATACCTGGCGACTGTGGAGGTGTTTTGAGCTGTTGGCAATGGCAAATAAGCCCTTCCTGCACAAGGTACGACGCATGTTTCGGGTTCTTATCTTGCTGAAACAAAAATGGCTTCCTATTTATGCCCAACTTTTCAACACCAGGAAACAAATTGTCTTTCAAAATATTCAAATAAGAGCACTCATACATTTTTTCATCTATAAAGACAAGATTTCCCACTCCATAAGCCGCCATACACCCCCATATCATGACATTACCATAGCCGTGTTTGACTGTTTTAATTAGGTTTTTTTCTTGGAGCTCATTGTTTGGTTTCCGCCAAACTTTTTCTGCACCATCTGATCCAAAAAGGTTCAACTTCGATTCATCACTAAATATTACACTGTTCCAGAATGTTTCCGATTGATGTACATGAAGTTTTGCAAACTCCAGCCTCTTTTTCTTATTAATAACCGAAATAAATGGTTTGCACCGAGGAACTCTTCCATGAAAACCAGCTCTATGTAGAGTATTGCGTATTGTTTGGGGATCGAACTGGGGAACTTTGCTGCATTTCATTGCATAATTTTACAGCCGAAATCTTAGGATTTTGTGCCACTGCAGCCACTACAGTGCGCACCTGGAGTGGTGTTAATATTTTTGGGCGTCCAGATCTGCTTTCACGCTCTAATTATCCCTTATTTGTGTAATCTTTTATAATGTTTCGCAAACTTGTATATGGCCTCTGGACTATATATCACCAATTTGGCAAAAAGATTTTTGCTGCACATGAAGGTTTATAATAACTTTTCGAACATCTACCGAAATTTCTGTACGACTACTCATTTTGCACATTCAATCACGACATCAAGATCAACACTAACTTAAATCAATTAGCAATTGGATGGCGGCGCAATAATTATGTGCAGAAAACGGAATAGATCAAAAAGAACTTATAGATTACCGTTATATTTGCAAAAATAAGGTACACATACAGCTTGTGCCTAAACCTTTTTCATTTGCATTTTTTCTTCTTCCGCTTATATTTCGAGTAATGTAAAAAGTAAACAAGTTTTTTTTGTGCATTTCAATTAAAATTCATCTAATGATACTAACTGCACCAAAAAGTTGGCCAAATTAGTTGCTTTTAAATATTAAAGCAAAGTTCTTCTCAGAAAAATTTACTGTACCTAAACTTTTTTGATTTACTGAAGATGTTCGTTCGTAGAAAATAGATGTTTGTTCGTTCGTTCGTAGAAAATAGATGTTCGTTCGTTCGTTCGCAGAAAACCGAAATTGAAATTTTGTTCGTTCGTTCGCTCGGAGAATTTTTTGTTTTTTGTATGGGGACCCAAAGAAGGGTGATAGATAGGGGGTAGGTGTGCCCGAAAGAAATGTTGAGGGGCTAAAAATAATAGGACCAGCTCATATATTTGACCCCTCTAGGAGTTCATATATGGCTGATAGAAACTATTTTCGACAGTTTTTGCTTTTTTTGTATGGGGACCCAAAGAAGGGTAGCAGATAGGGGTTAGGTTTATCGGGATGAAATGTTGAAGGGCAAAAAATAATAGGACCAGCTCATATATTTGACCCTTCCAGGAGTCCAGCTACGGCCGATATAAACTATTTTCGACAGTTTTTGTGTTTTTTGTATGAGGACCCAAAGAAGGGTGGCAGATAGAGGATAGATGTGCTCGAAAGAAATGTTGAAGGGCAAAAAATAATAGGACCAGCTCATATATTTGACCACTCTAGGAGTTCATCTACGGCCGATATAAACTATTTTCGACAGTTTTTGCCTTTTTTGTATGGAGACCCAAAGAAGGGTAGCAGATAGGGGTGGCGTGTATTCGGAAGAAATGTTTAAGGGCAAAAAATAATAGGACCAGCTCATATATTAAACCCCTCTAGGAGTCCAGCTACGGCCGATATTAACTATTTTCGACAGTTTTTTTTATGTTCGTTCGTTCGTAGAAAATTGATGTTCGTTCGTAGAAAATTTATGTTCGTTCGTTCATTCGTAGAAAATTTATGTTCGTTCGTTCGTTCGTAGAAAATGAATGCTCGTTCGTTCGTTCACAGAAAGTTGATGTTAGTTCGTTCGTTCGTAGAAAATAGTTGTTCGTTCGTTCGTAGAAAATCGAAATTAAAATTTTGTTTGTTTGTTCGTTCGTAGAAAAAATTCTCCGAGCGAACGAACGAATAAATGAATATATTATGTTCGTGCATTTTCGACTTGGTGACTTTTTCATTAAAATACCTAAATTCAACCTAAGAAAAACGGAATCCTGGTATTCGAAAATTTTTCCGACTAAAAATTAGAAATATTTTCTTAGAATTATTGAAGGTGCTCCAAGTGAGAATAATGTATGTATATGTTTTCCGATTTTTTATGATTTTATTTGTGATCGAAATGCTAGAAAAGGACGCTTTAAGAATTTTTGAAAAAAAGTCAAGTTTCAACAGGTATAACTTTTTTTCCCGAATTTCGGTTTTTTTTCAATTTATTACAGAAAATAGCTCACGACTATTTTTATATCATACGGTTTGTTTTTTCTATATTTTGCATTTTTGGATTTTTGGGATTTTTTTTTTTTGTAAAAATACTCAAACTCGAAATTTTCAAAAAGATACACTTCTAGCAAATAAATTCATATACGTAACAACCAGGTTATTCAACATAATTACACAATTTTTTGTATCTCCATTTGCTATAATTTAACAAAATATTTCCATACGATTTCATTAAAATATTTTCAAATTTGGATTTTTTAGATTTTTTTAATGCAACAAAAACAAAAAAAAAGGGTTTTTTTCAAAAAGTAAAAAATCACAACTCTGGAGGTTTTCGCCTAATTTTCATGTTTGATAAAAATTGAAATGCTTGAAACTCAAAGTTGAAATTTAATAGTTTCAACCAATTATTTCATCTTCACACGAGCACAGCTCGGTAACGTTTAAGTCGGTGAGACTTATTGATATACCTTTAGAAAGGCGATTTTATTGCCTTTACAATGAGCTATCAAAATAAGTTTTCTGTTAGTTTTTTTGCAAGAAACAATAATGTGAATCAAATTCGTGAAATATTAATTAATCTTATAGCTCCTTAGAATGTGAAAATAGAACGATTTTTTGCTCAACTCGGCATCACCTTTCCCCTCCATAAATAGTGGCACTCAGTCGCAGGACACCCTGTATATAGATTTCAGTGAAAATTCACCCCAAGTGAGGTGACTGTTTGCATTTTACAAAATAAGGTCATAAAACTATGGAAATTTTTTTCGTTCAGTTGATAAATTTTTGATTCGAAAAACTCATATTCTCAGTGTGTAAAAAATACATTTTTGTGTATTGTTTTTTTCTGTAGTTACCATTGTACGTGATTGCTCTTTAGTGACAGCACGAAATACCGAAGAGTTATTCTGGATAAGAAGCTTATTTGGAATGATAATATAAAGGAACGTGTTATGGAGGCAAACATAGCTCTTTTTGCCTGTAAGAAATCGATAGAAAAAAATGGGGTTTCTCTCCCAAAATAGTACGCTGGAATTGTGCAGCAATTGCCCGCCTCATACTTATTTATGGCTCACTGGTGTGGTGGAGGGCCCTTGAAGAAAGAAAACAAAGAAGTGCAAGTCTATGTATAACTGGGACATTGTCCACAACACCAACTAACACTTTGAATGTCATGCTTCACCTTCCTCCTCTTGATATCTTTGCCAGGGAATGTGCTAACACAGCAGCTCTCAGACTAAGAGAAATTGGTTAGGTAACTGTTGCGGTCACACAATTATTCTGAACTCCTCTGTTCCCGACAAAACAGACTACTGTGTGCCTTGCTTAAATCTTAAAAATAACTACAAAGTTCTCAGCACTTCGCGTGTAGACTGGGCTAACAAAACCCCACTTAAAACAAACGACATAAAAATCTTTACAGATGGATCAAAACTTCGAGAACAAGTAGGGGGAGGTATTTACATCCAGGACATTGAAATCGAAGTGTCCTTTAGATTACCAAATTATTGTAGTATCTACCAAGCGGAGATGGTGGCAATTCACGAAACCGCTAAGATTCTAGGTCAAAAAGACCTTGAAGGAAAAAGTATTTTCATCTTCTCACTCACATACTGACAACTCTAAAACTCTCACCGAATGCCGCAGATCTCTTAACGAGATGGCAAAGCTAATCTGGATCCACCTCATATGGGTACCCGGACACAGGGATATCGAGGACAATAACTTGGCAGACTAATTGGCAAGGAAGGGTACGACCTCAAACACCCTCTTAAATGAGGACTTTATTGATATATCCTCCTATAAACTCCAGTGCAGGAACAAATCATTAAGTTTTGCACAAGCACGCTGGGAACACCTTGATACATGTAGGACTGCTAAGCTGACGTGACCTGCCTACGACTTAAAACGCACTGCTTGAATTAAGCAGAGTAAGCCGGTCAAAAATAGTAGGAATCCTCACGGGTCACTGCCTAATCGGAACGCATGCAGAAGCTGCAAATGTGAAGAGGAAGTAGAAAATGTTCAGCACCTCCTCTGCGAATGTCTGGCCCTTGCTAAAAAGAGGATGGCAACTCTGGGGCATGCCTTTCTGAACGGACTTGCCGAAGTCTCTTGCCTGGAAATAAGGCATATCCTAAAATTCATTATCCGTACAAAATGGTTTGAGGAGGAAAATCTCTAGACTTCAAAGGAGATTATGTGGCATCAAAACGGGCTTGCACTGGCCTAGATGTCGAGTCGTTTATCGACTCGGCCACTTTAACCTAATCTAACCTACCAGGGTACGCGACTAAAATAACTATAAGATGTTAGATCTTTAACTATAAGAAAAGACAAAAAAAATATATCGATTTATCAAAAGTGCAAACCCTTAATCACCCCTTAAAATACCTAAAGACAAAGTGTCCCAAAATCTCAACGGAAAAATTAAAGCAGGAATATTTGTTAGTCCACAGATCAAAAGCTTGTTTAAAGATATCAAATTCATGGAATGCTGTAACAAGATCGGGGCAAAAGTTTGAAATGATTTTCAAGAAGTGGTTCGTGGGTTTTTTGGAGAATCACAACAAAAACGACCCATTTCTGAAGCGGATGGTGCCTGATAATGAAATGAGGGTCACTTACGACAACGTCAAGCGAAAACGGTCGTAATTGAATCGCTGTAAGCCGACGCAAACGGTGGCCAAGCCAGGACTGACGGTTAGGAAGGTTTTGCTGTGATTGGTGGAATTGCCACGTATTCATCTACTACGTAGGGTGCCTTTTATATTTCGGGATTTGGCAACCCTGGTGTTGCAATCTGTCAACTGAAAGCTCTATCGCAAAGTTTGACATTTGTTGGCTTATACGTACTCAGAACGTTTTGACATACGAGCGCTATTTGTGTTGTTTATAGTAACTTAAAAGATTCATCTCGGTCTAAAAATGGAATTAAATCGTGAACATTTTCGTGCGATTATTTTTTACAACTTCGACGTGAATTAACACAGCAACAGTGCATGGATGAACTTAATTCAATTTTCGGCGATGAAGCTCCATCAAGGACCAGTGTTTATCGATGGTATGGTGAATTCAATCGTGGTCGTAGTTCACTCCAAGACGAATTTCGTGAAGGTCGTCTGAAATCAGCTGTTGTTCCGAAAACCATTGATGCTGTGCGCGAACTGATATTGCAAGATCGTCATGTTACCTATCGTGAGATTGAGGCAACCTTAGGCATAAGTGGGACCAGCATACATTCAATATTGCATAAACATTTGACTGTCAAAAAAATTTGTTCGCGTTGGATCCCACACAATTTGTCAATCGCTCAAAAAAAGGCTCGTGTCGATTGGTCGAAGGAAATGCTCAAAAAATACGATCGCGGTGCTTCGAAGCACGTCTATGACATCGTGACAGGTGATGAATCGTGGATTTACGCGTATGAGCCCGAAAGTAAACAGCAGTCGACTGTATGGGTGTTTCAAGATGAGCCAAATCCAACAAAAGTTGTTCGCGCACGAAGCACTTCCAAGCAAATGGTCGCCTGTTTTTTCGGAAAATATGGACATGTCGCAACCGTACCACTAGAACAACGCAGAACAGTCAACTCTGAGTGGTACACAACCATTTGTTTGCCAGTTGTCTTCCAAGAAATCAGGAAAACCAACCGCCGAAGACGGATCACTCTTCACCACGACAATGCGAGCTCTCACACATCGGCTCAAACAACTGCATTTTTGAGCACCCAAAACATCGATTTGATGGGTCATCCGCCGTATAGTCCTGACTTGGCACCGAATGACTTCTTTTTATTCCCAACCGTGAAAAATAAACTGCGTGGACAACGATTTTCGACGCCCGAAGAAGCGGTTGCGGCATTCAGAATGCATGTTTTGGAGATACCTCAATCAGAGTGGCAAAAGTGCTTCGACAATTGGTTCAAACGCATGCAAAAGTGTATAGATCTTAATGGAGAATATTTTGAAAAACAATAAAGTGATTTTCGATGATTAATATTTGTTTTTGTTCTCTAATCCCGAAATATAAAAGGCACTCCTCGTATGAGCTGCTTCCCTACGTTGAAACTTTTAATTCGGGCATGTATTGTCAACAATTGGATCGACTGAAAGAAGCAATCGCCCAGCTTTGGTCAATAGGACAGGAATTTTGTTCCATGAGGACAACGCCAGGCCACACACATTGATAGTGACTCGCCAGAAGCTCCGGGAGCTTGATTGGGAGGTTCTTATGCACCCACCTTACAGCAGTGATGACCAGCTGTTACTGCCTATGATGACGAATGATTTTGCTGGTAAAACATTCGCCTCAAGAGAAGTTTGTGAATATCGACTGTACCAATTGTTTTTCAATAGGGACGAAAGTTTCTATGAAAGGAGGCATAATGAAATTACGTTCAAATCGAATCGAACTAAATCGGATCATTCTAACTATGCTAAATAAAGTTTTTAATTTCATGTAAAATACATTTTAAATGGATTTCTTTTTACTACACCGGATATTTAACCGAAAAATATTTTTCAGGGATGTTTGGGCTAATACGACTCTTAAACCATCTAAAGTTGTTGAAGTCTACAAACGAGTACTCACTCAAATACAAATTATTATAAATAAATTAAAATATTTTAATTATTTTTAACAAAAACAGATCCTTTATGATGGAGGTTTAGCATTATACAGGGTGTCCCGCGACTGAGTGCAATTGAAGCAAAAAAATCCCATGGGTGGGAGGGTGGAGGGGTTGCGGTTATATTTTCACATTCTAAGGAGTTACAGGGTTAATTAATATTTCACGAAAAAGTTGGTAACGAGCACAGTTCGGTAATGATTAAGTTTGTGGCGTTTGTTGATACACCGTTAGCGAGGTGATTTCATTGCCAATAAGATGTGATGTAAAGAAATCTACTTCAGATTCGTGATAAAGAATCTTCTTATTATCTTTTAAATCGTTGGAAATTTAAAATATTAAAAATATTGCTGCGCTGTATTATTAACGTCAAGCTAATGTACTGTGTTAAAATACCAACCATTTTTATTGGGGGTGAAACTTAAACTTTTTCTAAAGTTTGATAAAGTAAATTATATTTTACTTTATTGGACGTTTAGAAATATGCTTTAAATAATTCTTAAATTAAGACCTAGAGAAACACATGTTAGATAAATTTTAAAATTTTCTTTTTATTAAAAATATATATTTTTTATAAAAATCTATTATATGTAGGTATATTTAAAAATGACAACAAGAAAAATAAGAATAAATGAAAACTTTAACTATTCCTTGTAACAAAAGATAAATGAAAACAATAATAAATTAAATAATGAGTAAAATAATGTCACTTTTTATTTTATTTTTTTTTTTGCTTAAATTTGCTTATATTCATTTAAAAACTGGAATTTACTAAAAATTTTGCTAAATTTTCTTTGTGTTCTTTGTTTTGTAATAAACCAAATATTCCATTGAATTGAGATGTATATGAATTTAGTTAGAAATTTTTTATATATATATATTTTTCAAAATTAAATTGCATCAGAAAGATTTAAGCTTTAATATCTTTGGTTTTTTAGGAAAAATTTATTGATGTTTCATTGTCCAAACATGTTTTACTGCTTTCAAAAAGCTTTTTAATAAATTTTATAATTTTCAAGTTAATGAATTGGAACACTTTTTCTCTGGATAGAAGCTTATTTTGTACTTATATTTTTTTTAAGTTACTATTTTTTTTGCTGGAAGATGATGGCATCTCTAAAAAATTTATTTTTTTAATGTTATTTTTCTTTTTTTTTTTTTTTAGAAACACATTAGAACCAAATTATAAAAACTAATCATTAACTAAAAACAGAAAATAATAAAATTATATAATTTATAAAGATTTTTTTATTTCGATTCTTTTTACTATGAAAACATTACCATATCCAAATCCAAATTGTGGAATATTCCAGCGTTTGCTTCTTGCTTCTTATTTACATATTTGCCTGTAACAACAAAATTCTGCTAAAATATATGAAATTATTCATTCGATTAGTTAATTAATCACTTATATATTTTTTAAAGCAAAATATTCGCATTTTGAGCTTTTTTGGTTTCGACACTTAATATAGCGAAATGTTTGTTTGTGTATATTATTATTATTATTTATGAACTTGTATATAAATATCACAGAAATTTTCAGTCTTTTTTTTATTTTTTGCTTTGTTTTAACTTACCACGTATTAATTTTTCTTTTAGATTCTCATTTCGAAAACCATATTGAATGCAACAATTTAATTAAGATTTGTCTAAGAACAGTAACTTAAATATGTCAAAATCATTCATTGATATAATTATCAGTCTTATTGTTGCCTTTTGTTTTCGACTTGGTTCCAAATATTGTGCAGAGATCATCAGAACATATATGCAAGTTTTTTGGTTTTTATAATATGTATAACTCTGACTTGTTTTGATTATATTTAAAATAATCAAAAAGCAGCGAGCGATTTAATTTTGTTTATTTTGAGGTTAGGCAAGATAAAATATATTATATAGATAAATAAAATTTAAATTATAAAAAAAAAAACTAAACTTTTTCAATTCTTACGCAATTATTCAAAAACAAAATTAATATCTCTTGATTGTTTTGAAGTAATACACAATTGAAAGTATTAAATTTTGACTAAGACAAAATATTAAAATTAAAAAATAAAAATAAGTAAATTCTCTTACAAGCAGAAATATTTTTTAGTTTTTATTTTGAAACTGGAAATGCCTTCAGATGAAATAATTTGTAGTATTTTTGGAATCGGAACAACGATTCTTAGTGCCTTATTATTATAATTTTAGTTGTTTTTTTTTAGTTGATAAGTTTCAAATTGTAATTTGTTCTTTTCTTTTAGTAAGTTTTGAAACTGTTATCCTGTTAGCTTATTTTAAGCTTATCATTATCCTGGCATTTGAAGCTTAACTCATGAAAAGCATTGTATTAGCATTTGTATTAGTTCTTACTTATTTTTTATGGCATTTTTAATTTCTTGTCTATATATTTTAAAGTACTTTATTCTTAAGCCACTGTTTGTTGGCAGTTATTAACGCTGTTCTTTATAATTATAATTTGAGTATTTTTTTTTTAAATTTTAAATTGTAAATTTTTGTTTTCTTTCAGTACGTATTGAAGATGTTAACGTGTTAGCTTATTTTAAGCTTATCATTATCCTGTTATTTGAAAGTTTATTTTAGCATTAAGTCATACAATATAGCATTGTATATTTATATTAGTTCTTACTAATTTTTCTGGCATTTTTCATTTCGTGTTTTTACATTTTTTAAGATTTCTTTCTTAAGCCTTTGTTTGTTGGCAGTATTAACGCTTCTCATCCAAAATATTTTATTTTCTAATAATTATTTTGTTTCCATAGTAATACCCATTACATAACTGTGATTATGCATGTAGATAAAGCTGCCAACTGTGTGTAAGGGTAAAAATAAAAGACTTTGCATTTACTGCTGGTGTTAATCAATTTATTCTTAAAGCCTTTTGTGCCAGAATATCATCAACAATGTATCATGATAGAGACAGACAGCGGTAGACAATACATTTGTCATGATACAGTTTTGATAAAATTTCGCACATAAAGCTTTTAAAAATAATAATACTGAAAAAGCATAAGCCACATGTTGAAAATTGGCAATCAACCTTATGTAGATATAGAGCATATTAACCGCTACAGGTTTCCATTAATCATGTCCACTATTCCGCTCTGTTAAGTATTATATTTTGTAATTAACGAATATATTAATTATTATCTTTTTTTATTAAGAACAAATTGGGTAATTTCCACATTATAGTATTGAAGCTTTATAGCTTTTTCTTTATAGTTAAATTAAGAAGAATTAATTATTACGGTACAAAAAAATAATGAAGTAATGATTATGGTTATTTATTCTTATGATGATATTGAAATTAACACAAAATTAAAATAATAACATCATGATTAAATTTTTAAAATTTTATTTTTCGTAGCATGTCAGAAAGTTTTTTTTTTTTAATGTTTGCCCCAGTACACAAAGATTTCATGTTAATCGAATCCTTAAGTTCAAAGTTTTGAATTTATTTCATATTCTCAAAACTGTTGTTTTATAAGAAAACCAAGCTCCTTAAAGTAATCGAAATCGTTTTTTTTTTTAATTATTTCATACTCAAGAGCTACACTTACAATGTTGAACTTTGTAAAAAAAAAAACAAATTCAAGCAGATATTTTTACTTTTAAGTAATGTCCGACAGAAACTTAAATTTTGGATGACACCGAAATTCCCGAAACTTAGTAAAAGTAAGCAAAAACTATAAAATTTTATTCATATAAGAATTTAAAAATATAAAATTAATATTCATTGGATTTTTTCATTGATTTTGCATGAAATTTTTTAGTTTCGGTTTCGGCCATATTTAGGCCGAATGGCAGTAACTGTTAAAGAGACGAAATCGAATATTCGGTGGGGCACTACTTTAAAGCTTATGTAAAGATTATTTATCTGTTTATCTGTTCAAGACCCCAGCGTTCTTTTTTCAAGTCTTAAATAAAAACAAAAAAAACATAAACATTTCACTTTAATTTGTCTTATAAAGTTTACAACTCAGTCGGCATTTTGTATTTTTTTTTTTTTACACTTTTTAGAAAATAATTATGCCCTACATTTTGGTATATCATATACACGCCTTTAAAAGTACTACTTTTTGTTTTTACTTTTTTATGTTTGCAAAAAATTAACAATTTTATGGTGTATAAAATACACTTTTGAAAATGTTTTGTATATAAAAAACATTGGTTTTAGTGTATTAAATACACCATCAAAATTTTTTTGGAAATAAAATACACTTATTCAGCGTATCCAATATACTTTGCGCGCGTAAAATGAAAACATTTTTAACGCAATTAAATTTTTTTCCTGTTTACAAATAAAAAAGAAAACTAAATTTTATTTTGTTTCATTTATGTTGGCTTGAAAAACGAGACTCACAATACATACAGCGTTGGAAAAAAAAAATAAGAACAAGGATGATAGAAAGCTTTCCTATTGTAAAGCAAGCTACCAAATAGGCAACATCGAATTTTTTGTGGAAAAAATAATAAGAACAGCTTAGTTTTCAACTATAGTTCAACTATTGTCGTAAGCAGAGCTGGGTCGAAAAGTATTCATTACAATGCAATTCCAATTCCTTGGAATTAGGAATTGATAATTGGTCATCTCAATTCCTCAGGAATGTAATTGGAAAAATTCGTCAATTACATTAAAGGAATTGTTATTGGTAATTGGACACCTCAATTCCTCAGAAATGTAATTGACGAATTTTTCCAAATACATTCCTGAGGAATTGACGAATTTTTCCAATTACATTCCTGAGGAATTGAGATGATCAATTATCAATTCCTAATTCCAAGGAATTGGAATTGAGATGGAATGAATTCCAAAAGGAATAATTTTCTTTCCACCCTCCAACTAACTATCACCCGTCTTCCGAATCAACACAATGCTTTCGCATTTATAGGGGCATCCCCTGAGTGCTGGTTAAGTCTAACAAAAAATTGCAACCCAGCTCTGGGCGTAAGTAACTACTTCAATAAATCAGTCACTTGTTGACCGCATCAAAAAAAGATGGGGCGAGAGGCAAGCATTGCAGCGCTCAACAGGCGAAAAACCGATGAGAAAAACGCCAAAATTAGGCAGTGTTCAAAGACAATGATATTTCATCAGGCGGTTAAATCAAAGCCAAGAAGGGGAGAGAGAAGGAACTGCTAGTGCGGTATTAAAAATAAATCCATTTTGATCTTGAAATGAGCTACAAGAAGAATTCAATGCCCCAGCAAACAAGTTGAGCAATTAGAAATCGTCTAAAAGAAGGCGAGAAATCCCTGTTAAGAGCAAAAAACATAAAATACAGGATAGAATTTGCTAAAAAGTAATTAAATCGCCATAATTGGAATAATCTTCTATGGTCCGATGAAAACAAGATAAATTTATTCGGTTCTGATGGAAAACTGTTTGTTATACGTCCATTATATCGTCCATTATACCCAGAAATATAATAAAAAAAAAAAACCGTTAAACATGGTGGCGGATCCATAATAATGTGAGCATGTTTTCGGCTACTGGTGTTGGGCCAATTTTTTGGATTGTTACTTTACGCGTAGCCTGAAGTCCTGGTAAGCTACTTCTTCATAGATATGCAAAGAAATAAGCGAACTCTATGCCACAAAGTTACCAAGAAGTTCTTCAGAAAAAAGGAGGTGCAACAAAATATTGAAAAGACAATGGTAAAAATTCATAATTTTTGAAAAAAAGTTGCGATTTCTCTAAGAATATTTTTTATTATTTTTTCCAGCTCGCTTTAATAAAACCGATTGAATTTTTTAGAAAAATAAAGCTAAAGGTCAAACTCTTTTATTGCAACACTATTACTATAGTTACTAAGCACTTTTTTATTTCGAAACATCTGATAATAAATAAGAAAATTTAAAAAACGCTGTTTTTAATTTTTTTTCCAACATTGTACATTTTTTTTTTGCTTCATATACAAAAATTTCCGGAAAACCGATGTGTATAAAAATTAAATATATTTTTGCACATGTTTTATGCGAAATATTTGCGAAAAAATTTTTCCCGTTAATTTTTCGTGTTCTCCTCTCTTAAAACTACGCGCCTCGTTTAATAGGGTAAGGAAAAGTTTTTCTTGCATAGAAAATTTATAAAATACACAAAAAAATTTAACATAATTGTTGTTTTGTGCTAAAAATTTTAAAAATTTGGTGTGTATATGTGTAAAAACACTTTAAAAAATACTCTTAAAAACTGACTTTCGGACCTATTCTGGCAAATTCACAATAGTAAACCAGTATTTTTCATATTTCTATGTGTTTGTTGTAATTTTTTGATTTCAAAACAAAATTTGAAGCTCAAAAATAATTAGGCTATTCCCAGTTTAAAGGCATATTAACAAAGCGTATTTATAGCATTTTTTATTTTTGAAACTGTGCTCACCGCGGTATGTGACTATCGTATGTTTGCTGTAAATTTTTGATTTTAAAACAAAATTTGAAGCTCAAAAAACAAAATTTGTCAATGAAATTGTCAGTGTATGAAAAGCAGCTGACAATTTTTATCAAAATTTATTATTGTTGAGCTTCAAATTTTGTTTTTGAAAAACATGAAAAACAAGAAAAAAAACAGGGCATAAAAAACACGTCCAAGGACTACTTTTATTTACGCGTGTCTGCGTATTGCCGTTTGCATGGAAAACAACAAAAAAACAAAATATACTTGCGTAAGTTGGCGTTAAAATAACAAATCGTAAATATAACAGACCTGCGTATTCAAACTGTGAACAGGCTAAATAAATTTCAATAAAAATTGTCAAATTTTCAAACTTCAAATTTTGTTTTCAAATTAAAAAAAAAAAAAAAATACAACAAACACATAGAAATATGAAAAATACTGGTTTACTATTGTTAATTTGCAATAGGTCTGCTTGTGTATCTTCATAATTTTAAAAATTAAATGCGTATAAAATATATAAAATGAAGTATCTTGTTTACACAAAAATTTTATAGTGTTTTTAATACTCTAAAAAACCCGATTTCAGTGTTAAAAATAACCAAAATTTTGAAAAAATTTTTTCTTAAAAAAAAATACAAACAAAATTCGGATAATTTTTCCAATACACCAAATTTAAAAATACACAGAATGTTTACACATCACAATTTTCAAGATTTTATGGAATATTTTAATATTGAGCAATCTAAATGCACAATAACTACGAATCTAAAGTTTATGAAAAATTTCTTATGTTACTTTTTATAAAAACCGATTTGTTGAACTTAACTCAAAATTTAAGCTCAGTTTCAGTTGATTTCTTAAGATGTTTTATTTATAGTTTGTATTTTCATGAGCATTTTTTTAATTAAATATTTTTTTTCTAAAATTTTTGTGATTTCAATTAATAAAAAAAAAATTTAAGATATTTTTGTTATTTTATTTTACGTAAAGCAATTTAAGAAAGAATTGAAATGAAGCTACAGTTTCATGCCAATCTTCAAAATATTTTCATAATAAAAACAAAATGTGGTCGTTATGAAACTATAAGGACAAATTTTCGCAGGAGGTTTAAACTTTGCTACACTAAAACAGAGTAAACTTATCAAATCTAACTCTGATTTGAGCTTAATTAAATACGATATTTCACTCTTTATGGACCCCTATTATGTATTACAACTCAACTTATGTTGATTCGATTCTACTAGATTTTTTTTCGCATAACGTATTGCATACATTTCAGTTGAACCATGTAGTTTGAAAGTTCTTAAAAGATTATGACAAACTACATGATTCAATTCTAATGTATGTAATACGTTATGCGAAAAAAAATGTACTTGAATCTAGTCAACTTAAGTTGAGTTGCTTACATAATAGGGCTCTATATTTCTAAGTTTACATTAAGAACTAGGTAAGAGTTTAAACTAGTGAACGAAAATAAACACTAAAGTATCGTATATGAAGCTATTGTACTGTAGCGTAGATGTGTGAGAGCATTACATTAACGTAGTATAGAGTAGATGACGACACTCATTATATTATGTAGCGTTAAGGTATGTGCACAAATTAACACAAACATTGTCATTGCGTAGTGCAAGCTACACTAAAAACAGTTTGTTTAGCTGTTTTTGAGAGAGACAAAGAAAGCAGAAAGCAAAAAGAATTTAATTATAATTGCGAATAGTCTCTTTAAAACGTCCTATCTCGGAAAGCAAGGCTCGGGAAGGTAGACCAAAACGAACATTTTTTAAGGAGTTTTTAAGGGGAAAAGTAGTAAATAAGTTATTAAGCATTTTCTGCTTCATTGTTTCAACAGAGCATAACCCACGCTAAAAGTTACCGTATGCCGTTTGTGTTAAGTGCTTACTACGGAAACATTATGATAATATACTGTATGTTTGTCTGTCGAACCATACAGAATGATAATGTTTGTGTTCATTTTGTATCATTGTAGCGGACGCTACAGTACGATAAGTCATGCGATCTACGGAACATTAAAATAGCGTACTGTTTTTTTATCATTCACTGGTTTAGCCGCCGAATTTTGAGTTGTCAGAGTTTAAACCAGCACTTGTAAAACTGTCCCTACGACACATAAAATTTAATATAAATTTTGTTTTTTATAAATGCTGCTAAAATTTATATAACCGTCAGTTTTTTATTTTCTTATTCTTTAAAGTTGTTTTGTTAAATGTGTTCACATTATGTTAAAGCAACTTGTAGATTTCCTTAAAGAAAACATAAGCATTTACAACCATTTCTGTATATGGTGCTGTAAAAAGGCACACTTTATTTTAACGTGCACATAAAGTTTTAACCCTTTGCACTTCAATGTCGCCATGTCATGATATTCCACAACTTCGCAGTTAATAGTTGATAATTAAGTTTGCACAGTTAATAAGTTGATAATTTATTGCTGAAGTGCAAAGGTGAAATAAAATTTTTAAAATTAAAATAAAAATTACCGCACCTGTGTTAACTTTAGCGGTGTACTAATAATAGTTAAATCATCAAATTGTTTAATTTAATTTTATTAGGATATTTTTTTCTTTCGCACAATATTGAATAATATTTTTAATAATTGTTTTTTCTAACTTTTTATTGTTTTTTTTTTCAAGTCTTCACTTTAAACTTTGAACTAAATATATATAATTATGAGACGAAGTAAATACTTTTTTATTTTTTAAAGAGATATATATTTGAATGAGAAAAAAAATGGGAAACTAAAAATTACATTGTTATTCTTAATTGGTCTAAACTTTGTGTGTTTAAAAATAAAATCATACAAAATTTCATATAATTTCAAGTCTGTAGAAAACAAAAAAAAAAAAAGAAAAAAAAGGATTAAACATATTTTACAATTTAGTTGCTGCCTTGCTTTAGTTGTTGTTTTAAATATGTTGCTTGATTTTATACTGTTAACATTTCTTTATTATTTTTATTTATGATATATAATCGTAATTTTGATATCATTACAACAATTTATGGGAAGGACGTGCACATAAAATTTAAACAATAATTTTTTTTTTGTGTTTTTACCAATTCTTATTAGAATTAAGGAAAAAAAAAGAAAAACAAAACTATTTGTCAGACAAGTAAAATACATATAAGTATATAAAATATTTTTTTGCTGGAGTTCTATAATTGACATGCAGTAAATTCAATGCATCAACATTTTGGCTCCTTTTGTCAATTTAGTATGTTTTAGTAGAACATATCAAAATAAAATTAAAAAAAAAATGTTGCTATTTCTGACAGAAAAATTATATAAAATTAAAAATAATGTATCTTTAAAACTTAAGACTATGCATTTTATAGCGTAAGAGTTATGCACAAGTTGCAGTTTTTATTTAATTGAATATTTTTTTTTATAACCATAGTGGCATGATTTCTTTGTTTTTTTTTAACAAATATTAAATATAATTATTTTATAATGCAAGCATAAGCAAATCTTACCATATGACCTTGACATCGCTCATGTTTTATATGCTTTTCAAGCTGATGATGGGGCTGTTTATTTGCTCTCTCTCTACCATAAGGTTTTACTGTGGGTTATTTTTGTTTTTTTGTGTTTGTTTTTTTTTTATCTTTAGACTTATTTTATAATTTATTTCTTAAATTAAGATTTATTCTGTTTTCTGTTGAGTGCAGTTTATGTTCTTTCCAAAGAACTCCAAATAGAGAAAAGGTTGGTGGTGGTGGTTATTGTTGCAGAGAGTTAATTTTTACGCACAGCGCTTATTTAATGTTGATGACTTAGTAGTATCCGGCCGTATTTGAATAACTCTGTTGATACGATGAATCTAAAGAAAATTGTTAAACAAAAACTGGTTGGTAGGCTTATCGTTTTGGTATAAAATGCGTTTGTTTTCAAAGCAATGTTTCACATATGAAGGTATCAAACTTAAATTTTGTTTTAAATTTATTGCTTTGATTTTATGGTTATTAAAATTATTATTTATGATTATGACTTATCCTAATCTAATGGGAATTGAACGTTTTTATACCTTTCTATAATCTTAGAAACTTTTCTAAGCCTGTTCTCACGGAAACTTATAAAAAGTGTTTAAACTATCCTTGCGGAATCTAATAAATGAACAGAAATGAAAAATCTTCTTAAAACTATCTTGATAATTTTAGTATTCCATTTTTTCTATCTAAAAAATTAATTTTCAAACTTTTCGTAAAATACGAATATTGCCAAAAAAAAAATCTTTAATTTTCAACTGATTTTTATCTCGTAGGATAATACAATTTAAATAATACTGACAACTTTACATATATTAAAGCTTTTTAAGTTGTACTTTTTGTTGAAATTTTCATACCTTCTCTAGTGCATTCTTTGCGTAAAAAATTGCATTGAGATTTGGACCCTGAAGTGGAATTGATTGCCAATAGTGTTTTATTCTATCGTTCTTATCTGGTCACCCTTTATTTAAGTATCCATTATTTTTGCATAAAACTGAAGACTTTATTTAGCGCCCACCTGACACAGAAAGTTTTTTCAATTGAATTAATTTTTTTGTTCGGCCGTCACCTCTCTGCAGACAATGGCAACCCTCAGAGAGTAAAAACTGTCATGAAAAGCTTCTTGAGAACATATGCCGTTCGAAGTCGGCATAAAACATGTAGGTCCAGTTCTCAATCATTTCTGTTCAAACATTTCACAACACACACAACACAACTGATCATAAGAAGCTCGGTCAAGGTCCTTTCAAGGGCTGAAATGGGCATTTCGTTTTTTTCCGTTATTAAGCATAGTTAGAATGATTCAATTCAATTCCGTGGAATAAAAGGGTATTCTGCGGGGCTTAGCTGTACGCCACCGGACGAGTCACAGGTTGCGGATGGTGGACGGCCTTCAGATATGAAGGTTAGCCGCAAATAAGTTTAACAAATAAGCTGTCCCGGACAATACAGCGGGTGACCAGCAAGGGAGTGGAAAGGCGTAGCGTCGGACAAGCGCTGCGTCTTTATTGATAAACCCACATATCCCGATAACCTGGCACTATCAAGGCGAATCGGTGTCGCCTAAAAAGCACCATTGTCCCAAACTTCCTAGTCTTGCTCTTGACGTTAAATTTGAGGAGTCACTCCGTGGACGTTAAACATGGAATGTGCGCGGGGTTCGGGTCCCACTACATTACTACTGCTCAATGAAAACTAAACCAGCCTCGGATAAGAACCCGAATTACGTTGACGACCACCGCCGGACCCTTTATAGGGAAGGTGCCATTATCCAACTGGCGGAAGCCCTCAAAATAATAAAGTGTTACATCACCGCCATCCAGGAAATGCGATAGAAAAGGCAAGGCTGCTCTAAAAAAGCACACTGCGATATCTACAACAGCTTCCATGCGAAGAAGCGCGAATTCGAATGTGGATTCGTCGTTAGCCGGAAAATAAGCCATATGGTTTCCCGGTTCACACCTGTGAACGAAAGATTGGCTACAATCCGCATCAGAGCAAAATTTTTCTTCATCAGCCTTATTTGCACGCACGCCCCGACGAAGGAAAACGACGAAGCCGTCAAGGACGCTTTCTACGCTAGTCTTGAGGACGTATACGACCACCTTCCGGTCCATGACGTGAAAATAGTCCTAGGCGAGTTTAATGCGAAAGTCGGGAGGGAAGGCATCTTTGGCCCCATTGCTTGTCAGTTCAGTCTTCACGAGACCTCCACGAACAACGGTCTAAGACTGATCGACATCGCCGCGGCGCGAAACATGGTAGTTAGTAGCACCAGACTTAAGCACCTCGACATCCACAAGGCCACCTGGCTATCCCAGGATCAAAAAACGCGAAACCAAATTGATCATGTTGTAATCGACGAAAGGCATGTCTCTAGTGTTCTAGATGTACGTACATGTCGAGAGGTCAACATTGACTCCGACCACTATCTTGTTGCCAAGATTCGCATGCGATTATGCAATGCGAAGAACATACGCACAGGATATGCAACGAAAGCTAGATGTCACTAAGCTGCAATTACAACGGACTGCCGAGGCCTATTCCGCTCAACTCTTGGTTAAGCTCAACCAACCAACCTCTGGACTCGACGACGCCGGCGGACTTTGGGCGCATATATCCCACTCCATGCGCGCTGCCACTGAAGAAGTCGTTGGTTTCCGGTGCCCGCAACCTCAGAACCAATGGTACGATAAGGAGTGTCGCATCGCAACAGCAGTAAAAAACCCCGCTTATAGAAAAACGCTGCACCGCGAGCTGTGCGAGAAATCTACCGCGAAAAAAGGAAGGAAGAGAGGCGTCTTTTCAGGCGCAAGAAAAGAGAGCTGGAAAAGAAGGATGCACGAAAATTCTATCAACAGGTTAAGCGTCTAACCCAGGGTTTCAAGCCCGGAGCATCCACTTGTAGATATGAAAATGGATATCTGGTTACAGATACGCAGTGTGCGCTGAGATTGTGGAGACAGCACTTCTCCAATTTACTTACTGGCGACGATTCCACCAATGCAATGACGGAGGGGAAATACCACCACCTAGCCATGAAGAGGTTCTAGTTGCTATCCAACGACTCAAAAACAATAAAGCAGCGAGTGATGACGGCCTGTCAGCTGAATTGTTTAAAACCGGCGGCGATTAATTTATAAGGCGCATGCATCAGCTCATCAGCAAAATATGACTAGCGGAAAGCATGCCCTACGATTGGAATCTCACCGTACTTTTCCCTATACATAAGAAAGGAGACCCAACAATCTGCGCCAACTATGCAAGCGTACTGTGTGAAAGATTAAAGCCGATTACAAAAACACTGATTGGACCTTATCAGTGTGGCTTTCGACCTGGAAAATCCACCATAGACCAGATTTTCACGCTACGACAAGTCCTGGAAAAAAGCCCATAGAAACCAAATTGTTATACATCATCTATTTGTCGATTATAAAGCTGCGTTCGATAGCAGGAGAAGGTATTGCCCATACGCAACAATGTCTGAGTTCGGTATACCTGCAAAGTTGGCAAGACTTTACAGGATGAAGTTTAGTAGCACATGGAGCTCCGTCAAGGTAAAAAATTACCTCTCCAAAATCTTAAATACCGAAAGAGGTTTCAGATCAGGCGATCCACTATCTTGCGATCTCTTCAACAACATCATGGAGGGGATCGTACGAAAGGCCTGTGTACATAGTAATGGCACATTTTTCTACAAAGGTGTCCAGCTCCTTGCGTACGCTGATGATATTGACATTGTTGGCAGAACCAAAAGATATGTTACCGCTGTTTTCACTGCTATCGAAAAGCAATCAGCCAAAGCGGGTTTGACGATAACCGAGGGTAAAACAAAGTATATGCTGTCTACAAACAGCGGAGCGCGGCGTCTAGACTCCCACATTTCATTCGGCAGCTATAACTTTGAAGTAGTCAAGGAGGTCATATACCTTGGCACCGCTATTAACAACAACAACGATGTCAGCCTAGAGATAAAGCGAAGAACAATAAATGCTAATATATCCTACTACGGGCTCAGTAAGCAACTATGTTGCAGAGCCCTCTCTCGATCGACAAAACTAACACTCTACAAGCCGCTTGTTCTACATGTGCTTCTTTATGGCGCTGAGGCATGGTAGTTTCGCAAACTGACGCAGCTGCTCTGGGGGTGTTCGAGAGAAAAGTTCTTCGCAAAATCTTCGGTGTTTGAGTCGGCGATGACTATTGCATCCGAATGAACCACAGGCTGTATGAGCTCTACGAAGACATTGACGTAGTTCAGCGTATAGCTGTTCAGCGACTACGCTGGCTGGGTCATGTCCATCGTTGGTCAATGACGACGAGGGAGATCATGCCTCCGATGGATGGACCAGGCCGAGGAAGTCCTAACCGCACTTGGTGTATCCAGAGGCGCCTGGCGTAAGCTGATGAGGTCGGCCGAAACCCGAACACAGGTTGTTATGGCCACCTAAGTAAGTAAGAATGATTCAATTTGGTTCAAATATGCACCATTTTGTTCGATAACTAGTTGCCATTTTGAAGGTAATTTCATTAAGCCTCTCTCAAAGAAACTTTCGTCCCTATTGGCAAAAAATTGGGAAGTCGGTTTTCACAAGCTTCTCTTGAGGCGAATGTTTTACCAGCAAAATCATTTGCCATAGACTGGAACCATAGACAGGATTTTAACATTTTCTACAATTGGCTTTCCAGAGCGTGGTGCATCTTTGACATAAAAATCACTGGAACAGAATCGACGAAACCAAAATTATGAGGGATTGGCTGTTACAGTATGAGGACCACAAACAAGAAAAACTGTTAAATATGGCCTTTTTTCTTTTTATAGATGCTCATCTTTGACAGGCGCTCAAACAAAACTGGGTCAAGCAATCACAAAACCTTCTGAGAAGTTTTTTTTTAGTACAAATTCATATATTCCCATCTAGCGTAACCCGATCGCAATAATACGATTATCAGCATATTGATCACTATGTTTTTAATAATATCCATAATTTCGACACCGCACGCAATCACACCTACAACCTCGATTCCATAAGCCCTTCGACACTTAAGCTTCAACGTCTTTCCAAGTTTCCTTCACACTCACACGCGCTACGGACCGAACCAAAATAATATATTTTGATTGTCAAGTACATACGTTTTTTTATCTTGAGAATAATTATTTTCTATACAAATAATCAGGTTTTTTATTTTTCTTTTAATTTTATAATCATGTGTTTAATATTGTGTAGTTGAAAAAGTTTGGTCTTGTTGGTTTGACTTCATACTTGTTCTTCAGTTTATTATAATTTAACGAGTTCTTCTTGGCTTTCTGCATTCTTTACCATTCAAATACATCCTCTATTATCCTCATATACTAATGCAGGCATATCTTTATTGACTACTTTTAAATCTTTCTATATTTCACAAATGCAAAACGCTTCCATAAAAGCTTTGCCATAAATCCTTCTCTTAGATTTCTTGTCAATTAAATCTTATGCCAAATTAGCATCAATCCAACAAGTTTTTTTGGCAACCAGCTGTTTATAAACTAGTTTATTATTAAATTATCCTGTCAAATATTTTGCTCCGTGTTTTAAAGATATCCAGTGTTATATTGAAATCTATCTATCTTACCTGATAACAATTATCCGATCTTACATTAGACATTATATATGATACATCAAGCTTCCAAAGCAACACAAGTGGCGGCCGTGGCGCAGTGTGTAGAGTGTGTGGCGCATACGCCAGAGTACCCTGGTTCGAGTCCCACCTGACATAGAAAGTTTTTTCAATTGAATTAATTTTTCTGTTCGGTTGTCAATGACAATGACGGTTGTCAATGACAGACAATGCCAAACCTCTGAGAGTAAAAACTGCCATGAAAAGCTTCTTGAGAACATAAGCCGTTCGGAGTCGGCATAAAACTTGTAGGTCCAGTTCTCGATCATTTGTGTTCAAACATTTCACAACACATATAACACAATTCATCATAAGACACTCGGTCAAAGTCCATTCAAGGGCTCAAATGGCCATCCCGTTTTTTTTTTATTGTTTTCCGCATTTTAAGATAGTCGATTAATTAATTATATGCCATGAGAAATAAAAAAAAACTCTGTCGGAGCACTTCCACTTGGAAATCCATGCTTCTTCACAGGTTACTAATCAACGCACAATATCTATCAGATCACGGTTGAACATCAGTAAGAATTGCTCAGAATCACGAAATCGTTCATTTATTGGTCGATTGTTAACGCACTCGGCACCAATATTGCAATCAGCTTTTTTATGCCTAAATTATCATGCAAAACCAGTTAATAGCTTTATATCCTCAACTATCTCACGCACTTTTACCTTCGGATCGCCTAATACAATTTCATGGATTTTGTTGATAAATTTTTAAAGAGTTGGCCCAAGTACGCTTCCCTGCGGCACACCACAAAAAGCGTTCTCCACTGCGCTGAAATCATTATCGTTAAAGACTTTTTGATATCTATCCTCCAGGTAGCTTATCATCAAATCGAGAGTTTTGCCGTTGAACCCAGCATATTGCTTTATTTTAACAGGATTTCGTGGTTAACACACTCGAACATTTTCTGAAGGTCAATAAATAATCCGCCAACTTCAGAGCATCCTCGATTAAAGGCCGAGCAGATGTCGTCCACCGCTTGAACTATAGCAGCTTGCGTGTCGGGACCGTTTCAGTATCCATATTAGTGTTTATAAAGGAAGTTTATATTGTCTAGATGCACACATATTTGATTTTTTTATTATTTTCTCCACCTTTTTATATCATGGCTGAGAAGAGGGGCTTGTTTGAGCCACGCAATATTGCAGGAATACTGCGAAAAAGAGCTGCTTCGGCTTCATTTAACATGTAGATAATGAGTATAATGAGGCCGGTGTAGACAACTCTCTTTGTACAGTATTGCAACAAGCTCGAGTATAGCTATTATTTTAGAAATGGATGAAGACGAGTAGTTTTTTTCTTTTATTATGATATCATCAATACCAGCAGCTTTGCTTCCGTCTAAGTCTGTTATTATGTGCTCTATCTCACTTGTATTGTATTCTTTCAGTTCGAATCTCAGTCGTGATTCGTGTAGTGTTAAAACACGTTTATGTTGTCATCTTCTTCACTTTCCAGGCTTGGAAAGCTGCACGGTTCACAAAAAATGTATTTAAGCTGTTAGCCATCTAAGCTGGTTCTGTTAAGACCGTTGCGTTTTCCGATTCAATTTTTTCCACTGCAGTTGCCTTGTGTTCTCTTTTGAAGACTCCGTTCAAAACTCTTCAAGTTCCTTTTATATCATCTTTAACTTTGCCCAGTATTACTCAATAAAACCCACCAATAAGAATTTTGCCGCTTGTTTTGACAACTTTGTTGATACCTTGCAGTCTAGTTCTTAAATCATTTCTATGCGGCTGTTTTTCCGACTGTTTAAAAAGTTTATTCCTAATATCAACTGGCGATATAAAGTTGCCAATGACCCACGGGGCCATTAGATGTTGAACCTTTGTGCGTTTAGTTGCGACTTGTTGTTCGCTGCTTCTGTTAGAATAATAGCGGTTTCAAGTGCTTCGTATAGCGAATTAGGATCGGGAAGCATCTCACGGTCAACAGGAGCAAGAGCAGAATTCATTTAATTTTTTATTTTTATAAAGTTACAAACAACTCTATCTTTTTATACTTTTGCTAAGGACAATTTATTTTTCCTGTGCATTGAATTAAATTGTGGTCAGTTAACGAGCAGCACGTCGAGGTTATCTGTAAGTTAGCCGAGCCAATGTTGGAGAAGAACCTGTCTATTGATGATTTTGATTTACGCAGTGGTTTATATTTTTTTTACTGAATTCATAACAGAAAAAAAAAAATATAAAAAATCTACAGTGTAAGTCTGAGTATTATTCGAATGTAATTTAATGATTTCTATTGAATGAAAAATTAATGTTGCTGTCATCTTCGCAAACAGTTGGCTCCTCCGGATGCTGGTTTCGATGTCCTCTCGAGATTGATTGTTCTAACGACGCCGCTTGTAAACCTTGCGGTTGATTTCGCTGTGTAAACGAACTTAAATCCAACATTTTGTAAAGATTTTCGAAAAAGTTGCATCATTTCACCAGTTGATTCCTCTTTTGGGCGAACTGAACTATATTTTAAATTCAGCAATCCAAAAAATTACGGTTGATTTCAGTGGAGCGGATTCAACATAACATTTGTCAAGCCATCCCTATACTTGGTTTCTTCCATTGTTATAAAAGTTGTTTACTTCAAATAATTCTCACGCACAAACTGCTGCATAAAATTGGCTCAAATTTTGAATTATCGTTTGAATGCTGCCAGATCTCAAAAATAATATCGATGTGGTTATAGCGTTGCCATCTATGTGCCAAACCAAGGGCTTATTAAAAAGCCCAAAAGCAACTTCGTTGAATCGAATACCTTTTGCATTTACAATTTCTTTTTGTACAATGTTCCATAATTTATATCCATTTGAGTATACCTGACCATAACTAATTCAATTGATTTATCATCTAATTTTGCTCTTTTTTGCTTAGATAACCGTGCAAATGCTTTTCAACTAAGTAGGTAAGTCTGGATTTATTTTATTAAAGCTCTTACCTTTTCAACCAACATTTTGTTAAATGTCTGCAACACCTTTTCCGCATATTTGTTTTAATTTTAATTTCTGACTAAATTCAGTTCAGAGCTAAATTTTTTTTCATTTTTTTTTTTTTTTTCTACATTCTATTCTATATAAACTTAAACCATTGTTGCCACTTACCGTATCCTGCATAGGCTCTTTCGTCATAGGCTTGACCATGTTGCGAATAATCGGCTTGTGTAGCCGAGTTATAATCCACGGCGGGAGCACCGTATTGTTGTGTATAATCTTGGCCATAAGTGGAATAGCGTGTATCTTGTTGTGTGCCATAGCTAGCAGAGCTACAATATGTTTCAAAAGAATAATTAATTTATACTTATTCAACAAATCTACTACTTAAATTTACCTATATCCTTGGTACTGGCTCTGGTCATATTCACTACCATGTTGTGCATAACCACTTGCCTGAGATGTTGCTGCGGCACCGTAACCACCCTGACCATATCCATTGTATGAAGTTTGTGTAGCTGGAGCAGCATACGATTGAGCATAGGGATCGACAGATTGCGATTGATCATGACTGGCGTAAGCGTGATGGCTGATTAAAAATATAAAATTTTAGGAGGAATTATAAAGTGAAACCACATTTTTCAGCAAACCTTTGGGCCTGTGAATGATGCTGCGGTGCCCCATAGCTTTGATGAGATGTTGTCTGAACATGCTGTGGTGCCTGATGATACTTGGGAGCCATAGGCCGCTGCGAATAGGGGCTCTGCTCGTAACGACCCCGTTTGGGCCCTGGGGGGCCGCCAATTGCACCACGCTTTAGAGATGGCACTGGCGCAATTTGGGTGTTAGCGGTATGCTGCATTGGTGGACGAGTCATTGACTGTCCATAGCCACCGCGGCCACGAGGTGGCCCACCACGACGCATTGGCATCGTGCCATGCTCACCATAGCCACCAAGCATGTGTGTGCCATTTGAATAAGGATTGTAACCACCGCGACCTCCACGTAACAGTGGTCCACCACGTCCGCGAGGAGCACCACGTGTGGATTGAGGAATGCCGCTAAGTGAAGAGCCATTTGTATGCACCGAAGTGTGTTGCGGTGCAGTAGAAACAACACCCGCAGTTACTGGGGCTGCAGGACTACTTGTGACCGCTGCTTCAACTGATGTATTGGCGTCTGTGACTGCTGCTGTAGTAGAATTTGGTACTGGGGATACAGTTTTATTGTTCTCCGAACCAGTGTGCTGCTTGGGAGCTACATGAAAACCAAAATAAATCTATGCAATAAATAAACAGCAAAAAATTTCTTACAAAAATACATACGTTGTGCATACAATGGCGGCCGTCCGCCTCGCATTGGTGGGCCTCCAGCACCGCGAGGTATAAAACCTCCACGACCCTGATAGCCAAGACTTCCCCTAGGTGGACGCATGCCTCTTCCGGGCATCATACCGGGTGGACCTCCCATTCCAAGGCCACCACCGCGTCCCATGCCACTTCCCATATAATGGCCACGACCCATACCTCTACCACGACCACGTTCAAAGCCGCCACGCATTGGTATGCCGCCACCTCGACCACGATAGCCGCCACGCGGGGGACCTTGTCCAATGATTGACGGTGGTGGTGCTGATTCCATCATATACCTTTTCTTTACTTAATTGGTGACTTTCTTGTATTAATAGCAATTACAATGAAGCTTTTATATTTTTCCAAGCGACCCGGCAAGCTAAACTTTTGAGTACCTTTATTATTTGTAAATATTTTACACTCACGGTTTAAATTGAGTTTATTTTTTAACGACAAATAATTAACACTTTTGGTATTACTTTTTTCAAGAAATTTTAATTCAAAAAGCTATAAAATTTCTCTACTTCATAAAATTTTTCACAATGAAAAAATATCGCGTTGCTGGTCGTCAGAAAAAAATATGGCGTTTTCATCTACTCCTTTTCGAAGTTTTACTATCGATTTTCGAACATGCTTAAGGGTGTAATTTCACCAACTTGTAGGAACTGCCATTCGATAATACATTTCAAAGAGTACCTTTGCAGCACGTTCAAACAGAGCCGTAATATTGTTCGCTTTGATTAACGTTTTTTCTATTTTCTGATTTCACCATTAGATCGTTCTACTAAGTTTTACTACATGATTCAAAGATTAAAATTTTATTGTGAAAAATATAATATATTTGGAAGTATGACATGGTCACATATTGTAAAATTGGATTTCTAATTAAAAGTTTCAGTTTCAGGTTTCAGGATTTATATAAAATTATATGTTATTTTACCGACCTGTTGTTACAAATTAGAAATTAGCTTTGCGGGCTCTAGGTCCAAAGTTAAGTGTCAAGAAAGTAAGATGTAAATTAGTTTTGTTCAACTGTCGTAAAGTTTGTGTAAAATTTGTAAAGTTTGTGTTTGACTTAAAAGATGTATGTTAAGTTCAAACTGTTTTAATTTGTAATATTTATCCTGAAGATGATTGCCGACTGCAGTCGAAATATTGATAATAAATTTTATAATTAAAGCTTGGAGTTTAATATAAATTTTGGACCTAGAGCCCGCAAAGCTAATTTCTAATTTATATAAAATAAAACTATTTATCAGCAGTATCTAACATAATCTTATATAAAAAATGTGCAATATAATTAAAAAGAAACTTTCTAAAATATGAGGTAAGTTTGAAAAAAAAAATTTGTTAGGGTAAGTAAAATTATGCATGGAAGTGTCTGGTATTTGACCATATTTCCGTAGTTTTAATGAAATAAAAATTATCCGTCGAATAAAGTTTTGTGGGATTTTTATGCCAACCAACACCAGTTTTTGTTATAAAAAGAATTTAAATTAAAAATTCAATTTTGACTCGCTTTCGTACGACATTACATTTATTAGCAAAAGTTTTTCAGCTAAACACAAAAATTAATAAGCTGTTTCTCTCACAAATAAACAAGGGATTGATTTTATTATTTTGTTGATATTAGTTTTTTAAAAAAATTTTGTTTTTATGTTTCTTACAAATTATCAAGCTTGCTAAAAAACTCATTGCATACGAATGTGTGGGTAATTTTGTTGCATGTGAATGTGTGGGAAAAGGATTTTTCTTATTGAAAATTTCCAAATTTGGAGCTCTGGCAGTGACTTTCACTATATTTTTATGCAATGATTTCGAAATTTTATAAATAATATAATATTACCATCAAATGAAAAAAATGTTCCTCATACAATCTGCATGGAAAATCGAATTTTTTAAAATTTTGCAATTTTCTCGCCTCTTAAAGTTTCTTTGGTCGGTGACGAACACAATAGCTGCATTCCCGTGGCACTGGATCGGATCAAATCTCAGTGGAACAGTTTTTGTTCTCGATGGAAAATGGACTTTTTTAAAATTTTGCAATTTTCTCGCCTCTTAAAGTTTCTTTGGTCGGTGACGAACACAATAGCTGCATTCCCGTGGCACTGGATCGGATCAAATCTCAGTGGAACAGTTTTTGTTCTCGATGGAAAATCGACTTTTTTAAAATTTTGCAATTTTCTCGCCTCTTAAAGTTTCTTTGGTCGGTGACGGACACAATAGCTGCATTCCCGTGGCACTGGATCAGATCAAATCTCAGTGGAACAGTTTTTGTTCGACTTTATTACAATTTGGCTTCACTGGCGATGAAGTGTCAAAATACGAGTGCGAACAGTGAGGCGAAAACTGTTGGAAGAGCAATACAGATTTGCCAAATATGTTTGTTTTGAAAAGTGCTTTGCACTTTGGAGCATTTTAAGATCAGAAATAGAGCCAGAAGAAGAGCTGGTTCTATTTTTTGTTTTTGCGTTGTGAGTAAAAAAGAGCCATGCATTAGATCAACAGCCACGGACTGAAGCTAATGAGAAAAAATATACAGCTCAAATCGGACGATCCATGCCACTCTGTTTTGTATATATATATATATATTTGCTTATCCCCGGAGTGCTTCGCTTTATCCCACGCTTAGCTGAATTATAGCATCTTAATTGATTTGTGGGTGGTAAAAGGGGGTGTGGCAATTTTTTCATTGCCTGTTACCTTTTTACCGTAATTATCTACATTAAAAAAACAGCTAAATTGGTTAAAAATTATGGGCAGCAGAGGGAAACAGACACTTATACAGACGCATTTATAAAAGATTTACAACTCAGGAATTGTAATGATTTATGAAAAGTAAAAAACAAAAAACCAAATGGCCATTTCTGCCCTTGAAAGGACTTTGACCGAGCTTTTTTTGATCAATTGTGTTGTGCGTGTTAAAAGTGGTTGAAGACCGACCACTTGAAACTTGGAGTTTCTAACTGGTGCCAGCAAGAGCAAAACAGAAATGGCTGGCGCAATTTCTTACACCAGGCGAAAACTGACTTGCAGTTCTGAGCGCCACTTAAGTAAGTAAGCAGCTTGTAGATATAGTGTAGATACATAACAAATGCCAAATGAAATGTCAAATTGATGTGACACTTCATGTGAATGACTTCACTTCAACGACGGTTAAATTATTTGGATATTGTTCATACTAAAGTACTTAAATTGCGTTTAAGAAATGGGTGGTGTCAATAGGAGGGTGAAAAATGCTTTACGTCCTATTCTCACACCTAACATATAAAAAATTTCATTGAAACCGTTCGAGCCATTTCGGAGGAGTACGACCACAAAAACCATGACACGAGATTTTTATGTATACATATAAGGGTGGATTATACATACATATAAGATATTTGTATACACAATTTAACTCATACAAAGTGTAGGCAATTAGATGAATAATTTCCCTTGCATGAAATATTTATTTTTAAATATATGTATTCAATTTGTATTGCATTCTCATACAAATTTTGCTAAATTTCTATCATACAAAAAAATCACTTTTGAAATATTTTACTTTTATATATCAAGAGAAAGGTTAAATTCTAAGCTTTTCTAAGAAAAAAATTATGGTTTTAAAATTGTAAAAATAAAAACATTCATTTATTTTGCTATTAAAATTCTCTTTATGAGATCAATTTGATTTATTTTTATTTATATCATAATAGATTAAGTTAAGGAGGTCTTAGGCAGATAATTTTTTGAAGATCTACAACTATTCAAGAATATGTAAAAAAAAATTTCAAATCAATACCGCATATAGTACAGTCTCTACAGCGCTTAAGGTATAATATACGTGTAAATAAAAAATTTTTTTTTGTTTGCTTAATATGTTCTTTATAGTTTCTAGAATATACAAACATGTTTTTAAATCGATATCTAGTATTGCAGACTAAATAATAGTAAGTTTTTCAATCAGTAAATTTTTCAACCGATAATTTTAAAAATATATGCAAAATTTCGAAAAACAAAAACTTTAAATGCGATTTCCTCGAGACTGTTTTTTTTTAACGGTTCGATAAATAATTCAGTATCTTTTGGTACAATTTCAATAAATTTTAGTGCATTTTGTTCGTAATCTTGTCTTAAAGCATCCTTCTTAATTAAAGTACATACTTTTTTTAAGACAAAAAAGGCGCGAAAATCTATATATTTTTTAACTTTTTACTCTAACATTTGCCATAATTTAAAAAAGAAATCCGCGGGGGTCATGCGTAGGAGGATGCCGAATTAATGGTCTACTAGTGATAATTGGGTGAACTTAACTTCTTCCTTTTAGAAATCACATTTTCTCATTCATATCTGATTTACGCTTCCACCTATCAAAAATCTCATAATTTTTGGCTTACCCACATCTCAAGACCTTTCTAATGATATATCAAGTGTTGCAGTAGCATTTGTAGATTTGCTGGAATAAGGGGACCCTTACAGGAATAAATATACAGGGTGTATATTTTATTGCCTTTGCAATGAGCTCTCAAAATAAGTTTTCTGTAAGTTATTTTTTCTGCTAGAATAAATAATGTGAATCAAAGTCGTGAAATATTAATTTACCCTGTAGCTCGACATAAGCTCGACATAACCTTTCACCTCCGTAAATAGTTGCACTCAATTGCGGCACACCCTGTATACACAATACTTTAAAATTACATTTGATATTTTTGTTTCAGATACATGGGAAAGGCCATATCCATCGAACCGTTTTGAATGCATATTTTTCGATGTCATTTTCAGCGCCCTCCATATAAAAATCACAAAATTATTTACAAAAAAAACTTTGTATAAAGTTTGTACAATAACCTGTATAAATTTAAAAAAAAAATAATGACTTCTTGTATCTAAAAAAAAATTTTGAAAAGAGCTGCTGCTTTTTTTTGTTATACGTATAATTTATCTTAAAAACCCGTTTGCCGCTTTGTTTACTTAGATGCATCCGCAAGCCTGGATATCTTACATTTTTTATAGACTCTTGATTTTTGCTAACATAATCACTTTGGCGTTGCTTTCATTTGAATTTCACAACGAATGGAAATATTTGCTAAGCGTTTCCAGTCTAGATAATGTAAATTCTTATCAATCGATTCTATTTTTTTTTAATCTGGGCCCGAATCGCCGCTTCCATGAACATACAAATCGTCACGGAATTGTTTTCAACTCTTCATTGAATTGCATTCAATTAACACAATCTTACGTGACGAGTTGTATGTTCATGGAAGCAGCGATTTGGCCAGTGTTTGTAATGTTATTCTACACATCTTTTTTATATTATTTACTTTTATTTATTGTAGAAATTATATTAGCATACTATATATCCTCTCTTAAATGCAACAGTTTAGATTTTTCTAATCCAAAATTTAAAGTTAAAATTGGGATAACAACGTTTTTCGACTTTTTTTCTACGCTTCATAATTTTCTAAATTTTCGATATTTTCATTTTGTTTTGGCAAAATATGTGCATTCAGGTGTCTATTTTGTAATGCATTTTCACCTTTTTTGAAGGGCACCAACTAGATGATAAAAACTAACATTTTTTTGCTTATATTGATGAATGGAATTTTTTGTGTATATACGTAACATAAATTTTTTTAGGAAACATCGAAAAAGAAAATCGATAATTAAATAACTATTCAAGAAATCGATTTTTTTCTTTGGTTTAAAAGATTTATATTTGGTTCCTTACAAAATAAAATTTTAAATTGCTGCCAACGTAAATCATAATTGTGCGACAAAATCAAAACTTAAAATCATATTTTTTATAAAGTAGTTTATAACGTTGGCATATGAAGCTCTTCTTCTTATTTGAAGCTCTTTTTAATCGACAAAATTTTTCGAGTAAAAATATTCACTTTTGTCATGGAAGGCAAATGATTTGCTGTCTCATTATTACTCTTTTACACTTTTTTCGAGTCAGTGACACATTCGAGTGAAAAATAGTAAACATTTTCAAAACTTTTGTATACGTGGACAGTCCTTATGTCATGATAAATGTTAAGATATAATTCCTTTTAAACAGAAGTGTGGCAGCGCTTTACAGCGACAAAGATACAAAAGCTGTCAACCACGAAAAATTAATTTTCTTTACGCAGTTTTTGTAGTAAAGCGTACGGTATTGGTTGTTTTTAAAGTGGAAAATCAAATTAAAAGAATTTTTCAATAAGAAAACTAAGGTTTTTTTATTTTAAAAAGGTTTCTAAAATCAACCATACGCTATAAAATCACGGAAATATTTTAATTTAATTTCCTTTCCGTTCAACAAGCAGAAAAAAGTCGTGAAAAAATCGTATGCACCAATGAAAATGAAAAATCTATAACGAAAAAATAGAAAAAAATGAATGAAAATTGTGCAAGTTTTGTGTATGTTCTTTGTGCTGGGAGTATTTGTTGGAATGGGTGGAATAAACATTAAATTAAAAACTTGACAGCCGGAATAGCAGACAAAGCCGTTGAAAAGAAAACACTGAAAAATCAAGTAAAAAAGAATTTTCTTCCTACCAGCGAAGTGAAAACTTAAACGTGAAGAAAAACCTGCTGAAAAAGACGATACGAGCCTAACTCGAAAACTATTTGGACTGCTGGCTGCAGGAGCCAACAATCAATGCAGGTGTATGTGGAGCGCGCTGGAACAGCGAAGAAAGTAAAATTAATAATTGTTCATTAATTTCCTTAATAACTGCGTCGCATAGCTTAATTTTAATTTATACCCAAGTATGTACAATGTTTTTATTTTTATGTTGATTGAATTGGTCACGCCTTCTGGCGTGTAGTTAGCAGCGCTAATTATACCATTTCAGTTTGTGCTGTTGTTGCTGCAATTGTTTAGCTCATCACTGAAATAGCATCATCAGAGCTAAACAGCAGCCGCTACCATCACCCCACTACGCACTCTTAGCAATACTTGCTTTATTGGTTTTAGTTGTATGGTGTTTTTTAGAGCAGAAAAAAAAAAATTAAATTTTATCCACTGAGGTTGTTCGGTCAAAAATTCAAAACATTTATTGATTTGTGGTCTGCATAAATAATGTTGATACTCTTGCTAATGTTAACGCAAAATTTTTGAGACTGAAATAATTATTTTAATATTGGATGACTTGGGTCAATTTCAATATTAATATTTAGCTACTTTAAAGAAGTTTTTGGCCAAAGAGTTTTTAAATTGCAATTTTAAAATTTTAAAACCAAAAAAAAAAAGTAAACACCGATGAAAGATTATATCACACCAAAAATAAATTATTTAAGCCATTCACAGTTTAAACGCATATTAACAAAGCGTATTTCTAGCATTTGTTATTTTGTAACTGTGAGCACCTCAGTATGTGTTTGCCGTATTCAATGATTTTGCAACGCTGATATATAGCTGTAGATAGGGCATAAAAATACGAGACACAAAAAACACGTCCATGGCTGCTTTTATTTACGCGACTTTGCGTATTTGTGTTTGCATGCAAAACAACAACAAAGAAAAATACGCTTACGTAAGTTGGCGTAAAGATAACAAATCGTATGTTAAACAGGCCTGCGTACTTAAACTTAGGTAAAAAACCAAACAATTACGGAAATAGAAGAATCGATTCTAATTATTCAAACAGCGAAAAACATATCCACCAGATATATCAAAATCAGGTCTCGAGATATCAATTGGATCACAGTTGAACTTAAAAAAAACCAAAACTCCGACAAAAACTATACAAAAAATGGAAATCTTACCCTGCAACAAGCTTTATGAATACAAAAATTATTAAAAAAGATGTAAGACTTTCACAAAAACCCGAAATATATAAATTAGCAAATTAAAAATTTGGAAATAACACAAAATAATTAATATTAATAAAGATGAGACAAGAAACACCTTAAATATAAGTTAAGAGCACACAACTCAAAACAAAAAAATAATTGCAAACAAGTTTAATAACTACTTTAAGGGGGAGATACCTTTTTAATTTCGAAAAAATGCACATTTTTTCATATTTCGAAACAATATGTATAACCCACAAGGTTTATTGAGTTGTTAAAAACATTTTTATAATTAAAAAAATTATCCACAATGCTGGGATAAAAATTTTAATCTTTGTTTTTTATATAAAAATTTAATAGTTTTTATATAAATTTTTTAACAATTTAAAAAAGCATTGGTCCAAAACCTCTTCAAAGTATCTAAATAATCATTTTAAATCGTTGCTTTTCTTTGGTGTTAATGTTTTGATAAATGCTCTTTATGTCGAAAAAAGACAATTTTTCATTTAAACTATAAAACTGTGACTAAAACATTTTAATTATTTTTATTAATTTTAGAATTTAAGGATACCAATCAATCAATTAAGGATGCTCCCTTCGTAACATACATCAATTTTTAACTGATGTGCAATGAATTTCTATCATTAGAAATACCATCCAGCATTGGAATATTTTTGCAGCATCTCTTGCTACTCTAAATAAATCAAATACAGCATGATTTTTTAAAGAACTCGATTCCAATATTTTGCATCGATAATAAAAAGAAAACATTAGTTATAAAAGCAATAATTATTCAAAATGTCGACCGCTCTTCCTTTGGCCACCAGTGCATCGACTATACAAATGCGTCCACAACTGCTTGCTGGTCCTGAACGTGAACCCGTCAAATTTACGATTAATTTGGTGGGTGCTCCGCCAGAAGTTGAACAGCTTGTCGAACAAATACGTTCCGTAGCCGAGCAATTTTTATATCATTGGAAAACATTTCCTATTGGTAGGTGTTTTAAATCCAGGTGATGCTAATCAATTTCATACTCCCTTCCTTGCTCCTTTCAGTACTGCCTCAACCGTTGTCCGCCACAACACTTGCTATAACCTCCAGCAATGCTACGAACAGCGTTAGCAGCCGAAAAACTCGTCCAATAAATCTACGCGATCTATTTATAGCACCGCCTTTTGATGAACTCGATGCAGTAGCATCCGATGGCAGCGGTGAACCACGACGCTTAACCAATTCGCAGTTAAAGTCGTTACGTGAAAATGGGTAAGTGTATATATAAATTTAAACATCATTAACACGCCTTTTTTTGTCAACATGTTTTAGTTATGCTTCTATTAATTAGCTCAATGCTTTAATAGCTAAATAGTTATATAATAAAAATATAATATAAAGTGGTTAACAAGCCAAATCGGGCAGAAATTCTTATAATACAAATTTTATGATAACCAGTGAAGATAATATTTTATCATTTTAAATTATTTAGGGATATTGTAGAAAAATTCTGAAAAATGTATGCCAGTGCTGATGAGGTCATCAGAGGCATCGGGATGAGTTCAGAGATACAAATAAAATCAGACATTGTCAAGTAATAATTTTGAATAATAATAAACTAAGTCAAATTCAAGATGATCACCTTAACCCTCTAACGCGCAAGGTTGAAATAATGGAAGAAAGACAACAGAATATTTGATTTTGGTTAATGTTTATGCTAGGAGTGCAAATCCGCTGGTTATTGTTCTTCGCTTTATCTCCAGGCTGACTTCGTTGTTGTTATTAATGTCGGTGCCAAGGTATACAAACGCCTTGTCTACTTCAAAGTTATAGCTGCTGAATGAAACGTGGGCAGTGGGAGTCTAGACGCCGCGCTCCCTTGCTTGTAGACAGCATACACTTTGTTTTACTCTCATTTATCGTCAAACCCAATTTGGCTGATTCCTTTTCGATAACGGTGAGCTGTTACATCTCTCTTGGTTCTGCCGACAATATCAATATCAATGTCATCAGCGTACGCAAGGAGCTGAACACCTTTGTAGAAAATGGTGCCATTACGATGCACACCGGCCTTTCGTACGATCCCCTCCATGATGATGTTGAAGAGATCGCAAGACAGTGGATCGTCTTGTCTGAAACCTCTTTCGGCATTAAAGGTTTCGGAGAGGTCATTTCCAACCTTGACGGAGCTGGGTGTGTTGCTCAACGTCATTCTGCAAAGTCTAATCAACTTTGCAGGTATACCGTAATACCTGCAATACTCAGACATTGTTGCGTATAGGCAATCCCTTCTCGGGCTATTGAACGCATCTTTAAAATCAACAAAGAGATCGTGTGTGTCGATTTGATTTTCGTTGGTTTTCTCCAGGATTTGATAAGGTCCAATCAGTGTTTTTGTAATCGGCTTTAATCTTTCACACAGTACGCTTGAGAGAACCTTATATGCGATGGAAATAAGACTGATACCTCGATATTTGGCGCAGATTGTTGGGTTTTCTTTCTTATAGTATAGGACAAAGTACGCTGAGATTCCAATCGTCGGGCATGCTTTCCGCTAGCCATATTTTGCTGATGAGCTGATGCATGCGCCTTATCAATTCATCGCCATCGGTTTTAAACAATTCAGCTGACAGGCCGTCATACGCTTCATTTTATTTTACCCTTAGCTGCCACATAGGGTAATTTGTAGACTGCCATTTTGCTAAAAAATATATGTGCAAAATTTGATTGGATATGCAAATACATGCCAACGAGGTAAAATAATTTCGTTCAAAATTAAAGTGCCACGCCCCCTATCCTTCCGCTCAATTTTCTAGACTAATCACTGCTCATTATTCCAAAGAATATATTTGCAAAATTTGGTTGAAGTCAGGGAAGCGGTGTAAAAGAAGTTTGATTAGAATTAAATTGACATGCGCCTTGTCCAATCCCATCCATTTTTTTGGGCTTAAAATTTCTCGTTATACTAAAGAATATATGTGTGGAATTTTGTTGAAATCAGAGAAACGGTGTAGATGGAAATAGATTAAAAATAAAGTGCCACGCTCGTATGTGTAGCAAATAATAATACTCGTATGTGTGCAAAATTTGGTTTAAGTCGGGCAAACGGAGTAGAAGGAGTTCGATTAGAATTAAATTGACACGCCCCTTGTCCAATCCCTCCCACTTTTGTAGGCTCATTATACTTAAGAATATATGCAAGAAATTTGGTCTAAATCGGACAAACGGTGTAGATGAAGCTAGTTTAAAAATAAAGTGCCACGCCCCTTGTCTAGTACCGCGCAATTTTATAAACTTAAAATTGCTCAAATTACCAAGGATTATGTGTGCAAAATTTGCTTGAAGTCAGACACACGGTGTAACAGAAGTTCGCTTAAAAGTTAAATGCCACACCTACTTTCCTAGTCTAAAGACTCCACATTATATCGAAGAATATATGTATGGGTTGGATAAAAGATGTGGGCAGAGTTTATGTACATACAGACACGATGCCATTCAGTTTTATATATTTACGAAAGTTTTTATATATTGGTGACGTTACTTTGTGTGGAAGGTAGGCGTGGTTTTCATCCGATTTTGCCAAACATCATAGATGTTATATATCAAAGATTATGTGCAAAATTTTAAGATATTTCTTTAATTTTTGTGGATTTTTAAGAGATTTTACGTTTAGAATAAAGCCACTTTGTATGGGAAGTAGGCGTGGTTTTCATCCGATTTTTCCAAATATCACAGTAATGGTCTATATTAAATATCAAAGCCTAATCCAAGACGTGCAAAAATCCAAGACATTTGTGTGATTTGAGCAGATTTTTAAGAGATTTTACTGTTAATATAAAGCCACTTTGCATAGGAGGTAGGCGTGGTTTGCATCCGATTTTTCCAAATTCCCTAGTAAGCATTTATATTTAAGATCAAAGTCCACGTGCAAAATTTCAAGGTATTTCATTAATTTATGTGTATTTTTAAGAGATTTTACTGTTAAAATGAAGTCACTTTATATGGGAGGTAGGCGTGGTTTTCATCCGATTTGGCTCAATTCGAACTTGTTCTTCATTTTTTAGAGAGAAGCTTATATTTTGAATTTCATCGCGATATCATTAAAATTACGGCTGTAATTGTGATCACAGACGGACAGACAGACAGACGGATATACCTGCCACACCTCCTTATTGGCGTTACAAACGGAATCACAAAGGTTAATATACCCCTTATGCAGTACTCGTTTGGGTATAAAAATTAAGTTTTGCAGTGATCTCGGAAATTTAGATTTGCTGCCACTTATATAAGTAGCTACCTCTACATCAGCTACAAGTTAAAATACTGTAGGAAGATCGAACCCAAAATAAAAATCTTCAAACTTAAACCTAATTTCAAGCACGCAGGAAACTTTACAAAGTAAAAAAAATCATATTGTTTATTTGTAAAACTTGTTTTTGGTATTATGACAGCCTTGGACTACTAATTTTACCAGAATTGGGCATAAATTATACTCAATACTGTTTCTGTTTCCTGGATACTGTAGACATTTTCCACACATTCTGCTGTTTTATTAGTGTGAGAAATGTGTTTCAGGCATACAAACTTAACCTTTCGTTGATTTCTGTTAAATGTATTTTTTTTTTAATTCTTTGTCTTATTTGCAATCAGGTTAGAAATGAATGAAATTAGCAACACGCTGCTTTGGCCAACATCAAATTAAATTGAGATTTTTCTTTGTCATCTGTACTTTTTTTATTCATTTTAAGCTTATCATACAATTATATTATCTATCTATTAAAAAACAAAAAAAAAAAAACTTTAAAATAGCTACTAATATGAAATTAAGTTATCCAATTAAATGTTAACATATAAATAAGAACAACAAACAAATCAACTATTTCTGTAAAGCTTGCAAAAGGATAAATATGGAAAACCGAAAAAATTAACTTTGGAACAATTGGATACAATTCGTAAAAATGGGTAAATAAAAAGCGGCATAATAAATATATCAACAACAACAACAAATGTTCATAGCTATCGATGTTATCTAGCAAAAAAGTATTAAATAGATGTTTAATGTTTTGTGTTGCATTTAAAACTATTTTTAATATTATTTTAATCATTATTAAACAATTTCGATGTCGATTATATAAAGTCATTCCATAAGAAATATACAGGGTGTCCCGCAATTGAGTGCAACTATTTACGGAGCTGAAAGGTTATGTCGAGCTGAGCAAAAAGTTGTATGGGAGGGGGGTCTATTTTCACATTCTTAGGAGCTACAGCGTTAATTAATATTTCACGACTTTGGTTTACGTTATTCTTTCTAGCAAAAAAACTAACTTACAAAAATTTGATTATTTTGATAGCTCATTTTAAAGGAAATGAAATCACCTATCTAACGGTATATCAACAAACCCCACCAACTTAACCGTTACCGAGCTATGATCGTTACCGAGCTATGATCCCATAAGATTTTTTGCTCAGCTCGACATAACCTTTCACCTCCGTAAATAGTTGCACTCAATTGCGGGACACCCTGTATATATGAAAAATATGAGTCAATTAAAAAATGGTCTCAAAAAGTAAATAATTAATTTTTTATGCAATGACCAGTCTATGTTTTTACTATACTTACATACTCGTATTTATATAAATGAATAAATTTTATTTGAAATTCGATTCGAGTGTTTGTTTTGCTTTGAATTAAGTTTTTTTTTAATATATATTATTTGCAATGAAATATTTTAACTGTCCTTTTTGATGTGACTTCAACATTTAAAATTATTATTAAATTGCATGTTTATAAAACTTATAGATATTTAAAAAAAAAATTTCAAATTGCAATCTATATAAAGCGAATTTTCCTATACCCCGTCATAAATTACAATACTTTTACAAAGAGTAAGTTTTACAGATGTGTTGTTTTCCTTATCTTACTTTAAAAATTTACAAAAAAAAAAAAAAATGTTAACCAAAAAATATTTAAACACTCACGCCCATCATTCTCAGTTATTTTTTTTTATTTTCAAACAAAATTTATACCTTTCATGCATTTTTAAACATTCATCTGTTTATATATATATAAATATTTTTTTTCAAGAAAAGCATGCACTCACGTTTTCTTATTGGTAAAGAGACAGTTTAACTAATATTTAAAATTTTCTCTCCACAGTGAATTCGATGTACCGAGCTTACATTTTCCGGGTCAAGTGCATAAATGGCGTTTGTCACAGTTGCTGCAAAAGGGCACATTTCGCGCCCATGATTCGTTTCTTAGCGATTTGGCTTTGGCAGCACGTTTTGTCGTTGTTACTGCCCGTGCCCGTATTTTTTCGCATTTCTTTTCGGTTGTACATGCTGCAAATGCGCTCTTAGATGGTATCGTTAAGTTGGTTGATATGTTTATTGGTAAGCTTGTTAATGTTTTTGTCAGATTTTTAGTTTTTATAAATTAAATTGTTTTCTCAAGGTGTACCGGCTCTATTGGCTCATAATTTGGATTATAAAATCAAGGAAGAACGTTGTCGTTTTCTTATTGCCGAGCTAGTTTGTCGCGTAAGTAGATGATATAATTTCTAAAAACTTGTAAATCAATGGTGTACAAGCGCTTGTGGCTCAATTTGTCCAATTGGCTCAATTGCTTTATATTAAAAAAATAAAGGTTGATATAATAAAATTAAACTTATTTTAAAATTTATTATTATTAGATTCAATTGAATAATTTAAACAAAATTTAAGTTTTGAGTAGGCTGTATTTTATTATTGTACACACATTCAAAGATAATGTTTTTTTGCCGAAAAATCATTCCTTGTTAAATTTTTTACTGAATTACCAAATGGCCCTCATATTATGTACAAACAGGAAAAACACAAGTCACACTTGACAATAGGAGTATTCACGATCTGGTGTATTTACCCTTGTATTGTGTATCTTTGATAAATTTGATATTTGTAGAAAATTTTGTAAAATTACAAAAACAAACTACACAGTGTTTAAAATACTACCCTGCAGCAAAAATGCAATGACGAGACCCTATTGTATTCTTTGTAAATCCCATTGTGTATGTCATCAGCTGATAGCAAAAGCATTTCTACTCAACATCGAGGAAGCTACCGGCTTCGATGTGAGTTTATTTAAAAAAAAAATTAAATATTTTTAGTGTTTCGCTCAAACTTTTTCATTATTTTGTAGGCATTTCAATTCACATTTCCAGACAAATATACATATATACGCATATATATAATTTATATATATATATATAAATTTTGTAAAAATTTAATACAAATACATCACATTGCGAATACCCCAAATTGTGTACACTGACAATAATTGTGTAACTATAAATTAATTCTAAGTTAAAACTTTTATTACAACTAAAACTGTGCAATAATTTGTTGTTTTTTTTTTATTTCATTTTTAAAATATTTGTGGGCTTGACTACTTTGGCTATAAGAATATATCGTTTACTTGCAGGTTGAGTTTGAGGACAGTATGGATGCTTTGTGCTCCTATGTGCGCAAAATGTTGCGTCGCGCCACCATGGAAAAATTTGATTTTAATAGTTGCGATGTGATGCAGCCAGTACCATATTTATATTTGACACCAAATGGTCAGGAAATTGATCTGCGTTTGTTTTGTCGTGATATAATGCGAAAAGCTTTACCGGTTTTACTGGGTATTTTGGAACGAGAGACACGTGGTTGGTTTTTACATTTTCGTGAACGCTTAATATCAGAGTTGCGCGCAAAAAAGTTAAGCGACAGAGAAATTGAAGAGGTTAATCATTTTTTCAAACACTATAAAAAATTTTCTTAGATTCATCCCACTTTCAGGAAGTCAACGAGGCTGTAATGAAGGAATATCTACAGCGTGTCTATACCTCTATTTTATCTAATCCAAAATTAGCGGAGCTCGGTGACGGCATACCCGAGTTGCTAGTCCAGCAAGCGCAATCTGTAGTCATTATGTACAAGGCCGTGGATAAGGTTCAAAAAGATATTAAACGTTCACGCGAAGATCATCAAAAATGTCTATCTAATGATCATTCCGTACTCTCGCGTGTTGCTCCCTGGTTGCGTTCTAAACTGCGTTCAGCTGAAGAATCTAAACTGAGCAAGTCTGCCTGGTCCGCACACGAAGAAGCGCTTAAAATGTGCAATAAACATAATCTGCATCAAACTGCCTACTTTCTAAGTCGTGATTTGGCGTTCATGAAAGAACGTGAACCTGTACTGCTGAAGGAATTGAAGAATGCTAAAACTCCTACGCGCAGCTTTCAATGGGCCTGCCGTATTTGGTCGCCCAATTCATGGATAATACGTCGCAATTTTCAGGGACAGTCTGATGTTATACCAACTGTTATAAGCCAACAGGCAACATCGATTGTTACGCCACGCTCCGATCCAAGTCAACCAGTGTTTTTGGTTGAAAAGGAAGTCATACGCACAACCAGCACGCGTTGGCCTTTTTGGCGTTTGTTAAATCTGATGCAGCGTACCTGGTGTTGGACTTGGAATATGATGTTTTTACTTGGTATTCTCGTGCCATGGTGTAGTCCGCTAGGCTTGCGTGCGCTTTGCTGTGTGAAGCCTTTTATGCCCGATTTGGAGTTATCGCAAATTAATGGCACGTTATTTCCACGCAAGACAAGCATAACCCAGACCATGGCCTCACGTTTGATAGAACTCTGGCGACACATATCAAAATCGCGCACGCATTTCGAAACGGAACCGGACACAGGTAATTGTTTGCTAAGGCAAAAATGCTGAAATGTATGTGCATAAATTTAGCTCCAACATTTTTGATTCATGTATTATTAAAATAAAAATATGTGCTGCAATGAGCCCGATGTGTGTTACCATGTGTCGCATTGAACAGCAAATTCATTTAAATGTATCATCTTTTAGGGAGCGGTGGTTTTATTTAATGTGAAGGTCTCTTCTCTATTCTTATTATTATTTTTTTTAATTCAGAAGTTGTGCTGTAATGTGCTCGAGTTGTGCTGCAATGTGCCATACAAATATTAAAAAATTCATTTCATCGTTCGCCTCCAACTCTATTTGGCACAATTTCAGAGTTTCTTAAAAAATTTAAATCATCATAAATCATACCATAACCATTTTATTTTTAAAAAATTAATCAAAAATGACAGAGCTAACTTTATGCTCACTCACAATTATTGAATATTAATTTACTTTTCTTGCAGGCTTTATCGGCAAAGGGTTGACACGCAATCTAAATCGTATTTGGAATTATTTCTTCAAAGGATTCTTGGGCACAATAATTATATTGTTTGCATTTCCCGTTCTCTGCTTGGCTACAAGTTTGCTAAGCATTTTTTTGGCACTAACAGCGCCTCTTTGGATTCCTATTTTTACCATAATTTTACATATTTACATGATACTAATTTACGATCTGGACTCGCCAGATAATGCGCGCAATCGTTACTGTATATTGCTGGAAGCTGTTATATGGAATATAGTCATACAGGGCCTAATACAGCCGGTTGTGGCCGTCTTAGTTGCAAGTATTTTATGCCCTTTGGCAACTGGAGTGGTTTTAGTTGGTAATATTTTTAATTTCTAATTTTAAACGTGAGCATATTTTCTATATTAATTTTGCTTTATTCACTCAGTCGGTGTTGTACGCTTTTCCTTACGGCTACTTTGGGACTCGTTGACCTTTCATTTGTTTATTAAAAAATGTGGACGCATACCTGCCTCCGACAGCATAGCTGTTAACCGCATTGCAGGTCCAGGTCTCGCGCTCGACTACTATTTTATTGTCAGACCGGAACAGGCTTTGGCAGCATTTGAGGCCAAAATGGAATTGGACGAGTTGCAAGCTTATCAGCATGCTATGGAACGTATCATAATGCAACCTCAAAAGGATTTTAGTCAATTTGTAGAGGCATGTTTTGGTCCATTCTCAGCACAGCTCTCCAAGTCGGGGCCTTATTTAGGTTTAGACCGTGAGGCACACGATTTAATGAGCACACTGCATGAAAAACTAGAAAAGCGGCGTCGTGAATTGCAGACATCGTTGACGACAGCTGTGAAGACGCGCATAAAATTAAATACCATGGAGCTGAAAGTGAGTGAAAACAGCTTACAAAAAGTTTTCTTTTGTGTCAAGCTACAACATTTTTTTATTTATTTCTTATTTATTTTCGTATAGACTGCAATTCAGTTGGCTGCCCATATTCTTGAAAAATGTTATCCATCTCACGTAATTGCACGACTATCCATAAATGAGGATGAATTTTGGGACAATAAGGTTTTTCATTTGTTATGAAAACATTGTTGGACAATATTTTTAAAGTAATTTTAACCCAAATACAGGGTCTCACTGTCAACGACTGGCCCGGTCTTGCTGGTCTGATGTATACGGAAATATTTAGTTTAGATTTTCTAACACCGCTGACTGAAAACGATACTCATTTTAAGTTGGAACCGCATCCATCGCTAGATTTATCACGTTACACCGAAATGGTACAAAATGCCAATGACGTCATTGGCTCCAAAGGACTCGATTTGCTCGGTAATGTTTATGCACCGCGCGGAAATGTTCAAGTACATTTGCCATTCTTGGAAGTGACTGCCTTTAATCCACGTTCACGCATAACGTTGACTTTTAGAAAGCCGGAGAAGCGGTGAGTTTTTTTTCTGAATAACAAATACACTAACGAAATACAATTTAAAAAAAAAATTATTTAGCGACATTTCGGTTGGTTTGACAACGCCACGCGTGCGTGCACATCGTGCTCAACAGACCAAAACGCCAGAGACACAAAAGCTGTGGCGTCCGTGGAAAATGAAAGCTACCGAAAAAAGCGTTACCGAAAAACTATTAATACCGCTTCCTGTGCCACATCCCGTTCATATTGCAATCGCCATACATAACCGCGATACTGAGCATCCAATACCACTAGATTCTGAATTAGTTTGGGAGATACTCAAATCAATTGAGGATTGTCATGGTAGTGATTTAATGGTAAGTGTAATTTAAAGCTAACAAGTACTTTTTATTTTAATATATAAAATGTTTCTCGTGCTTGCAGGCCGTTCAGAGTGTAGCTCGTTATAGAGGCGCTGTAACAGAGTCCAGCAATGATTCTTTGGCATCTAGCAGCAGTATTGGCAGCACAAGAGATTCATCGGGCTCGGTTATTGGCAATGGCACTGAAACGTTGCCTTGTGTAAACCGCGAGGTATATTATGCAATACTACATAAAGGGTGAAATCAAATAGAAACGATTAGTGGGGCTTTGTGGCGGCCGTGGCGTAGTTGGTAGAGTGTGTGACTCTTACGCCAGAGAACCCAGGTTCGAATCCTCCATCCGACACAGAAAGTTTTTTCAATTGAATTAATTTTTCTGTTCGGCCGTCACCTCTCTGCAGACAATGGCAAACCTCAGAGAGTAAAAACTGCCATGAAAAGCTTCTTGACAACATAAAGAGCCGTTCGAAGTCGGCTTAAAACATGTAGGTCCAGTTCTCGATCACTTGTGTGCAAACATTTCACATCACACACAACACAATTGATCATAAGAAGCTCGGTCAAAGTCCTTTCAAGGGCTGAAATGGCGTTTTTTTTTTTTTTTATTTTAGTGGGGCTTTGTAGTAAAAAAACCTACAAATCTGAACAATAATATATTTTACCCATCGCCAGTAATCCATTCAATGGAGACTGAAACAGCATCAGGGCTATACTGGAAAACACTATAAATCAGAGGATCCTACAAATTTTCAGATTTTTATAGCGTTTTTCAAAACGATTTATGTGCTTTTGAAAAAGCAGCATAGGCCATATACAGCTTAAATCGAGGTTATACTCGTACCTAATAGTAATGTTTTAGAATTACAAAAGTTCGAATAGCATTTAAATATAAACAAGCAGTTAACAGATCTGAAATGCAGTAAGTAATGTTTATAACGAACTTCAAGGGACCGTAGTTTCGTAGTTCGTTATAAGCGATATTGCTGTATTGGTAATTTATTAGCATTCTTTCTTAGTTTTATTAAAAACTCAACAAAATGCGTTATTATTTACACAAATTTTTTTATTTTTTAAAAAAATGTGTAATTTTTTGTTATTTGTTTTTCTGATACATAAATTAATTTGCAATTGTTTGTTCAAATTTCTATATGGATACCGAAGACATCTCGTTGAATGTTTTATTTGTCTGGCCAACCTTTTATTCGTTATAACCGATAGATCGCAATGAGCGATGTCGTTATAAACATTACTTACTGTACCTTTAAGTAAGTAAAATCAAGTATGCACAAGATTTTGACTTCTTGATGAATTTGGAGCCAACATGGGGATTCAAAATGTGTCAGACACTTATGTATATTATTCGTTATTTCCGGGAGCTTTGAAAATGGGTAATTTTTATAGATTCCGATGTGCTCTTTCCGAATTTAAACTTTGCCACCTTGTATTTTTGCCGCTCATGCTGCCATATTAGCAAAATGGCGCCTTAAAGCAGTTTTTGCCAATATCTCCTTTCCTACTCATTTCACGATAAAAACTTATATGTACCAAGTGAAACTTGAGAAATTCCCTACAATTCTTGTTAAAACCTTTTTTTCGTAAAATCATAAGTTTCGCCGTAGGAAAGCCGCAAAGTCTATTTCAAATAAAATAAAAATTGTTCAGATAAATATATACAGGGTGTCCCAGACTTAGAGGAACAATAATGCGGGGGGTGGTTCCTCGTGGTGAGACGAGCAAAAAATCGTATGAGTGTGGGTGGTCGCAAATGCCCCCTAGGGAGATAGGAGAGAAAAACAAAAATAATAGGTGTCATTACGTTTTAATCCATAAGTAACAAACCTCCACACCGATTACCAAACTTAATAACTTTTTGAAAAATAAATTAAATTTTCTTCAAGTTATTAGCACAAAGTTATGCCATAAAGTCACAACTAAAAAGTTATGAGCACCTAGAGTCAAAAAATAAATTTTTTTTTCTTAAAAAATTCAAATTTAAAGGCAATTTCTCGAAAAACAACCAAATTTTTATTATTTTTAATGACGTTGTTTTTTCCTTGGACAATTCTCTCTTAATCCGCTTTACATTGTTTTATTCTCAGAGCAGTGATTTATCGTAAAAAAACGAGATTCGGATATAACCACATTTTTTCCTCACTGAAGTTTTAAATTTAAGCACTGCGACTTTGTTTATTTTTATTACAATAACTAGCAAAGCAGTTAGATGTAACGGATTTTTTTAAAAAAAAATGTATTTATTTTGTCAAAATAAATTGTAACCGCTTGATTTACAAAAAAATTCTCAAAGTTTCCACCCCTTATGTTGAGGCAGGCTTGTGCTCTTTTTTTTGTCTCCACTTCTGGAAGAAATATGCTATAAACTATACGACAGCCATTTAAAAGTTCATCAATAGAGAGGTCGTGTCGTTGTCAGTCTGAATATAAACATCAATTGTTTCCCAGAACTTGTTGATTAAAATCCAAAAAAAAGAATAAAAGGATATTATTCTTTTATCCAAAGAATAAAAGGGCAAAATTTTGGCATATAATGACCATGTGCTAAATTTTTCACAAATTTAAGAAAAAATTTGTCGTATTTGTTGTGTTGTTATTGCCTCCTTTTTACAAAACCGGCAAATTAACGGCAAAAAATACAAAACAGGTCGTAAAGCTAAACTCTCGGAGCGTGATGAGCGAATGATTAGTAAGGAACCAAGAAAGATAGCAAAGTCCCGCACGATATTTTAATCAGCAAGTTCTGGAAATCACAATAAACTTTTAAATCACTGTCCTATAGTTTTGATACGATTGCAGTTAAGCAGAAATTAGTGCTTTTCAACGCTAACTAACGGTACTCCTTCAAATCAGTGATTAGAGCTGATAACGATAAATTGTTTGAAGTACTACAGTTTGTTTTCTCATTCTGTGTTTGAGCGCTCTCTTCTAACTGTAATCAACATAGATTTGCCGAGAACATTTGTTTGGTGTCGTATTCTTCATGTGAAATATGCATTTGAATATATGTATATTCTTGATTCATAACTCCAATCGGTGAACTGATTCTAATTTTTCAATTTCTCATTCATATTTTAAAATAGGGGAATGTCTCCGATTCTCAGCCATCCCCGGTTGTGAGACAGTCAATTTTTTCTATTTAATTGAAACGGTAACCCCAATATTAGTACTGTCAATGACAACACTTTTCATAATTTGACTTTTGCTGTGTCATTGCGCTGGATAGACGTGTTGCCTGATATAAAACAAAATATCTTGTAAAAAACGGTAAAAAAAGTAATATTGAATTTTTTTCAAAGTGGTAGATTTGGTTGTGAATCGGTACAAAAGCACAAGTATTATTGCTTAAAATATGGATTGGGACTTGTAGCGCAATATTATAAAATGATATGAGCGAATATCAAGCGATGTCATGCTCAAATTGCTAATCAGACACGGTTATGAGCCACTCGAGTTCTCGGTTGTGAGCCAGCTTACAAAATTAAATATTTAGAATTTTTTTTTTGTTGAAACGTTTACAAACGTTTAAATTACAGTGAAAACACTTAATTATTTGTGTATGTTATACATTTAAGCTATTTTTACAGGTTAGGTTAGGTACAGGCTGGCCTGTACACCTGCAAGCACTGTGCTGGAATAATTTTTCTTTATTCTAGATTGCTTTTAAATGTTCCTTTTCAATAAAAAAAAAATTTATTCATAATCTTTGAATTTGTGTCGATCTCACATCAAGGTTTTTTGATTTCCAACTGATTTTCTGGGGTGGCTCATAACCGGAGACAAAAGTTTTTAGGTAATCTTTCATAATTTTTTCGTTTTTAACCTAATCTATAAGGTCTCTTCAGAAAAAAGTAAGTTAAAAGAATTACCTTTTGTTTGATATAACACCCATATGAAAATACTAAGCACAGACAATTTTATGTCGATTTAAAGAAACATGGCTCATAACCGGATGCATTCCCCTGGTATTAAAAATTTTCAATTTGGACCATTTCTCAAAAAATTTCAAAAATTAAGAATCATTTTAAAAGTAAACGATTTTGTTTGAAAATATTTCCATATTCTTGTTTTAATTTTTAAACGCACTTAAAGTTTTTTTTTTTCCTCAAAATAACCCATGGAACCGGGCCTGAATTGTATATATTTTTAGTTTTAGTTAAAACTGATTAATTAGTCAGTCTTATCGGGAGTTTTGCGCTAATAATTTTTCACCATCTCTTGTCTCTTGATCCCTTACCATGAGCTTCCAGCGAAAATATTTGCCTGAAACTTTTATTAACAATTATTTTTTTACCACTTTTTAGAAATCAAAAAATATGTACTATTTTTTAAAGTTATAAATAAAATATTTCATTTTAATTAAGGTGTGCACACAAGTCAAAGTCAGCGAAGAACCACAGCAGACATCTGGCTTCCAATGGACGCTCAACAATTGGGGTGCCTCCCAAACAGCTCGTCGTCGCACCAATTCAAATGTACGTGTTGATCTTGCCAGTCCAGAAGATATTTCATTAGATACCGATAGCTCGCGCGCCGTATTCAATCCATACGGCACAACAGTTTAGAATAGAAAAAAAAAAAATAATTAATATATAATACACGTTAACAGGAAATCACTTATTAAAATTACAGAATATAAAAAAATTAAAATTTTTTAATGCGATCTAAAAACTACATAAGAAACTAAACTTGGAATTCAAAAACAAAGCATACAAATAAGTATATTCTAAACATTAAATATTAACAATATTTATATACAGAAAAAAAAAATTAAGAAAAACTATACATTTATAAACGTTCGTATAATAATTATTGTAAGCATCTAGTCGCGATTAACACATTTATGTACGTTAATGTTCCATTTAAGAAAGCAACATAAAAAAAAAAATGTAAAACATTAACACGCAAAGTACGCTTTATTCTCCAATGCAAAAAACAACACATAAAAATTCATGTGTGTATGTATAACTTTTAATTTTTTTTTTTTTTTATTAATAATGTTTATTATCAATAACTAATTATAAACAAACACACAGAAACACAAATACACTCACACCAGACCGCATACAGGTTGCACATGAGATTAACTAAAGTTAGTGAAACACTTTTTAGAGAGATGCGTTTTTTATACTCGTATTAGAAAAACAAACTACATACTTGTTTAAGCTTAATTAATGCATTTTATCTCATTTCTTAACTCGAATCTTCCAAAAATAACAATCATTACGCTCTTTATATTTACACACTATAGTTTATTTTTTAATTTATATTTACAAATACTTTGTTATGCAACTCTCTCAATTTGTACATACATAGCGTACTCTGACTTCTGGTTTTATTTATTTAGTTTTGAAAACTATTTCTCTCGCAGAAATATTTTGCATGTTGGTAGAACGTACCAAATCTCATGGCAGCAAGTTAGACTATATTTTTACTGAATTTATTTCGTTTTCAAATCAATCCAAGTTTAATTCGATGCCATCGTAATGAAATATGAAAATTCTAAGCATTTATTTCTTTTTCAATGTTGATTACTAGTTAGTTTTAGTGAAACAAAACTTATCTAAATTACAAATATCTTAAATCACAACCAAATATAATATGTATATAAAATATACATATATACAGCGTATAGATATGATAATTCTTTTGAAATCCGTGCATTAAAACTTATATAACAATTAAAACAAAAATTAATAGCTATGAAACTTGAAATGAATATTAAAAACCCTTTAACTAACCACCTAATTCAATTAATTAATGTTTAAATATTAACATACATAAAATTATTATTATTATATACATTAAGGTGCCTTGAAGATAAAAAAGTTCCGTTTGTACCTATCTAAAAATGAGCCTTGATGTGTTTAATGACGATTCCCAAAATATTTTGGCAAAAACGAAAGCCTCCACTGAGCTAAACCATTTTACAAAATCCTCCAAAAATCATGTTTTTGGTAAATACAATTATAACGTAAAATGTTTTTTGGCTAGTGTTATAATTGTAAAAAAAAAACAATTGTCATAAATTACTTGACTGAAAAAGTTCGGCATCGCATTAGAGGATAATACTGTTTTTCATGCCTTCCTTTTTTTGAAGTGAAACTTCTTAGGCGGCGCTTCGAAGAAATTTGTACGAAAATTGAGGAGTGAAATTTCAAGGTCGCATTGCAGTTCATTTCGATATATCAAAAAAAAAAAATAAAAATAAATCAAGAAAATATTACAGCAAACTACATTCTAAAAAGGATTTGCTTGTTTTCTTAGCTTTTTGTTTGAATTTAAGTGAATATAATATAAAAAAAGGGTGAAAAAAATTGATGAAAACAGCATTTTATCTAATCCGATAGCATATTTTTAAAAATTTTTAATGCAGATCGGCAGAAGTTTTTCAGGACTTTAATTTGTGACAATTTCTTTTTTTACAATTATTACACTAGCCAACATATTTACGAAAACCATGATTTTTGGAGGTTTTTGCAAAATGGTTAACCTCACTGGAGGCTTACGTTATTGCCAAAATATTTTGGGAGTGCAAATGGAACTTTTTTCCCCCATACAAGTCGAGGCACCTTAATATTTATACATACAATCATACATACTTACGTACATACAAACAAACAAACAAACATATGTATTTATGAAATACAAATTCTATGTAATGCTTACTAAACTGTGTTATTATAGTAAACCAACTTTAAATACTGCTCTTACCTAACGCCCCTGAGAAGCCTACTCCCATTCCAAATCTTGCTCCAAATCCTTAATATAAAGTTTTTTTTTTTTTTGTATTGGGAAAGATTAAATATTATTTTTATAAGCTTGTTTCGCTACTTGCGTTATTGTCGCCGCTTTAAATGCTCTCACAGCCATAAATTGAAGCTCTCTTAATCTCTGATAAAATTCCTATCTTCTATTCCTATTTTTTAAAAATAATAATCTTATTGTTTAATATTTTACATTGTATTTTGATGTGAACTACTTATTATTCATTTAATATTAAAACAGCGTTTATATTATGTATTATTACGAATATTATGAACAATTTAAGAGAACCTTTGTTGAACTTGATTATAATTTTTTTTTATATACCTATTCTTATTCTATATTTTATTTTTTTTTATTGTATTATTTTTACTCAACAACCGTATATTTTAAGAAATTTAAATTAAATATATTGAAAACAATTTTTATGAAGTAGTGTAATAAATAATGTTGGCTAAAAAATATGAAAAAAAAAAATGTTTATTTGCTTTCAAAAGATGGATATTCAGATTTTTTAATTATGACAACTTATTACGTACCTCCCTCAAAAAAACTAAAACTAAAATTTATAATTTATCTTACAAACAGAGATTTAGGTCAAGAGATTACTTATAAAAAGTTGTAAAATAATTTTAAATATAGCATAATGAAGCTAGGGTGTCAGAGATTCCGTTTTTGACATGATTTTTTTCATGACTTTTAAGATAGAAATCACCTTAAACCAATTATTTTTGACTGGTTTCGATCGAAATATAACTTTTATGTTATGTGTTTATATAACTATTAATTTTTAAGTTATTAATTAAGAGTTATATTTTTCGAGCTCAAGGTCTATGTTGCTTTCTGAAGAAAACAACCAACAACAACAACAACAATACCCTTGTATAGAGTAGTAATCAAATATAACAATTGTTTTTTTTTTCGTTTTTTTCGATGGGAGATGGAAGTTTTTCTTCCTTTCCATTTTATTTGCAATGTATCAACTAGGACAATAAAGAAATATGTTGTAAATATTATAAGTAAATACATACAAAAGTTGATGTCCATTGAGAACAACATTATTTACAAAATTTAATTTGAATTAAATTTAATTTAATTTTAATATTTATGTGCAAGAAAATAAACTAAATAACAATTTTGTACAATATATATACATGCAGGTTCGTAGACAAGGGGGGATTTGGGTGTTCACACCCCCCCGGACCCCCTTAGGGTAGGTCCGCTTACTTAATGCGCCTACGTTTCTCTTCATTAACAGCATAAACAGCTACAGCAACACGCTTAAGATATCGAATAAAGTTCGATACATTCAATTGAGCCTTGTCCATCACCTGCGATTTAAGAATCTATTGCGTTGGAAAGTATTAAATGAAAGTGAGAAAAAAATTTACCTTTTACAATTGTTTTCTAAAATTTAATGCGTTTGTGTTAGTGTTATGCTATTGATTATTTTATTGTGCCAAAATACTAAAACGATTCCACTTAATTAGCTGCAGAAACTGCTATTAAACAAGGCCAGAATGGAGGAAAGCAAATCTTTGTTTTTAAGGAATTTTTTTTCTTTTATCAATTTCCGTCCTTATTATGGCGACTTTTTGATATTCTTTAATACTTTGATCCAATGTTACAAAATTAAGTACGAGTAATTATAAAAAGAAGATGACACTGCCGAAGTCGAAGCGACATTAGAACTACTTTGCTGATGTACCAACCGAGTGCAGCGCTGCCAGAATGGTGTAGTGGTCAATGTGTGCGGTGTCCATTATATGTATATTATAATTATTTAATGTTTACAATTTTAGCTAAATCATAATAATGTAATATTGTATTTCGTTTGCATTGTTAAAAGCGTTCAAGAATCTTTAGAGCCTGAAAAAATTGTGCAGAACTGCCTTTGGAACCGGCAGTTGCAGGAGGTGGTAGTATTGACAGTAATGTGAAAAGCGGTCGTATAAGTAGTGTTATTAAGAATACTTCACTTTTTATGTTAATAATTCTAAGTTTGTGCGTTTTGTGTGTATAATTGTAGAAGTTTTTCCAGAAACAGAAATTTCGTTTGATACATCGGAACTGCCTTCGACTTCGGCAGTAAATAAAGGTGCAAGCAACGATTTAAGCAAAATAAAGGTGCAAGCGTATTCTACGATTTAAGCAATCTTGGTTGAACCGTAGGCATTAGTTAGCTTACTCCAAATTGAAAAACGGAGCTTATTGTAAGTTTTGCCTTTTTTATAGCACTGACGCGGGATCTCAACCTCTTGGGAATTAAAAATAACATTTTCAAACCTTTTGCATGTTGTCGAAAAAGTCAATTAAATTTAAGAATTTTGCTAAGTGATTTGTTAAAGTTTAGGAGTTGCTTACGGACTAACTTATAAGAAAATGTTAGTCTTCTTATCGTGGTAGTTTTTCTAGTAGTTCACAAGTGGCTTATAGTTAAACATTGCTTTATACAGAATTTTAACCCGATAGCAGCTTGTACGTAAATTGTTAGAATACTATAATAAGATGCTTACGAAAATATCGTTTCAAAGGAATTTGCATTGTAGGTCACATTTCTAATGGTGTGGTAAATTTTTACAAAATTACCGTTTATATGCCTTTCCTTGGTGCAACAATTTACAACATGGAAGTACTATTTACAAAGCACAACTGGCTTTTGCCATCGTTCAACTTGATTTTCTTTACATTCGAAAACGAGGAACAATCAAAATTTTTAATTAAATAATATGCAAGAATTTTACCTTGCTCTGGTAACACTACCATAGGAATAAATTAAATCAGAATTCAGCAGCGGATGCTGGCGCAAATATTAGGAAAGTGTGGTGATAGGTGAAGGAGTGCAATTGATATTTGAAATGTATTTCTAGAAGTTCTATGGGCGTGTACCGCTTAAATGGTTGTGCATCCTTAAGAATACATAGGTATAGCAAAGTCACAGAGGATGATGTATTGTCAGAATTGGCAAAAAAAAAGAGAAGACTTAATACAAACATATAAAAATAAATAAAAGAAAGTTTTATACTTATCAAAAAATATCGATATATTTTCTTTATGAAAACCCCCCCTTGGGTAAATCCTGGCTACGGGCCTATATACATGTATACGTATTTACAAGATTTTTAAGATATAATAATCATTTTCTATAAGGCAGGTCCAAAATATGGTGTCTCTTAAGTTAAATATAAATTGCTTCAATTGTAATAAACCATGGTGCGTTGACTATTAGTCTAAGTGTCTTAGACCGGTATCTTTGGAGTATTTTAATGTCGGAATTGCCTGCTGTTCCCCAAATTTCAACCCCATAAGTCCATTTAGGCACAACAACAACGAAGTCAGCCTGGAGATAAAGCGAAGTACAATAATTGCTAATAGGTGCTACTACGGGCTCAGAAATCCACTATTATGTTTTTTAAGAAGACCCCTGCCAGTTAAGGCTTAATTCTTCTGGGTCCACAGACGTTGGAGTTATAGTTCATGAATGAACATATAGCAGTATTAAAAATGCATATCCAAAAAGGATATGCACCTGAAATACTCTTCACAGACCTGTATTATCCAAGTGACACTAGAAAAGCAACCACGTACTAGATGTCACATTCATAAACACAATAGCATTACCCTGTGCCCTATTCTGTAAAAGCAGTATGCAATAAGAATTCCATACTGCCCTTAATAGTACCAGTTTGGCTACCGGTAGATGGCGTACCTTCATTACCATCTACTGGTTGAGACCACGAGACCTATCCAATCTCTTGCATACTAAGCAGGTATGCCAGCCCAGTCGTACAACTGCGCGACCCCGCCGGTCAATCTAGACCTGTGCAAGCGATGTGCACAAACCACAGCCAGCACGAGTCTCCCCGAAGGGCCAACCCATGATAGTCACCTGGGCAACTCGGTCCGGTCGAAAATGAGGGTCTACAACATCCCAGCAAAGAGACAAAAAATTCTTATATATATATAAATACATATATAAGAACTTTTGTTTTTGACCGTGCACATAGCACTGTTTCGTATCTGACTGGCACTTCCATACAAGGCATGGTTTTATCACCATACCCTATATGAAGTGCCTACGATTTAATTTGACCTGGGCCCAGCGTCACAGGTCGCCTTTGTGCCCACATACGTGACACTCCTTGTGCCCTAAGACACCATTTTTTGTCTTTTTATTGACCATATAGGCCATTTCTCCATGCCGTGGATAGATAAGGTCACCTCATTTATTTCGACGGGTTTGACTATCCCCGTGCTAACAAGTTTTATGGACCATTGATATTCCATCGCAGGCTTTTTTCAATATGATATACATATTGACCTGCAACCAAGATGGGCGCCACCCCGAGCTCTTGGTTGGCTCTAACTTTTTACGGCATGGGACGTATCCCATGACCAACCCTCCTCCGGCCGAAACCTGGCGGAGTTACTACGGGCTCAGTAAGCAACTTAGTTTCAGAGCCCTCTCTCGATCGACAAAACTAACACTCTACAAGACGCTCGTTCTACCTGTGCTGCTTTACGACGCTGAGGCATGGGTAGTTTCGCAAACAAGGCACTGCAAACTGATGCAGCTGCTCTGGGGGTGTTCGAAAGAAAAGTTCTTCGCAAAATCTTCGGTCCTGTTCGAGTCGGCAATGACTATCGCATCCGAATGAACCACGAGCTGTATGAGCTCTACGAAACCATTGACGTAGTTCGGCGTATAACTGTGCAGTGTCTACACTGGCTGGGTCATGTCCATCGTATGGACGACGAAGTTCCAGCGAAAAAGGTGCTCAATGACAGCGAGGGAAACCATGGCTCCGATGGATGGACCAGGCCGAGGCCGAGAAAGCCCTAACCGCACTTGGTGTATCCGATTGGAGAAGGCGTGCGCAAATCAGAGGCGCCTGGCGAGAGCTGATGAGGTCAGCCGTAACCCGAACGCGGGTTGTTATCGGCACCTAAGTAAGTAATTAAGTCCATATAGGCTTAAGAATTGATTTGTAGATTCTAAGTTTACTTTCTATTGTAAGCTCAGATTTTGGTTCAAGTAGCCAGTAAAGTTTTTTATTTTTGTTATTAAGCAATTGCCTTTTGGCCTGTATGTGATTTTTCCATGTGAGCCGCTTGTCCAGATGTAAACCAAGATATTAGATAGACAGTTTTTTTTTTGGGATTGTTAATCCGTAGATTTTAATAGGGGGACATTATTCTCTTCTCATTGAGAAAGTAATATGTGCAGATTTTTCGGAACGTTCCATTTCTGCAGCCAGCTTTCAATTTTATTAATGTGGCTTTGCATTAAGTCAGAGGCAACAGAAGGTGTTTCATGAGTTGCAATAACAACCGTAACATCTGCATATGTTGCTATTAAAGTACCATTAGATGATGGCATATCAGACGTATAAGTAGTTTGTTTGTTTATTTGTTTGTTTATTTGTACTTTCATCAATGGATTTGTATCCTTACTGACTACAGCTAATATAATATAATTAATTACAATTACACTACCCTAAGATTAAGATAGCATTAATTACAACAATATATAAGAAAAATTTAAAACAACTTAGCGATAGAAAATATTTAACTGGTCTTTTAAAACAATTTTAGAGCAAGAAAAATCAATTTCTATAACTTTAGATAATTTATTAAATTCAATTAAAGCACGATTTATTGGGGCATTAACTGCATAATTAGTCCTTTGCATGCCAATAAAAAATAAATCAACAGAACGAAGGCTTCTAGAAGGTACATTGAAATTTACCAACTCTAAAAGGCGAGGACAATCGATTACTTCAGTTATTAAGTCAAATATAAACAAAAGTGAAAGGATTGTTCTTCTACTTTGCAGAGTTTTCAGATTTATAAGCAAGCAACGAGCATTATATGGGGGCATAGGATCAACAAAATTTAATGGACGTAAAGCATAGCGGATGAAGGATTTTTGTATACGTTCGAGACAATTAATGTGCGACGCATAGTATGGGTTCCATATAAACGATGCATATTCTAATTTTGATCTAACAAGAGATGTATAAAGAATTTTGTGAGTGTATGGGTCAGAAAAAGCTGAGCTATTTCTGCGAACAAAAGCCAACATGGCATAAGCTTTAGCTATAATAAAGTCCAAATGGCTTAAAAAAGAAAATTTGGAGTCAAATATTACTCCCAAATCAGACGTCTTATCAACTGTTTTTAGGGCACACGTATCAATAGAATATGAAGTATCGAAGTTATTTTGAGATTTGGTAAAGGTAATATGGTAACACTTTTTCACGTTTAATGAAAGACGGTTTTTGCAGCACCAAGTATAGACTTTCGACAATTCTTGTTGTAGACTTTCAGAATCCGAATTATTTCTGATTGAGCAATATATTTTTATATCATCTGCATATAAGAGGTAATTGACTTTCGTAAAACAGGAGCTAATATCATTTATAAACAAAATAAAAAGTAAGGGTCCCAGAATACTGCCTTGTGGGACCCCAGAAGAGGCTAAGTATGGGGCAGATTTCACATTATCAATTAAAACAAAGCAAATTCTATCCGTTAAATAGGAGCGTAACCACTGTAAAAGCACTGAGTGAAAGCCCAATTTATATAGTTTGAAAACCAAGATATTATGTGATACTTTATCGAAAGCCTTCGAAAAATCAGTATATATAGTATCGACTTGAAAGCCGCATTGAAAAGAAGAGATACAATCTTCAGAGAAGACCGCGAGATTAGATACTGTTGAACGTCCTTTAACAAAGCCATGTTGATTGGGACAGATTAAACGTTTAACACTAAAATACAGTTTTTCTTTTATGATGCTCTCAAGAAGTTTTAAAATGGTAGACAGTTTGGAGATTGGTCTATAATTAGCAATATCATTTTTGTTACCACTTTTAAAAATAGGGGTAATTAGAGAAATTTTCCAGTCATCAATAAATACACCAGAAACTAGGGATTTATTGAAAATAATCTGAATGGGTTTAACTAATGCTGAACAGTTTTTTAATAGGAATGCGGATATGCCATCGATATCAGTCATCATTGAAGGTTTTAAACTATTGATACCATTAATAATATCTTCAGAAGATAATATAAGGGACCCTAAGTCAAGGGACGATTGAATATTATTGAAGAAACAGTCATCAGAATTAAAATTGCCACTATCATGCTCGAAATTTGACTGAAAATATTCAGCAAACAGGTTAGCAGCATCATTGGAACAGTTAGCTTTTTTGTCATTGTAAAAAACTGCTGAGGGAATGTTAGAAGAGTTTTTTTTCGATTTAAGATACCGCCAGAAAGCTTTAGGATTAGATTTTATATTAGTTTCAAAACCCAAAATGTAATTATTATAAAGATAATTGTTGAGAAAATTAAATTCCCTCATATAATGCTTATATTTTTCAAAAAATATTAAATTATTGCTGACTTTGAATTTCTTGAAAAACTTGTTTCTTAAATTTTTTAGCTTTTTAAGGCCCTTAGTAAACCAAGGGAGCTTATGAGAATTAGAATAAAACCGAGGAATGTTTGAGTTGGATATTTCATTTACTTTAGACCTAAATTCCGTGAAACATGCAGCAACATCAGCTCTATTAAGCAAAGAGACCCAGTCTATATTTTCAAAAAGATTATTTAGAAGATTTAAATTACACAATCTATAGTTAAAAGATAATACAGAATTAGTTGAACTAAGTGTTGAAAATACATAAAATTCTAGTTCAATGCATAACGGAACGTGGTGCATATCACACACGGAAAAAGGAAAAGGATTTTCAGATAGCTTAGAATTCATATTATTGCTTACAAAAATCAAATCTAAAATTTTATTAAGCCTATTAGCAATATTGTTAATTTGATGCAGATCAAGACTTAAAAAGCTATCAACTAGATAAATTTCACTAGAGCTATTTACATTAGATGGAATAAGAATATTTTTATCCCCTATATAAGACCAGCTTAATTTGTTTAAATTAAAATCTCCTAAGATACATAAATTACTATCTCCGTGATTATTAGATGCCAAACTGATGATATTATCAGCATGAGCCACATATAAACTATCTGCGCTATTCGGCGGAATATAAGATACGCAAATAAATAAATCTCCAGATACTCCATGTAGCTTAACACACAACTGATACAGAAGAGAATCCATATTATTAAGCATAACAAAAGAAACGCGGAAATTACGCTTAACAGCAATCAGCACCCCACCTCCTCTAGAGCAGCCAGTTTTTATAGCATCTCGATCTTTTCGAAACGAACAATATATTTTTGAATCAAAAAACTCTTCATCAAAAAAGTGCGAATTTAACCAAGTCTCAGTAAGCACAACATCATCATATTCAGCCAGCGAACTTTTTTCAAGAATAGAGCGAGATTTAGTTCTAATACCTGACATATTTTGATAGTAGATCTTTAATGAGTGAGATATTTCGTGAGTATAAACTGTATAGTTCGTGAGTATAAACTGAGTGAGTATAAACTACCAGACCAAGTACACTTCCCTGAGGAACTCAAGCATTTATGAACTGTATATTTGAAATCTCCTCACCAGTTTTAACATAAAAAGTGCAGTTTTTCAAATACGAATTAACCCTTTCACAAGACTCCCTTTAATAAGAGACACATTTGTTCCCACATAATTTTCACAATTTACAGTAATACTGGCCAAGTAAATTCTTTTTTATATTCATATTTTAAAATTGTACACTACTTTTTCTAGTTAACGCAATGGCAATACTAAAATAAAACTAGTAACTGTCAAAATATTGTACGCGCGAAAAGTGAAAAATATTTTTGCAAGACGTAAACATTTGATTATAGTTTTCTATTATATAGCGACTTTTTACAACAGCATTTCTTTAAAGTTATATGCACAGGTAAGTACAATTATCATTTTTTTATATACTTTTGATTTTCTTAGTAAAAATAATGCATATTATGTAGAAAAATGTAAAGGGACGCGGGTGTCCCTATATGCCTCAAAGGAAACTATTGATTCAAACTAATGGAATTGTTTGGTTCAAACTAATACAACTTAACGCATATTGGGACACCCTTGTCCACTTCTCAAAAACTCAAACATATACAGAACTTCTGCCTTATATATTACTTTTATTTTAATTAGACTGAAATAAATAGATATAAATAAACAAAATAATTTTTACTCTCTTGGCTTAGTTATAAACGTGAAAGGGTTAAGGATCATACAGTAGGGATGGGCAAGAAGTTTCTTTATTTTGTGCAAATAGTTTCTTTTTGTTTCAAGGCCATCGCGCACAGTTTTACTTATTCGATGACATTGTTCTGGCGTGCCATGATTATGTCTAAACCTGAATTGATATTCTGGTACGATGTTAAGAGATTCCATAACTGGTAACATTCTACGTAAAAATATTTTTTCAAACATTTTGTAGAATATAACCAGTAAACTTTTTGGACGGTATGACGTCAATTCATTTTCAGGCTTGTGGGGTTTGTTAATCATTATTATTTCTGTACATTTCCAGGGAGTTAGAAAGTGGTTTAAGCGAAGAATTGAATTAAAAATTAATGTAAGCAGTAAGATGATTATCTTTTTCGTGAGAAGTTTAACAGTTTTATCATCAATTTCGCCATATTCAAGTGATTTTGAATTTTTCAGATTTTTAATTTCATTGGAGACTTCGACTATGGTCGTATATGCTTCGTATAGTCGTATAGGAAGAGTCATTTGACAAGGAGCATCCAAAAACTCAGTAATTTCACTGATTTCAGAAGTATTCGCTAAAGAATACGGTTGAAATATATTACAAAGCTGTTCAGAAAATGATATGCCTTGGCTTTTATCCAGAGATGAAAAAATTAGTTAGTTTCTACCATGGTTTCTACCATAGTAATTTTCTTAAACAAAAACCGCTATCTATCCCGACGTCAGGTCGGGTACTTTTGGGACCACCCTCGTAAAAATCATTATGTGATCGTTATTTTCCGATCAGATTAAAAAAATTATTTTTTGATTGAAATAATATCGATTAAAAATTTAAATGCAATCAATATTTATATTTAAAACTGTTATTAAGTAAAATTAAAAAAAAAAGTTATTGAGCATAAGAAAAATAAAGTTCATACGTACAACCCTTCGAATCCATGTTTACAATCATACAAGCAAGTCATCTTGTTCAAGGATTTTAGCAACGATTTTCACAAGAATATGATTTTAGACATAGATTTTGTCAAGAAATAGGACAAGTATTTAGACGACGAGTAATATTTACGACGATTTAGAGGAGTAATACAAAATAGTAGTAGAAATAGTAGTAGACAAAATGGTAGCAGGAAATTTTAGTAGAAAATAGTTGTAGAAAATAATTGTATAACATAGTTGTAGATATTGAAGTTAAAATGGCAGTAGAAAAAGTAGCAGATAAAATAAATTTTTAAAACGTTTATTAAAATTTAATCAGCAGATTGTGGTAAGTATAGATTAATTTGTCATGAGTGTTATCTATGTTTATGCGGTTATAAGATTTTAAAATAAAAAAAGTGTTGGTATTTGATTGCTTCGTTTTTCTCTTAATTTTGAGTTTTTAGCAGGGTACGGAAAGGTCCGCTCGCGTATCTTAATGAGCGTACCATTCAAAAAGGTAAAAAAAAAAATCGCACGCGCTCACGGACGTGTACCCTAGAAAATATTTTATCGCTCTCATCCACGAGTGCGTACGCTGTGGTGAGACTTTGAAATGAGGTCTCATTAGGTGTGCCTACCAAAACGAACGCGCTCGTGGACGAGCAAGTAAATGAGACTTTTAATGGCCATGAGACAGCTCGTGAGCCGCTTACGGAAATGAAAGAGAGGAATGGAATCTATTTTTAGAACTTGTTAAGTCACTTGTTAGGGACTTTTTGGGTTTAGTGAACTTAGTGAGCTCGGGTCATTGAAACTTTAATGGACTCCTTACATCAAAATCGGATATTTTTGGTCAAATACGTGCCACTTGAACAGAAGATGGGCTTCAATTGCAATATTTCTTAAACTAGTTCGGTCATTGGAACTTTTTGGGCTTAATGGACTCTTTAAATAAACTTTTTCTTGACAAATAGGTTCCACTTGATCAAATTAATTCCACTTTTAATAATTTTGTATTGTTGGGTCATTTGAACTTTTTTGTGCTTAGTGAATTTCTTGGGCAATAATTTTTTATGAAATAAAATCCACTCTGTTGAGTGGAGTTGAGTGAGTGAGTGAGTTGAGTTGAGTCAACTAGTTGAGTGATTGGAACTTTTTTGCAAGGAGTGGATTCTTTGAACATAACTATTGAATTTTTGAAAAAAAGGTCCCACTTGTAATATTTTTGAAACTAATTGGAACATTTTAACTTTAATGAGATTAGTAAACTTCATGGGCAAAAATCATTAATTTTTTAACCTATTACCCAACTATTACTAAAAGTGAAAGTGGATCCTATTTGCTCAAGTGGAACCTATTTGTCAAAAATCCAAGATTTTTGTCCAATAAGTTCGCAAAACCTAAAAAGTTATAACGATTCTACTAGTACCATTATCCAAGTGGAACCTTTTTGCCATAGAACCATATATTTTTGTCCAAAGAGTGCACCAAACCGGAAAAAGTTCAAAAGTTCCAACAATATTGAAAGTGGAACCTATTTGTCTAAGCGGAAACTATTTGTCAACAAATGTTTGTATAAGTAGTCTACAAAAAAGTTTCAATCACCCAAGTAGTTCAAAAAATAAACCAAGTGAACCTATATGTCCAAGTGAAACCTTTTTGTCAAAAAATCCAAGATCCAACAGTTCCAAAAATATTTAAAATGGAAACTCCAAGGAGTATACACCACCCAAAAAAGAAATTCCAATGGAACCCAATTGCCGAAAATACATCGACTTTTGTCTAAGAAGTTCACAGAACCAATGAAAAAGAACCACTATGCTCTTTTTTCAATCATTGTCATGTACGGCTCATGAACAACAGTCCCATGAGCATAAATCGTCTCATTTGCGTACGGGACGACGTTTGCTCATTTGCTCATGTTCAAGTACATGAGCTAGTTCTATTGCTTTGAAAATTTGGCTCACGTACACGGACGTGAGACGTAATAAAATGTACACGAGCGTGTACTAAAATGAGGTGTATACTAACTCGTGTGCGTACTCCAGCGGATCTTTTCGTACCCTAGTTTTTAGTGCAGATTTTTTTTTCAATAAAACTATTAACAAATTGTTAAAAATTTTTTCAATATTTTTCTTATTATTCTTTTTAAATTTTCAGTTTAAGACAAATAAACTATCAAATGCTTAAATTCGGAAATTTTTGTAGACTTACCGCCTCATTTTGTATATCGAAAACGTAAACCAACGACAAGCAACACACGATAAGCAATAGAATTTTGTCATGATATAATAATTTACAAGGTAGACTTGACAACTAACTATTTTCTCAGAGCGTCGACCAACACTTGTCAAAATCAATACAAAGCTTAATTTTATATATGTTTTGCTGCTTATTCTTTTTCTCTTTTTCTATGCATTATTGACATGACAAATGCTGGTCGACAAAAAAACTGTCACTCCTACCTTGTAAATTATTATATCATAGAATTTTGTATATAAAAAAGTATTGCTTCTTGTGTCTTACTTGTCGTTGGTTTGCGTTTTCGATATACAAAATAAAGTAGTTTATACTTTTGAAGATACAACACTCCAGACATAAATAGCATGCACTTCTGCAAAAACTTAAAAAAATTTAAGACAATTTTTTGAGGAGCGGAATCCAATTAAATTTTGGATTCTACATTTAATTTTCATTATAGCGGCAATATTTAAAGTTTAAAAAATTTTAAAATTTGCATGACATGTCCATATTTGGGTTATTCACCCATATAATAAAATTATTTATTAAATATGTATTTTTTTTTTTGGCGGAGTTCTAGGGGGAAACTTCCTCTCCCTTATCCCCTAGCGAACTTTACAATTTCGGAAGATCGCAACTTTTTTGTATAGGAAATTATTAGAAAACAAAATTAGAAAACAGTAAAATAATAATTAAAATTAAAACTTTTAGGGGGAAATGGGGATATTTTATACTAGATTTTTTTAAAAGCTGAAATCGAGTAATTTAAAAATATCAAAATAAAAGATTTTTTTTTTAAAAATTTCGACGATACGTTATGCTGCAAATAGACTAATTATTGATAAATAGGCTTTTTCAAACGTCGAAATTTTTTTTTTTTCATTATTTTACGATGATCACAAAAATAATTTTTGAAAAAGATTTAGTTCAAAACAAACCAACAAACAACAATTTTCTAATTTTTAAAAAAAAAATTGGAACAAGTCTAGTTTAATGAATGCTCTTCAATTTCAGACAGTTGCTTGGTATAAAGCATGGTGGAGTTATAATTGTATCATACTTACAAGGTAGCATTTTTTACGTAGATTATAATGGTATTGAAGAAATAGGTCACTATCTCCCCTGTGGCCCAAGCAACCCCTTGAAAATCAGCAGGTTCATTAAAGTAGACTTAAGACAAAAATTTGTTAGTTCTGTGAGCAATATTTCGCTAGTAGGGCCCTGCCATAAAAACTAATTATAGAACTTTTAAATCATTAACTTAAGAACTAAGTACTTTTTTTTTAAATTGAGTAACATAAAACAGCATAATATCAGCAGATTAAAGACATCCAATGCTTAAGCTTTGTTAGCATAAAGTGCTGCCCCTACTTGGGTGCTTATTAAACTATGAATACCTTTCGCCAAATGCTAAAACTGCACATCCAAAAGTCGGGCGTTGGCATCATCCTTGATTGCATCATTGGTCTCCATCTATTTATTTCATCACCTTTCATTTCCTATTCAATTCAGCCTAAGCAATGTCTAACAAGTTTATTAACTAGTACAAAATTGTCCGCTACTCGTATTGTTGGCGCTTCATGAAGGAGAAAGGTTTGACACAAACTTCTGCTACGTGACCCAATTAAGTTAGTAGTCCACAATGCTGTCCTAACCTCAGCAGACGACGACGACGACTCTTAGCTTCTGTTAAATTATGTCAGTTATAAGATTTAAACAATTGCATGCAGCCGTCTGTCCATGTTTTTGGTATAAATAACGATAATTTTTTCAGATTAAATCAGTTTATTTTTGTTCTTCTAAGTGTGAGCATCACCTGACTATTATTTTATTTTCACTTTTCAGTCTATAAACTAAGCAAAGTAAAAATAAAAATGTGCCCAAGATTTTCGGTAAATTATTAAGTCGATGTTAAGGATGTTTTCTAAAATTTAAATTTCATTTTATTGCAGTGTGCTTTTTTGCTAATGCTTAGCATGATCAGTATTTATAGTGTAAATGCTGCCAAGTCTACAATTGAAGCTACCACAACTACTGAAATGAGGACTGTACCGAAGCGAAGTCTCAATTCTTTTATTGGTGATGCAGGTTTTCAGGGCTCTTTTAGTGGACCTTGGAATGCTGGAGGTGGTTTACGTTTCGGTGGTGGTGGCGGTGGCAGTGCAGTTGGTGGTAGTTGGAATCCATGGAATTCTTAGTTAGTTTAACTATTTTAGAAATTTTTGATATTTTCTACATGAAATAGTCTTATTTTAAATTTTGAACGCAGCTCATCGAAATTGATCACAGCTGGTCCTTCACCAAGTGAAGTAGCAAATGCCATAGCTGCCGCGAAACAAGCCTCCGCCAATGTACTCATTGCCCAGCAGCAAATGCAAGCCGCCAAGGAGAACGTGCTCAGTCAGCAACGTATGGCGATGGAAAAAGAAACAGCTGCCACTATCTTGACCCAAAAATCGGAAGCAGCTGCGGCTATACAGCGTTCAGAGGCCGCAACCGCGGCTCAAGCTGTTGTCTTGGCACAGCAGCGTTTGGCTGCATCAAAGGCTGCTGTATCACATCAGCAGCGTATTGCTGCTGCACGCGAGGCTGAAGCTGCTGCGGCTCTGCAACGTTCGGCTCATGCTGCTGCAGCTGAGATACAGAAAACCGAATACGAAGCGTCCAAATTCGGTCAATACACACGCAATGGCAATGCAGGAGTGGCACACCATTTGACATTGACCAAGGATAATGCTTTTAGTGCCATCACAGCAGGTAACAATCATGTGCCCAATTTGGAATCATACGGTCCATGGTCCTCAGGCGGTAATGGAGCTTCCAAGCCACAGCCAGCAACTGGCTGGTTGTAGGCATAACACATGGAATAGACAGTCCTATTTTAAACTCGTGTTTTTTTTTTTTTGTGTTGAGTTTCAAAGGATTTTTATTTTTAAATATTAGTAATTGAGTTTTTTGAAATACTTCAATTCCTGGTTATTGTTTGTAATTAATCAAAGGAATAAATATTTATATTATAACTGTTGGAAAATTTAAGGTTCTTTTAAATTATTTTGAAGAAAAAGTTTGTGGAAGAGTTGTTTTCTTAATTTCGATGAAATAAGGATAAAAAATAAAATCATTTTCTAACTATTGGAACCCTAAAAGTAGAAAGTTTAACTTAATAAAGCCCCAGTTCAATTATATAAATATTGACAATCATATAGATATGGGTACAAAAGTTCTACAAAAACCATATGAAATCATTTAACAGTTTTAGGTGCCGCATAACATAGACATTTCTTTAGTTGAATCGATATATTTTGGTCAATTTTTTAGGCATGCAAAAAAAAACTTTTAGACTTTTAAGGTCCCAAGAAAAGGTCTGTAGAGAACCATCCATTCTACTTATACAAACAGATAAAACAAGTAACAACTTGATATTATTAGCCCAAAATACACTGTAGTGCTCAGTCTGTGTGAAACCGGTTTACTTAGGCAAGGGAGGTGAGTCAGGCGACGTGAGGTGCGCGAAATTTAACGCACCGAAAAGCTGTAGTGACGAGTGACTGACACGTACACATAAGCGAAGTCATCATATTTTATTAAGGGGTTCGTAAAATTTACCACACTAATCCAATCAAACACAGTTCATGTACACAACACCAAAACTGGTTTCACGCAGACTGACCACTATAGTGTATTTTGGGACATTAGTACAAATATAACAACGAGTAGATTATAACTAATGCTTACATGTTTTGGATTAAGCAGAGAGCGTATCATCTCTTTCTCTGGGTCTCATTGTAGTATAAGCCATGGTATAATGATTTACAAGGTAGGAGTGACAGTTCTGTTGGCGATTTGGAGTTGTCAAAAACACATTGAAAAGAGAAAACGAAGAAGCAGCAAAACAGATGACAAGTTAAACTTTGTATTGATTTGACAATTCCCGATCGCCGCTCGTGAGAAAAAAGGCAGTTGTCAAGGCCATGGCAGAATTATAAGGTAAGGTCATCACGGAGAGGAATGGAGTAGAAAGCAGAATAAAGCTACATTGATGTCAAAATCAGCTGTTCATCGCGAATTTCTTTATGCTCACGTTTCGCAGTTGTTGTTAGGTTAAAACTGTTACAGGTTTTTTTGCAATTTTAAGACTTATTTCACATTTTATAGTTTTTATACACTTTTTTTTATAGTATTTTCACTCAAATTAGCAGAAATTTAACACCCGCGACCGCACTGTTTGCAACTTTTAAACATAAAATATTTTCTTAATTTGCAATTTCTACGAAATTCGACGTTTTGACATATATGTTGCTTCTCATTATCCACTCTTCGTTGACGCGTGAGAGCACTCAGCGCAGCGGCCCTACCTTATCATTGTATCATGGTCAAGGCTACTTTGTAAATTATTGTATCATGGTATAAGCTTTTTTTTTTTCTTTATCGGCTCCACTAAGCAGAATAAGGTTGCGAACATAGTAAAAGCTTGTTGCTGAGCCGAGCCGAAAAACACATTGGAGCAAAAGAGACACATGACTTGGTCTCTTTATTGCTCCAATGTGTTTTTCGGCTCGGCTCAGCAACAAGCGTTCACTATGTTCGCAACCTAACTGTTTTAACTCTTTTTTTAGGTTTTAGGTGTGTTTCCGTACTCACACTGTGTAACTTGTGGGACACTATTTTCTGTTTCCGTACTTTTTGTGCTTAAAATGGGAGAAGAAGAACAAGCATAAAATCGCTCTCTCGAGCACACAAAGTGCACTTCGAGTAAAGTAAGAACAAGCATCAAGAAAAATAAGCATCAATAAGGAGAAGCAACAATTCACCTGCATTTTTTTTTGACCTTCCATTTTTAACTATAAATTAATTATTAAAAGTAATATAGGTATAGTTTGAAACAAGTTTACTTACTTTACAAACAAATTGACGATAATTTTAATTGGCGCAATTTACGTTTGACACGTCCGCAAGCAAAATCAACTGTTTTGGGCTTGAAACTTACTAGAAGCTGTTTTTGGAGTCGTTCAACTTGAATGCTTTATTTAAAAAAAAAATAAAATTCATGTCACTTGTACTATTATTGCCCGCAGGCCCTCATTTGTTTTCGCAAAATATCAAGTATTTTTTTTCATTAAATAGGGCAATACTTAAGTAATTATGTTGATTTCCCTAAAAATTTAGGTACTATGCAGAATTTTTTACATTTTGACACATGAACTTAAAAAATTGTAAGGTGGTTTTGTCGAGGGCTGCGGCAGCTCAGCCAACCCAGAATTGGACAAAGGATCCACTAACATTTGATAAATAAAAATGCAATATTTTCCAATTTAAATCATAAGTTTATTGAACAACTTGTTTCCTAGTATAATTGTAATAGAAACTAGTAATACTCCCCCCCCCCCTCCCCCCAATCATCGGGGGGAATGGATTTTACAATTTCAGGTTCTTATCATTAGTTTTATAATTGATTTATTTTTATTATGAAATAGTTCTTTGCCGCCAAAATTTGTCGTTCTCTCTTCAGAAAAAAAGCATCGGCCGGTATTTTATAATATTTCAACTAGTAATATGTATGCCGCAGACAGATTTTTCTTTATCACGGAATAAAAATAAAGAAAAAAAAATAAGAAAAGTATAAATTGTAAGCTTAACGAAAAGCTGTCGGAGATATACTACTAGCTGTAGAATTATTAAAAAATGTAAGAAGCATAAAAATACTAAAAATCCCATTTTTAATTCAAAATTATTTTGCATGTAAAAATTCTATAGGAAGTTTTTGAAAAATACGTTTAAAATAGTGAGCATTGATTCTCCAAAATTAAATGTTGAGAATCCATTAAATTAATGCTTCAATACGATAGTGATGCTGAACTTGAAAGTGATGTGAATGAAATTTTTAGTGGCCAAAAAAATTGAAATTTTTCATGAGTGTTGGTAAAAAATTACACCATAAAGCAGATCGATTCAAGGTCTTTAAAATATGTCCTTAACATTTTTTTTTGTAGAACTAACGGTTTTGAAGATATAGTTTTTTTACTACATGTCCCAATGAGAATTTTTGATTTTTTTTTCCACGGTGTATAACTTGCAAAAAAAAAACTAGTAAGGATGGAGCTTCAATGGAAAATCCGATCGATTTTGCTAAATACCATAGAGATGGTTCATATTAGCTGCATTCCCGTGGCAATGGATCAGATCAAATCTCAGTGGAACAGTTTTAGTTCAATTTTATTACAGTTTAGCATCACTGGCGATGAAGTGCCAAAATAGGAACGCAAGCAGTGAGACGAAAACTTGAATAAGAGTAATTCAGATTTGCCAACTATGTTCGTTTTGAAAAAAGTGCTTTAAACTTGGCAGCATTTTAAGATCAGAAATACAGCCAGGAAAAGAGCTGGTTCTAATATTTGTTTTTGCATTGCGAATAAAATAGAGCCACGCTCTAGATCAACGACCACGGGAATGCAGCTATTATAACATATATCAATCCCCTTAAAAATATAACAAATGGGGGGCACATATACCCCTCTATTTATGTTCGGATTCAGCGACCTATATTTACCTATTTTTCGCTCCATGAATTGCAAAATTGGTCAAAAATACTAATTTCATTTGTTACGCGAAATTCTGAGAAATTTGCACTCAAAGTTGAAATTTGGTAGTTTCAACCGATTGATTTCACTTTCACACGAGCGCAGCTCGGTAACGGTTAAATTGGTGCTGTTTGTTGATATACCGTTAGGAAGGTGACTTCATTGCCTTTGCAATGAGTTATCAAAATAAGTTTTTTGTAAGTTAATTTTTCTGCTAGAAACAATGACGTGAATCAAAGTCGTGAAATATTAATTAACCCTGTAGCTCCTACGAATGTGAAAATAAACCCCCCATGCCATACGATTTTTTGCTCAGCTCGACATAAACTTTCACCTCCTTAAATAGTTGCACTCAATTGCGGGACACCCTGTATATATATCTTTCTTTCTGAAAAGAATCCGGCCGTAAATTTTGACGGCAAAGAACTAATTTATAATGAAACTAATGGTAAGAACCCAAAACTATGTAACCCATCCCCCCAATATTCCGGGATTTTTACTAGTAAATAAATAAAATACAACAAAAATATTACCAGTAAAACATTTAACCTATCCAAGCCCATTCTATTTTAATATTGTAATATTAAGTTGTTTCAATATTTACGCGGGTTTCATCTATAATATTTTTTTCCATTTTACAACATTTTATCTTCGCTCAAAAATGTCAATAAAACATGTTCAATGAGCAAAGTCACACTCATCCAAACGACCCCTTCGCTTTTGCTATATAACGACCAGTTATTTATGCAACGCAAAGCTTTGTGAAGTGAGCTTAGTTGAGCAAGTAAAGACAAGCCATAAAATTCTTTCGTAATAATTAAGCGTTGTGTTATGTACGAAAATAAATTAGGTTCTCTCAACAAATAAATGAAAACGCCTTTAGTTGCCTTATGTGATTTCGCAGTTTTATTAGTTGTTTATCTTAATTATTGCAGGGCTAAAATTTGTAATAAAAATAAAAAGGATTATTTTAAACTTTATTTTGATTCGCACGTACCCATCATTTAACTTAAATATCAAGAAAAAATTTCGCGAGAGAATCTACATAAGGAATCAGATTATAATTCTTAGTGACATCTACTTTTTTCCGGCAGAAATTTTTCCTTCTTTCGAAAATCATTTGCGATAGGAGGAATGCGATATCTTTTCATGGCCGTATTTTGAAAAACGCAAGCGATCACTTCACTTGGGGTTTTTTGTCTGGCAGTTCCGTTTTCATATGAAGAAAAACAAACTTTCTTTCACTGAAATTTTCTACTAAAATTTATTGCCAGACAAAAAACCTGAAGTGACGTTATCGCTTGCGTTTTACAAAATACGGCCATTCTATAATGTCTTAGTACCTCTTCGTATATATTTGCTTTTTGTATAGATGTTCTTTTAAGGCCCAATTAACATGAGATGCGCTCCTGTTTGGATGTTTGGTATATGAAAAGTATCTGATAGATACTTTTGAGTTTCATTAATATTAAACTAATAAGGTAGGTATTTTATGTGGCGTCGGTGGTGTAATGGTCAGCATAGTTGCCTTCCAAGCAGTTGATCCGGGTTCGATTCCCGGCCGACGCACACTTTTTATTTTTTTGATTGAACTTATTTTTTTTTAATTGAATTTATTTTTAATTTATTTTATTTAATTGAATTTATTTATTCTGCTCTCTTGGAAATACCTGCAGTAAAAATGTTCGACAAAGTTATTCATTTGCTGAAGTGATTTTACCTTATTAAAGCTACAAAAAATACAGCCCATGTATTAGAACTCAATTTGATAATAATTTTTTTAAACAACCACCACAAAATCTGTGTGTGTATCATCAAATGTTATTGCTTATAATAGCAGTTTAGCGCTATGTAAGTAAATTAATAACACTTTTTGTTATTTTAATATATTTATTTTTATTTAAAAGAATCCACTATGTGGAAGCTGTCTTACCACTAAGAACAAAGATTAAGAACTGACTTAAAACTAACTTCAATATATGTAATTAATCTGCTTATAATTCTAAAAGGAATTGCATTTGCTTGTTGTTGTAGTTGTTACAGTTGCTGCTATTGCAATTCTTGTCGCTGGTGCTATTGTTGTTGTTGTTGTTACAGTTGCTGCTATTGCAATTCTTGTTGCTGGTGCTATTGTTGTTGTTGCCGTTGTGATCATGGGCGTCTTATTACTATTGAAAGAACAGATCGTTGCTGCTGTTGTCAAATTGTAATTTTGATATTGTCACGTACGTTTTGCTAAACTGATCGTCAGCGTGGGAGCGGACCAATCGTTAGCATTTTATAAAAGCGGCTGCACGTGTTAGATGTGTTAACTAGTATAGCTGAATTTACCTTTATAAAATTGCATTCGTCATATTCCGTTGGCTCTTTTGTTTTTCATGAATGAGAGGCATTATATGATCCCTTTCCTTTTGATTTCTTTCATAAATTAAAGTTTAAAATCTTTTTATAGTTTTTCTAATAATCGTATTCAAGCAATAAACACTTAATTACTGTTCCATTGCTGACTGCTTATTAAAACACGTTTCTGACTATTTTACTAATTTTATTAATATATTCCAGGTATACACATCATACAATTTTTTTCTTCGCTAATTGTTCAAACCTTTTTTTTTTTGAGTAAACAATATCTATTCTTTGAATACAATTCTATAGCATTTATATATATATATATATCAAGTTGTTCACTAAAATTGAGCTTATACTATAATAATAGTGTTGTTTTTTTTTTGTGTTTTGAACATTTTTTATTTATATAAAATTAATTTAACCTCTTTAAACCGAGGAAGTACTTAGTTTTCAAAAAACGACAGTTTTAACTTGTTTCAAAAAATCACATTGCAGTTAGTTTCGATAGAAATTCATAAATATTTTTAGAATAACAGCGTTTTTTTTTTTCATTAAAAAGGTACAATCAATTACTTAAAGGAGCAACAGCTTACAATTAGAAATATTTTAACAAGTTATTAATTGAGTGTAAATATATTTCTATTTCAATAAAAATAAAATAAGTAAGCAAAAAATCGCTATGAGATAAAAACATTTGTTCAGAGGAAAAATTTGGAGATTGAAAAAATTAATTTATAATATATGAGGAGTAGATGTTTGATTGCAACTGTAAGCTTAAAATATAAAGTAGGCTATAATTATGTATTGTTAAATGAAAAAGTAAGTAAATATTGCAAATATTACACTAAGCAAAATGCTTAGATTCGATTTTTATGCAGTTAAAAAACTGCTTCTATAGTTGAGTTTTTGTGCTTATTTTTTCAAGGAATCTGTTTGAAAAATTTAAAACTACAATTAACTCGAATGCAAACAATTCTTAATTGAACAATTCTGCTTTTTATAGCTCTGATCTATTTAGGAAACCGTCGTTTGAAACTGATAAGCTGCCAGCAGACTGCTAGTTGTGGGATTCAGAAGGCCCATTCGCTGCTTTTGTTTGCGCTGTTCAGTCATATGATCTCTTAACTCATGCAACTGCTGCGAGAGATTTGTCACCAGCAATTGAGTTTCCAACAGCTGCGCATGCATGCCGCGCAATTCGACTTGTTCACCATCTGCATCAACGGCTGCCAAAGACATAGCGCGCAAGCGCGGAAACCAGTCAAGCACACCTGCTTTAACCATAGCATAGACATAGCTTTCGGGACCTGTAAACTCTGTCGGATCCTTGACCTTCACCAGCACAATAAAATACAAATAATGCCACATATTGTGTTCGCTCTTAATATGCTCCTCAAAACTGACGGTTTTATTATCGAACGCTGAACGATTAAGACCACATATGAAGCATGTATTTTTGAGTATCAATTCCTTGTTCTGCTTCTCACTACGCAAGTCAGCAAATGTGTCAATAATGACACCGAATATCAAATTGAGTACAATAATTATAACAATGAAGAAGAAGAGCAGATCATAGATGACGCGTGCAGCAAAAAGTCCTTCCTATTAGGTAATTAATGAGTATTTAAAAAACAAAAACTAAGACCTTAAACTAGTCATTACCTTGCTTGATGGTGCTCTAAGTATATCGCCGATACCGCCGCCATTTCGCAGACCCTGATTTAGTGTGGTTACAATGCACATTACTAGGGAATCGCAGGCTCGTTCTTTTAACTCGCCACCATCAGCGGCAGCTAGAGTGTCCTTTGTTAGTTCATCAGGGCTGCTGCAGGTATTCTCAGATGATGGCACTAGCGTTAAGGTGGCTTCTGGAGGGAAAAAAGTAAATTACTATGTTAGTAAAAATGTCGGTTTTTCGAATTTTTTGATTCTGCAAACCTGGCTCTAGATTATTTTCGACGTCAACAGGCACAAGGAAATCGTCTTTGAAGAACATGTAGCCAATTATGGAGAAGAGATAAACCAAAATAAGTGCTAGCACTGCGGTTAAAACAATTGAGCGACCGTTGCGCGTAACAGAACGTATTACATTGACCAAAGTTTCTTCACGATAGACAACGTCAAAAAGCTGAAATGATAAAGCATTGTATGTGTATAAAATTAGCTTCGCCATTTTTGATTTTAAATTAAAGTATAAATATGTGCTGCAATATGTCCGATGTGTGCTATTATGTGCTGTTTTGGAATTTTTTTTTCTAATGGTATAATTTGTGCAAGGATTTTTTTCAGAAATTCTTAAATTGTGCTTTGATGTGCTAGAGTTGTGCTACAATATGCCGTAAAGAGTTAAAAGTAATTACTATATTTAGGAATTTCAGAAGCGTTTTTTGTTGGAACTACATATACATATCATTATTCCACGTTTATTCGTTTATTAACTTATATTTATTTTACTTTCTTTTACTTGTCTTGCATTGCCTTGTCTTGTATTATGCTTTTTTATTCTTTGATTATCATGAATTTCAAAATAAACTCAGAAAAAGTTTCAAAACTATTTTCTCGACATTAAATTTGTTTAAATGCGAATATAGCCTGCATCTAGTGGCTCATAGGTGCTTAGGTAGGTTTTTTAAGACGTAATTCGAAGGAATTTAAAGATACACATCGCTACCTTAATATAGAAAGGCCCTAACTCAATTTTTTTTTACATTATAGGAGAAGAAAAAAACTTCATAAAAAACAAAGTTCTGCAATTTCTACAGTAAAAAGAATTGTAACATGGCTACATCACTTATAGTTTTTAATAAAAGAATTTGTTTACAAAAAATTCGAAACTACAGAACTTCATTTTTTATTAAGTTTTCTCCTTCTCCTATTGACTTAGGGCCTTTTGAGATAGGGCCTTTCTATATTAAGGTAGCGACATACTCTTAAGACGTTATTTATAGGCTGAAGTTGGGTGATGTTTAACACGTTTTTATTTGCTTCAATAAAAGTATTCGTTGCAGAATAATCAATTCGAAGTGAGTGTTTTCATGACTGTGGAATATTTTATAAAATGGATGAAGTATAAAAAAATTTCAATAATGGCTTTTTTGGTCTATTTCAAATCGGGGGGATGATGTGTAACACCAACAAAATCTTGGTTTAAAGGTCAGGAACTGTAAGTTTTTATGTTTAATTTGACTTTTAATGGTTCTCAAAATATATAAAAAAAGGGCGCTTGCATTTGTTGCATTCAAGTAAATTTTTATGATTTAAATGTTTTGGCAAAAAGTCGCAACAAATCTTGCAAAAATCTCGATCTTCTTCGGATGACGACGAAGAGAGTCGGTTGCACTTGCAGCATTGTTGTTTGTTTGGTTTTCATTTCTTTTCCTTTTTTTTTTTTTTTGCTACCTTATGCAAGTGTAAATGTTTCTGTGGCGTTGTTAGAACACAGCTTTTCTTTGACTTCCTACCACGATTTTGGACTGGGCTGAATAGCATGAATTGGGCCGATCTCTCTTAATATTGCATGAACAGATACCGTTGATGTAGACTGCATTTCAGAGTTGCCTCTTCAATGGCAATTATAATGTGTACGATGTGTTACACATCACCCCACCGTGAGTGTTAGGCATCACCCCAATGTAAGCCACTTTTTTTCATTAGTGGTATTTTATCACAATGTAAAAAAATTCAAAATCTTACATTATATTTAAAGATATTAAACAATAGCATATTATACATCTATTCACTTTTAAAATCTAATGAAAATTTTTATGCCAAGCTATACCATCGCGTTGTGCTCTTTTTCCTATCAATACTTCAGCCATGCGGCGTAAGTTTTTTCTTATCGTCTTTGTTTGAGATATATTGATGTCACATATGGACTGTACGCTACTTTTCGTTACTTTAAAGATCTATGCACCTGAGAGGTACTTTAGGCTATGAGACTACCAGTACATTCCATATCACAGTACGAACTATGGCAGAAAAGATTTCAATTAGCAATATGTGCTCAGCATTTTACTCTATTAGTACTCGAATATATTTCACACTTAACAGAGTTGCATTCAAAAGAGATTGATTAGACCTTATTTTAAAATGTAGTTTAGCATAAGCTGCAACATTATTTAAAAACTTTTCCCATTATTATTTTCTTTTTTCTCATATAATACCTATATACAATTTTTTAGTTTATATACGTAATCTTCTTTAAGAACTATTAAACAATTGTTGGTAGTTAGATGAAATAAATAAATAAATTTATAAAATGATATATGTTCTTAAAATTCGCAAATATGTGAAATTTTTACATATTTTTACGGCACATTGCGGCACAACTTGAGCACATCACAGCACAATTTCAAAATTTCCATAAAAATTAACTATGCAGCTAGCTTCACTTTAAAAAAGCACTAGCTCATAAAAATCACATAACTGGCAATAAGTTTTTTTTTTTCCAATGCGGCACATGATGACACGCACTGCACACTTCACAGCCTATACGTATATTTTCTTGTAATTTTTAAAAAGTTTCACATCAGCACACTCACCAGTAAGGAATAGAAAAATGGATGGAATATTAAGCCACAAAAACAGAAAAATATATAAATGCAGTGATAGAGCAACTGAAAATCGGTTATAATTTTAAAGAAACTCTTTTCCAAAGTGCCTTGATTGCCCATGATGCTGATGATGTGCACGCCTTTCAAAGCAACCTGTAAAAACAAAATTTTTTTAAAAAACTTTTTAACTTAACATCGTTTGCTTACCGTAACAGAACCCAACAACCAAAGCGTTGGTTCCGGACCAATAAGAAATATAAATCTTAATATCACAGAGCCAATTAAAGTACGTATGCCAGATTCACGCGGTAGCGTTACTACGATAGCCAAAGAAAATATCAATATAGCCCAAAATAACAGCGAAATGTGAGAACTGAGTTCTGGAAAAAAAAATAGAAAATTAAAGTAGAAAATACATAACACGTATATAAGTTTTATAATTTACCCGGCACGCTATTGTCGAAGGGATAGAAAAAGGCTACAATCAGGTTGATGACTACGACGCAGTTAAATAAAATATTGCTCCAAAGCGACATATAGCTGCTCACCCAAAATAAAAACGGTTGACCTAGAATCAGATTTTTATAATATTGCTTAAATTCTAGCTCTTTAAAAATTTAACCTCTAAGTTTCTTTTGCCATTTCATTTCGTTAAACATTTCCTCTGCCTTATCGAAGAAGTCAGCCACTTTTGAACCCTGGTCATCACGTTCCGCGGTATTTAGTATTTTTGTTTTGGTATCAGTTGTAAGGTATTCGCATATTTCCGGTATTGGAAAAACAATTTGCTCCAGCGTGCGATCATTGCGCACAATCTAGTGATTAAACAAATTAAACCACACAAAAAATAAAAATTATAAAATAATACCTCAATTTGTGCTGTATGCGTTGCATAGTACATCAAAGCTTGACTCATTTTTGTATCAAAGTTAGCCGATTGTGGATCTTCGGATGCCTTCAAAAGCGCTGCCAACTCCTTGTTATGCTGCGCCAGCTGATGACATAGTATATAAATATTGTGTCCCACTTCACGTGGACTCACTGTAACATCATCATCATCTGCATCATCGGTTTCTGTGCATTGTTCATCGTCATTTTCATCGATCATCTCCTCCTGATGATAGGCTTTGCATGCCACTTCCACAAGTTGTTTGGGATTCATATTGTAAAGTATGCGTTCGGCATTTTCACTGTCACCACGACTTTCCATGATGGCCAGCAAGAGTTTGGATGCATTATTTTTAAGTTCCAAAACCAAATCCATGCGATTTTCACCCAATGGATTAATATTGTTGAGAATTAGTGCTGTTATGATGTCAAGGCCATTGGATTCGTGTGTGGCTATGCAGTTTTGATTCTCATGACAGGGACCTTGACAATATTCGGTTAGTGTTTCGAGTGTCTGATTAATAAGCGCTACATTGTTCTCATTGATATACAGGCCCAATAAGCCCAGACCACCTGGAAAGTAGACAGGTATTCTTTATAATTTTATTCCTTTTTTAATTGACAAATTCTACTCACCTGTAGTTGAACCACAAATGCAATCGAGAAACATGAGAGTTTCCGAGACCAAATTGTAATTAGTTTTGTTATTTTGGTGTCGCAGCAAGTTTTGCAAATCGGGATTATGATTTTCGCAGAGCAATTGTAGGAAACGTAGTATTGGCTGCATAACCAACACCTTGTTCGAGAGTTTGTTACGATCTTCTTTGTCCTTGTGTTTCTCAAGTTTTTCGGCTAAAATATCCTCCAGCGGACTGCCAATACTAATAGCAGAATTTTCATCGCCCGGATTAATATTACGCGCTGTGCCATAGGCGCGTGCCGTAGCCAAGCCTGCATTATGTAGCTCCTTTTTCAGCTCATCCGTTATAACAACTCCATTGCTTTTAACGCCATGCTTGCGTGATATTTTATCCAATTCCAAGTTCACATCCTGCTTATTTTCGTGCGCCTTAGCTGCTATATCCGATGTATTGACAGTTACCGTGGACTTTATTTCCTGCTGTGCGTCTTTCATTTTTTCAAAAAAAACCTTGTAGAATGCCTGGTTTAAATCACCGCTTAGGAATTTCTGGAACATGCCTTTTTGTATGATTGGATTGCCACCTTCGAGTAAAGCAATGCCCAGTTCCACGACTTCAACGAATATTGAGGGCGAGTGTACGGATTTAATGACAAGCTCTACCACCAAGTCGGAGGCACCTTCACGATCCAAATGATTTTGTACCTCATGCAATGTTTTACCAGCACGTTGCAAATACTTTGCACCCGGTCCATGGGTGACCACATGCACGCGTTTCTGCAGCTCAGCTGTGTCATTCGTTTGGTTGGCGTCAGTTTTTCCTAACGTGAGAATAACGTGGGAAAAACTAAGATTATCGTGTGTCTGAAGTTAGCTCCGCCATTTTTATTTTATAATTTAAATGCGTAAGTGTGCCCAGTGAGTATTAAAATATTTTATTTGTGTGGGACCCCTGACGTGTAAGCTTAATTCTACTTTCCCTCACGGCTATGGAGTCTATGTTCATGGATATGACACCCAGAAAAGCAAATTAAGAATACAGCATATAGGTATTTATATACAAAATATATAAACGTTTACAAAATTGGTAGTTCTAGTTACATATTCCAGTAGTTGACTATTATATCATCTGCTAGTGGAAACACCCGGGACCCATCTTAACTTTCCGTTAGACGCAGTTTTTTTTTTAACTAGACTAGGCACGGTGTATCAAATTGATACAAAATAAAGATGCAGTTTTGTTAAAAAAGGAATTTTTGCTTTATTTTTTAAACAAAACCCAGCCAACATTTGGGAGATAAATTGTTCGCCTTTCACCGAGGCGAAGCGAAAACGATACTTTTGGAAGATATTTAGGCGAGAAAATCAAAGCCCACAGTTTCGCTCTTTTTTCGTCTAGACGAAGAAAAAGCGATATCATTGAGGCATTTTAAAAAATTTCTGCACAATAGGTTATACACGTTATAGCTGCGCTTAACGGAAGGTTAAATCTCTGGTAAAGTAAGGGATTTACCAGTCCGGTTGTAATAAGCGCAACTCCTTGTCGGTCACTCTAGACCTGTGTGAGCGATGTGCACAAACCACAGCCAGCACGAGACTCTCCGAAGGCTCGCCCATGATACACACCAGGGAAAAGTTTTCACTAGATAAGTGACTTCGCCACGGACCTCTTTAACCATAAAGAGCGCTAACACGTTTTTGTTACTCTTTAAATGAGTGTGGAGATGGAGATAGAGCGCAAGAACTTCATATACATATGAAACAGAATAACAACCACACAAACGCCTGAAAAGAAAACGGTCAATCAATGCGTGGCATCGTGAAAACTTAGAAGCGTATATATCATAGGTTACCTTTCGAGTAAGTTATGTATTAAGGATTACTTTGTCTGAATAGTCATCTACTTATAACCCTTACTAATAAGGTCTTTGCGACAGTTCTAAAATTTTTATATTTTATATAGGACACATGCTATTTCTTCGCAGGATCATACTACTACTAGCAGGCCACATTGGTCGGCGGCTTCGCCACGGACATTTCCTCTTTAACCATAAAGAGCGCTAATACGTTTTTGTTACTCTTTGAATGAGTGTGGAGATGGAGATATAGCGCAAAAACTTCATATACATACCAAAAAAAATAACAACCACACAAACGCGTGTAAAGAAAACGATAAATTAATACGTGGCATCGTTTATAGAGTCCCAAGGTAAAGTTTTACCCGAGGCCATCCAAATAAATCCTTTCAGCTCAATTATCACAAAGGAAAAGATAATCTAGGCGATTAACGGCTTTTTCCTCTATAAATCCTTAGGTCCTTATGGCACCTACCAATAATGTTACAAAAACTAAAAGATGTAGTTACACCAATCTTATATTCAATATTTACAAATTGCTTCGCCTCAATTATACTCCAAGAAGTTGCGGAAGAGGCAAGGACATTTTTATACCTAAAGTCAAAAGACGAGTCATGAATCAGGTAAGGACTTTAGATCAATAAGTCTCACATCATTCGCACTAAAGACTCTGGAACGAGTTCTAGACATACATCTTAGGGATATTCTAGGTAGAATGATAGGTTGTAATGGTATCCGGACTGTTTCCCGGCATTCTCTGCGAGATTTTGGAGGGAGCTTTGGACAAGCTCGGCAGATGGACTGTTAGGTGCGGCCTAGGAGTGAATCCTAGTAAGAAGGAACTAATACTATTTACCACAAAAACTAAGATGCAAAACTTTGTCCTACCGAAACTAAACGACCAAACACTCCCACTATCCAGCCAAATATATAGGAGTCATAATAGATTCTTAAAGGCCTTCATAGCTTCATACGTCTGCAAGAAGACCTTCGGTGAACAATGGGGTTTTCAACCAAAAATACTGAAATGGTTATATACCGCAGTAGTGCATTGTATTGTGACATACGGCTCACTAGTTTAGTGGCCGGCACTAAATAAGGCGTACAACATATCAAAACTGGCCAGGATTCACAACGATCTGCGTGCATAGGTATTACGGAAGGCATCCGCTCTTATGAGTGCTCTGCCAAAGCACTTAACGTCCTGACACACCTACTTCCTATAGATCTTCATATTAAACTCATCACAACAAACTTTTCAGTCAGACTCAGGGAGTTCCACAACTGGAGGCACATACCATATGGACACAGCAACATTCTTAGTTTACTATCACAGGTACTGGTAGTCAAGAGTACGGACTATGACATCCCAAAGCTTGTTTTTTCTACAATTAAAGTCCCAACCATGGTAGAATGGCGCAATGGTGAACCTGATTCAGTCTTCACACTGAATCAAATCTACACTGATGAATACAGAAAGGACTGCGGAGTTGGAGCCGGTATCTAAGAACAACTGAGCTTGTCGAGCTATTAGTCGATCCAACACAAACAACCTTAATGCAGCAATCTTGTCGGACAGCCAAGCCGCCATTAAAGCTTTAGCTGCGGTTGAAACCAGCTGCAAACTGGTTAGGCAGTGTAAATAGGCACTGGCCTGGCTAAGTCACCAAATTGATATCACCATAATTTGGGTTCTCAGCCGTACGAACATTCATGGTAATGAAAAGGTGGATGAACTCGTCAATCTAAGATCTTGCCTCGACGTTTCCAGTTCGAAACCAGTCGCAGTCCCACTAAGTACAGTGAAGGAAAGGATTTACTCTTATTATATGACCATAACTGGTAATAGATGAATAGGACTACCAAAGTGTACCACATCAAGAAAAATGTGGCCAACCTACAACTTAGGCAGAGCCCGAAATATGCTATCTAGATGCCGGACCGACATAGCTAGGATCTGCTAGGTAAGCTGGTTTTCGACAATCTAAATAAACTCTCTGCAACGAATATTTGCAACCTACTGATATTTATTAATCGTACTCCAGTGGTTATGAGGCAAGACACAAACCTTCTGATGCGCAACGTACCCAACATACAGGAACAAGAGGTTATGGTATAAAAACGGCTTATCAGAGCTAATTGGATACTACTCGATACCGGGATGTTTTTTTAAAAATCTTTACATCCTCTAATTGAATAAACTTATTATTAAAATTTTGAAAAGAAAATACACCTATACACCTATATATATTACCGCAGCGCAAATATGATATTTTAAAACATATTTCATAAAAATCGGCCGTCATTTTGTAGTTTACCTGGGAACAAAAATTTGCGCTTTAATTTTATATAATAGTACACATATTATAGTATAGATGATACACACGTAGTCACACCTACACCAAGGATTGGTACCTAACAATAAAGCTCGAAGGTTAGTCTTCCAATCAGTGCGATCATGTGCCACATTTAAAAGACAATTAATTTGAATGGCTTGATTATTATGAGATTGCGCTTTTTTTAAAGTGAATTTAGCTCCGCCATTAATTTTTCTCTGTACTTTGGGAATCGTGCTGTGATGTGCTCAGTCTGTGCAGCAACGTGCCTTAGAGAAATTTAAAGAATTGACATTTTTAATTTTAATAGCAAAAATTATTTTTCGCTTCTATTCTTAAAAATCTGAGTTGTGCCGTATTTTCCATTAGAATCCGGTTTTATTCGCATTGGAATGCGAATGGTACCCTCACGTCATCCTCAATAATTTTCATATTAAAATAATATAAAATTTAACGCTTTATAAATTTCTTCTAGCAATTATTCTTAATTATTTTAAATCTGTCATCTTGAAAAAAAAATTATACACGTTCCAAAAATAAACAAATGCAAAAATTTTTAAGTTATACTTTTATTTAACCTCATTACTATGAAATAAACTTTTTTTTCAACCGGCATATGATAGCACACATTCGGCACATCACAGCACATCTTTTTTTTTATGTAAAAATAGCATAAAATTTAGAAGTTTTAAAAAAACTATATGAAATTTCACGCTTTGTAACTTTCTGCTGAAAATGAATCTTATGGTGAGATTTTGCTGATAATAATAAGAATTTGAGTCATACGGGTCGACATCTCGAAAAAATGTATTAACCTACGCTCAAAAAAAAATTTTTTAAGTTATACCTCAATTTATTTTTTTACAATACGGCATATGATAGCACACATTGGGCACATCCCAGCACATATTTTTCACTTAAAAATAGCATTTAATATAAATGTTTTTGAAGTTATACTTCTATGTATTCTTATAACTTTGGAATAAATTTGTTTCAATACGGCACATGATAGCACACATCGGGCCTCCGGCAGTTCAAAAAAAAAAGAACGACACTTTTTATTTTTTTATTCAAGCTGTATTTAATTTTAGATAAAATTTTTCTTTACATTATTAAAGTATAACTATTCAAGATTTATGATTTTATGTATTTTTTTGGCTGTTTTGATTAATTTTTGGTAAATGTTAATTAAAATTCAATTCAGATTTACCCGTGACATTTTGGTCTGAAAATATTACCCGATATGGTAGAAAAGTGCAATGCCGCGAAGGACCTTAAATTTTGCGGTGAGCAAGATTTTTGGAGACATCATCTGACAAAAAAAATTTTTTTCGATTTAGTAAAGAGTTCTTTGGGCGTTTAATCATCCGATTTTTTTTTATACATATTTTTTGATTTATTACGTAAAACAACCTCAATTTTGTGAACAAAAAATTTAAATTTATTTTTACGCCCGTCAAATATTACTTTTTTCTTTTCAAAAATCAACGACAAACGCCCAAGAAACTCTGTACAAAAAAACGAGTTTTTTTCCGATGAACCAGTCTCCAGATGCCTTGCTCACCGCATATTTAAGGTCATTCGCGGCACTGCAGTTTTCTACCTTATCAACGAATATTTTTGGAGCGATTTAGTAATCCAAAAAATTTTTTTTTATTATTATTTTTTGTTGTTTATTTTTTTATATTTATTACATTATTATTTTTGGCCTAAAATAAAATACGGCTTAAAAAAAATTTTTAAAAGTGTATTTTTTTCTTCGAAAAACTCCCGGAGGCTCTTAAAAATAGAAAAATATTTGTTCAATACAGCACATGATAGACACATCGACACATCGGGTACAACACAGCAAATATTTGTTTCAATAAAATCAACCGCATTTTAAAAATAAATATTTTTCCACAGCATAAAATTATGACATCAAGTGCGCAAATTGCAGCACAATTTTTTTTCTACTAAAAACAATACACCTTAAAAAAATCATACTATAAGAAAAATTTAATAAAAATCAATACTATGTACAAGAACAAGAGTTGTTTCCAAGAGTTGCGGCACATGTTAGCACACATTGCAGCACATATATGTTTTAGCTACAAATAAAAATTGGCGGAGCAAACTTAATGCTTATAATTTCCGTCACTTCCGACAAGTTATTTTAATTCAGGTAAATTTTAGCCCCCATCCTACTCACCCTCTGTGACTGCTTTCCCGTGCGGTGCCATCGTGCTCTTACGGTCAAAGTAACGCATCAACAAAGTGTTACGCAGCGAATCACCCTTTTCACCATAGTTCACATCAATGGCCATCATTTCGCGCAATGTACGCAACACCTTGACGCACAATTTCTCCTCCTTTTCCTCCAGCAACTTCTCGGTATGCTTGATAAGTTTGCGTATAAAACCGCCGCTTTCACAACGTTTACGTGCCTCTGTGCCCGGCGGAAAGAGCAACTCCGAACGATATAGAATATCGACAAGCAACGAAAGCTCAGCTTCGACTACCGGTTTCAGCTGATCTTCGAGCAGCGAAACAATATCCTGCAAGCCCTCTATTATAGAACGATCCAAACGCATTAAATTCGCCGAGTGCTGTGTCTCGTATTTTGGCTGCTTCGATGCCAGCAGCCACTTGGTAGTTTGACGCGTTAGTAGCGCAGTCTTACTAGACATTGTAACCACCTGCTGTTCCAGATCGAGTGGAATAGCTATGCTGCGCGTCTTTGCCGATTCAGCCAACGTGCGGATACAATTCTCAACATTAAAGCGATCGGCCAGTGATAACCACTTGCATTGTGCTAGTCTATAGGTGGCTTGCAGCAGCTGCACGAAGATCATTTGACGCGACTGTACGATTGTGCTCTGATCGGAGAAGGGGCTGGAGAAAAAGGTGCTCAATACCGTGGTAACACCGCTGAGAACGTAATTCAGCAGCGTCTTTTCGGCAGCGGCACCAACCGCAATCAACTGATTGATGTCAACGAGAAAAGATTTTTCAAAAAGATTCCACATATGAGCTGAGGAGTAGATTTCCTTCATTTCGACTTCAGTGTCAATGTAGCAGTGATTTAAGAAATCAACATAGGCTTCCTTGACTTCGGCTATACACGTTGGATTGCAAATAATGGTAACGATGTCGTCGAGTGAAAGCAGATTATTGCATTTTATTTCGGTGTAGACATTTTTGCCCATTGTACAACAAGCCAATAGCTTGACCAACTCAACATGATACTTGAGCGGATTTTCGTCTAAGAGCGGAGGCGTATGATGTTGCATCATGGACACAAATTGATTGAAAGATGATTTGTCATTGTAAAAAACTAAAACGTCTTCGCCCGCATTGATCAGCTCCTGCATAACCATGTCTTGACATTTGCGTATGAATTGATTTTCAGCTTTGACAATGGTTTGTAAAAATTGCAAATATACAACATGACGTCCATGAATCTCAATACAATGCACAAAATGTTGCACAACTTTATCGGTCACCTCATTGCACAGTGAAAGATTGTCTTTGAAAATAGCACAAACGGTTTTAGCCTCGAGTATCTAAGAGGTGAGAAAAAAAACAGAAACAGTGTTAAGGTTAAATGGAACCAAACAATCCCAATCATATGGCTAATACTTACGCCTGGATTTAGAAATAAATCTAGATGATTGTGCAGCAGCACTTGATTTTGTTGATTACCCAAACAAAAGTTCTGCAAGAATTCATGCGCCAAGCACATTAGTTCTTTCATCAGTACATCGTCCTTTTCATCGTATGGATTCTGTAGTAAATCTAGGACGACGGTATGCACCCCAACATTACGCAGCAGACGCTGTTCATGCTTGCGTGGCTTAACGTTGGAGCCTGAAACGTTTGTATAGGCAGGTATGAAATTTATTATTTTTTTTTTTTTAAATAAAAAAAAAAACATACCAGTTGTTACACAGAATTTATTCATTCGCATAAGAATTTCTTTGACCTTTTTGTACTCTTGCAGTTGCTCGGCAGACAGTGATGCTCTGTATTCTGAACTTAGATTAGCGGCATCCACTGAAGTTTCAAAGGAGCGGTCCGCTGAATTAGAGAATTTAATTAATTTTTCAAATAATCGAAGGGAAAAATGTTATTGCACTGGGCAAAAAAAAATTTCTCGACTATAAACTCCTCATTATACCAAAGGATATATTTGCAAAATTTTGTTGATGTCGGAAAACGGTGTAAGAGTTAGATTAAAATTAAAGTGCCATGACGATTTGTATAATGCCGTCCACTTTTCTAAATTACAGACTGCGAATTAAACTTAAAAATATATGTGCAAAATCTGGTTGAAGTCGGAGAAACGGTGTACTTAGAAGAATAGATCGATTAAAATTAAATTGCTCAGGCCCCAAACCCAAACCCGCCCACTTTTATAAACTACGGGCTGCTCATTATACCAAAAAATAAATGTGCACAATTTGGTTGAAGTCGGACAAACTGCGTAGAGGGAGTTTGATAAAAAACTAAAGTGCCACGCCCACTGCCTAGTCCCGTCCATTTTTATAAAGTGAAGACTGTTAAAAAAAGGAATATACTGGTATGTGCACAATTTGGTTGAAGTTAGGCACACGGTGTAGTAGTTTTATTGAAAAAAATTTCTTTTATCAAAAAAGAATGTATAAAACCCACAAATATAAGATTCATAAAAAACTAAAAGAATTTTTTTTTATTGTTTAATTTTATTTTTTTTGTATTTTTAAACATTCTCCTCAAATTTGGTTTGAAGAAACTCACTAATACAGAAGTTATTGGCAATTTTCTAGAGCAGTGGTTCTCAACCGGTGGTGCACGCACCCCTTAGACATGCGATCTAGAATATCTGGGGGTGCGAAGTTGTAATTTTGAAAATTCACGTAAAGCTAGTAAAAAAAAAAAAAACTAAAATTGCAAGAATGCATTTTAGTAAGTAAAAAATTAAATTTTCACTCACACAATTTTTTAAATATGTGCGAAAAACCAATTTAAGTAGAAAAACCAAAGAAATAATAAATAAATCACCATGAACATTATGTTGCTATTTTGACGACATTTGTTGTAAGCTATTTTTTGATCACATAGTTTTAAATTTAAAAACAATTGTGATCAATTTTAAAACATGTCAATTTTTTTAGGTGTACTAACATTGAAAGGCAAAATACAAACAAAATATGAATCAAGCAATGATGGAAAATATAACAAGAGAACGGCTTAATCGATTTGCAGTTTACCAAGTCTGCCTGCCCCGCTCAACTTATTTAAAAAAAAATATAATCAGACGTGAACAGCTGAGCCGATTTCAGCAAAAATAAAATCAATTAAGTCAGTGTATCATTGTGATTAACATCCCAGCAAAAAAGTGCTTCAAAAAGAAGGTAAAGTGGAAGGGAAAGTATTGAATTCCATCCTTTCCACTTTTATACCTAGAAGGCATTCTTTCAACATATGCATGTAATTGGATCATTCTCCAGAAGTGCTTCCAGAATGTTTTCAAAGGAAGATTTCTTTGAGGCATTCTATGAAAAAAGTGATCGTTGCTATAATCTATCTATATACATAAAAATGAATGTATTTATGTATGTGGGCGTGTATGCCAGATAAAGACTCCGAAATCGCTAAACCAATTTTTACGAAATTTTTAGGGAAACTGTTGCAAAGTCTCGAGAGTGTTTTGAGTTTGGTGCCGATCGTACCAATGGACAGGCATTAGACAAGACACCTCCCTTTGGAGTTATAGGTCGCACAGCCTCGCAATTCGGTATTTGAATAAGGGAAAATCCGCCCTTTATTAATAAATTAAATTGAATTAAAATGCAAATTTTAATTTTGGCCTTTTTGCAATATACGCGGTATTGCAAGTGGCTGATAAGCGGTATTACACGCGCAACGACGATATTTTGTTCTTTCCTTGCCTCAATCATTTTATTATTATCTTTAGCCGATACCTTCCATTTTTAATAAAACAAAAACATCTACAAAAACTACATTTGCGAAACAGTGCGGGTAATTTGAGCATCATGGTAAATGGAGTAATGCATAAATAGCTTAAATAAATAAAATTCAAATGTTCCTCCGAGATAATATTCTAAAATCATAACTTTTTAATAACTTTTCATTTTTCAACTGTGGTTCCATTTTCTGGATTTGCCAATATGTAAGCCTGTTAAAAAATATGTAAGCCTGTAAAAAAAAATTGCCTGGCGAAGCGGGCGGGGGTTAAGCTAGTATATTATAATCTTCAAAAATTTTAAACGCAGTTTAAAAAAAAAAACATTTTCAATATTTTTATAGCCCAACGCGTAAGGGGTATATTAACTTTGTCATTCCGTTTGTCACGCCAAGAAGGAGGCGTTTCAGGTATAGAAAAATAAATATATTTTTGATCAGCATCATCTCCTGAGTCGATTTTCGTGTGCCCGTCTGTCTGTCCGTCTGTGCACACGATTACAGCCGTAATTTTAAAGCTATCGCGATAAAATTAAAAATATAAGTTTATTTTTAAAAATGGAGGATTACGATAGAAAATGGGCCAAATCGGATGAAAACCACGCCTACCTCCCATACAAAGTGACTTTATTTTAACCGTAAAATGTCTTTAAAATCCACAAAAATTGAAGAAATGCTTTGAAATTTGACACGTAAGCTTTGATCTTCAATTCAAATTCTGGCTATGAAATTTTGAAAAATCAAATGAAAACCACGCCTACCTCCCATACAAAGTGGCTTTATTTTTAAAGGTAAATCTCTTAAAAATCTGCTCAAATTAAAAAAATATCTTGAAATTTTGCACACAGGCTTTGACATTTAATATAAACCAAATATTAAATATTAAATATAAATATTAGCAGCAAAATCGGCTATCGGCTAATATCAAAAACCACGCCCACTTCCCACACAAAGTGGCTTTATTTAAAACGTAAACTCTCTTAAAAATCCACAAAAATTAAAGAAATGTCTTGAAATTTTGCACATTAATTTGATATATAATATGAACCATCTCTATGATATTTGGCAAAATCGGACAAAAATCACGCCTATCTCCCATACAAAGTGACGTCATCAAAATAGGAAAACTTTCGTTAATATATAAAACTGAATGTCATCGTGTATGTAGTGCCTAAATACTTCGAATATACTTCAATATGGCCACGGGGGGTATTTTAGTTTCGGTACCCTGCCGTAGCTCCATCCTTACTAGTTTTAATTTCAATATGATTTTAATGGAAGTTTTTTTAATTTTCCCGAAAAGTTTGGCTGTGGCAGCTTAAAATTTAAGAAGTTATAGGCAATTTTCTGGAGCATAAAAAAAAGAAACGAAATGGCCCTTGCAGCCACAAATAATCGAGAACTGGACCTACAAGTTTTTTATGCCTACTCCGAACGGCTCATGTTCTCAAAAAGATTCTCATGGCAGTTTTTACTCTCTGAGGTTTGCCATTATCTGCAGGGAGGTGACGGCCGAACAGAAAAATTAATTCAATTGAAAAAGCTTTCTGTCAGGTGGGAACTGAACCAGGGTTCTCTGGTGTATTGGCCACGCACTCTACCCACTAGCCATGGCCACCACAGGAGAATATTTTTGCCAAAATGCGAATTTTATGGATCTGGGATAATTTTTTGGGGAAATATATATACCTACATATATATATAAACTGCTGTGAATGGTTGAAATGGGTTTCTTAAGGGAAAGACACTTTTTCTTTTTTTTACAGTATTTTTTCTTGCTTTTTCCCCATTTTTTAATCAAATAATTGTTTTTTGTTTAATAAAGATGAAAACTTTTTATTAATGCTACACAAACACTTTAAATTGTAAATGTACGGACATTTCGATAACGCGATACCATATTTACCGTTATGATCATTAAACCAGTAAATTCCGAATATTTATGTGAGATTAAATTCGTTTAATTTGCGTTTAAATTATATTTTGTTGTTGTTTTAATAAGAAAAATGTTATTGAAACGTTGAAAACCAACTAGGGAGTAAATTGATACCAAAATTGATACTCATTTTAGTTAACTATTTTTTTCTTCTTATTTCTTGGGCTTTAAGAAAAAATTATATAAAATTCCGAATACTTTTGTGAGTGACTGTATAACTAATTTTGTTAAAGGCTTAACTTCTTTACTCACTTGTATTCATTTCATCACCAGTCTTGGACTTGTACACCCATAATTCTGATTTCTCCACACTTTGTCGCAAGATATCCAAGTCTGACTTGATTTGTTTGTACGATTCCACATCACTGTCAGAGACGAGTAATTGTACCTTGTTTGAAATAATGTTGCAAATAAGAAAATTTAAAGCAGCTGGAACTTTAAGATGAAATGCGTCTTTAAGGAATTTTTTCATGTGATTAACAGTTTTAAAAATTATCAGAAAAGAAATGCAAAACTGAATAAAATCTTAAAAATAATATCTCAGTTTGTCACAGAAACAATTCCTTAACGAACTTTTATGAGAGTTGATATATATTTTTATATGTTCACACTCTTGATATTTGTGTAAATATTTAAATATATATACATCAATAAAGTACTAACTATATTCATCCACTTTAATTGAAATAAATGTTAAGCAAGTAAAAAGTAAACAAATAACAAAGGTATTAAAAAATATTTGAAAAACAAAACAAATTCAAAAAACAAAAATTTTGAAAAAACGCCATTTTTAGTAGATGCCAAAATGAGCGCTGGTGTTTAGATAATTAAAAAATTTTTGGGTACTTACCTGTCTGAAAGCCTGCAGCACTTCCTGACGCTGACTAAAGTGCCGAAAAAGCAAGTGCAGCGCGCCCGATACCAGCGGCGGATAGTCGTGCATGATGAGATGCAGCAAAACACGCAAAAAAGTGCGTCCACCCTGACCGTCAAGATCCAGATTTGCTGCATCTCCGCGATCACAGTCAAAAATACCCTCTGCTTGTATACCAATTGACTCTAGATCGATATTCCTTTGACGTGCATTAAGCGCTGCCTCAGTTGCGGTCAACTCGGTTTCATCAAATTCACGCTTGAATATCGATAAGAGGCAACTTATTCTATAATCCAAACGTACATCGAGTATGAATTGTAGAATTTCGATTATTTTCAATTTTGTATCCATCACTAGCGGATATTCCTTAAGTAGTTGCGATACAGATTTGCGCTGTTGCAGTGATATAGCCGGAGCAGCCATAGCTTGACCCACTGAGCCAAGTGCTAAGGATGTCATAACGGTGTTCATGTTGCCGAGTGAGCGTAAAACGCCGCCTTCAGCTAAATTGGGGAAGTAGGCAAAAATGTTTGTGTGTAAGCTTAAAAATATGTCTGTAGGCTACAAGTTGTCTAAAAATTCTAACAAAGTAGAGGTTGTTTAAGCAAAAGAACTTCCCGGATATAGCAGCAAAAATGTTGAGAAAGAATTAACTCGCTGACATTTAAGGCTAGTATATTGCGACAATAGTGTGGGGTATAATAAGAGACAGCTGAACGCGAACGCAAAAAAAAACTACAGCTAGGAATGTACCAGAAGTAAGCTCCGCCATTTTCGATTTATTATTAAAAATAATATGGTCTACCATGTGCTTGATGTGTGCTATAATGTGCCATATTGGTATGCTTTATATGAAGTGATAATTTTTTTATGTAAAGTTAGCTCCAACATTAATTTTTATCAGAAATTCAGAGATTGTGCTGTGATGTGCTCTAGTTGTGCTGTCGTGTGCCGTAAAAAAAATTAAAAATTCTCACATATTTGCGAAACGATATTTTTCAAACTATTTAAAATTTTTAAAATTATTTGACTTTTCACAGCACATTATTTCTGAGTTTTGGCATGATTATCTACGTCACCATCTTAAGTTATCATGCAAAATTCAATTCATGCATTTACATCTGAATATCTTTCTACCAAACCTGATGACCAAAGGCAACGACTATAAAAAACGAGATGTTTTGGGATGAATAACTATATAAGACTTCATTAAAAAAAACTAAAGATTTGTAATGAGCACAAAGCCGCCCTAGCTGCGTACAAAAATAAAATTGTCAAGGTCGCTAAAAACAAAAATATTAAATTTTTTAAATCTCTTGACGGCACAGTAGGCACAATTTTCTAATTACTGAAAACAATTAATGACGTAGCTTACTTCATATTGAAAAGTAGCACCTCATAGAAATCACACTCTCAATATAGTTTTTCCCCAACGCGGTCCATGATAGTACACTTCAGGTACATTGTAGCACACATTTTTTTTTAATAATAAATCAAAATGGCGTAGACAACTTTAAGTACATCAGCTTAATCTAATCTGCATAACTAGTTTTCGACCAACTTTTAAACTTAATATTTTAATTTTCGATGCAAAAAATATAACCATTCAAAACTTACCATTTTCTTCTTCAGTGGCTTAAGACATAGTTTAAAAAAATAAACCAAAATGATCAATCAAATCAAGGCATAGCAGCAAATCAAGTTCAAACAAATTTCAACAAGGCAACAAAAGCAACAAACAAGGCGTGTCTAACTTACAGTCAATGTCTGTGTTGGCATAGCGTCCAGATGAGGCGCCAGCTGTAGAGCTCTCTATATTTGTATCGGATACGCAGTCCAAAATGCAGAGCAGCGTTTTGGTAAGACGCAGTAAATCACTGAAGCTATAGAAACCAAAATAGATGAGATCACGCGCCAGTTTAACAACCTGAAAGAAAAAAATGGTGTATGTTGTTTAAAGTTCTCGGGGCGCAAATAAATTGTTTTTAACCTCAAATGTTAGTTTATTTTGCTCTTGATCGGTAAAGAGCCACACTTTAGTGGCCACATTACACAAGTAGTTCTCAACAAATTGTATGGTGGTGTTGAATTTGGCACGCACAGCTTCTTTATTATAATCCGGTTGCTGATTTTTGCCATCGTAGCTAAAAAAAGCAATAAATTTAATAATGATTTTAATAATGAAGAAGACATGATGAAAACACACTCAAGTATTGACATTTTTGATGGTATTTCGCTCCAGAGACGCGCATATTTAACCGGTGTCACTGGTTCCTGAGGATCACGATCGACATGCAGATGTAGCATGAGACGACAGAAGGAAGCGCGTAACTCGTAGGGCATTGTTTCGTCAGACATGCATCTAAGTTAAATTATATAAAATTAAATGACGCATAAGTAAAGCAAATAAATTACTTTAAGATAAGGTCAATATCCAGATGCGGCGAAAGATTATTCAAAGCCAAATATTGCCGATTCAAACACATGTTGGAGAACAAGTTTAGCTGATGGCGGTAATAATTTAAAATTGCCGTTTCATCCTCCTTGCCTTGAGCAACACAATTGGCCAGGTCAGCCATGGAACGCGAAGACTATTGTTTTGGGAAATTTTATATTGATTCAAAATATTTATTTAGTTTACTCTTGCAACTCACTGGTTGTCCCTTCCACTGCAGATGTATTTCATATTTTTCTACTTCACCATCGTCTGCACTGTCCCACTCGGATGTTGTTGATGTTGATATTAAATCAGCTTTTTCATCATCTACATCTTCAGCCAAAGTAGCCAAAGAAGACGACTGCTCATCACTCTTGAAGCAACCGGGCGCTGGCACAGGTTTAATTTGTGTATCAATCAAAATATCAGAATTTTTCGAACTCAAAACACTCTTGCAGATTAGCTCCTGTGTCACTGCAATAGCTTTGCGATTGGAAACACACAAGTCTGAGAGATAGTCGAGAAAGCGCGAATCCCAGTTGAGCATATTTTTTCTTACTAATCCAACAAATGTTTCAATTTCAGCTGCTGTTATGTGCTTCTCCAGCAGTTTGCGATTGTTGTGCAGCAGCGCTGTAATGGTGTCTTCTGCGAGTATATCGTAACCGATTTGTTTTTGCATTAATCCAAAATGCTTGGCAATATATTCCTGGGTAAAGAAAACAAAAAAAGATGCTTCAAATATTGGATGCTTAAACTCAATTTTTTAATATTATAAATATATATATATACATTATTATAATATTATCTTATATATAAGAAAAAAAAAAAGAAAAATGTTTATTAATATTAAACCAGGTTTGTAGCGACCCCCTCCCCATAGAATCCGAAATGTATGAAAAAATAACACAAATGAGACCTTTAAAATCAAACTTAAAGTAAAAAAACGGAAATTGAGATAATGATGTAAATGACTTAAAATAAAATAAAACTATATATAACAAATTATATCTCTCACGCTTATAATTTCATAAATCGTAGAATATTATGTTGATATTTTTTTACGCAATTTACAAGCATAAAGGATCTCAACCTTTTGAGAAAATATGCGTTTGAACAGATTTTGTCTAAAATTTGAGATGTTGCATAATCCAGAACATACATATTTCACGGAATTAAAAAAATGATGGAGTATTTCACGTAAGGCGGACAACTAAAAATTTGATCCATTCGTACATGCATTTTTGGTATCTCTCGAGTAACTCTCCACCAACTTTTGTACAAAAATTTGGCCCTATAGTTTCCGATAGTTTCCGAATTATGAGCTTCGTAAAATCAGCTAAAATTTAATGATGGCTTTTTTCGAAGATTTCTCAATAAAAAAAACATTTTTAAAAAACAATTTATACAGTTATTATACAGAATAGTTTTTCAATTATGGTTTAAGGGGGTATTCCTGGTTGTAAGTGCCTGGTTTGGGCACTCTTTGAAAAACTTCTCATTGAAAACGCAGAGTTATTTAAATTCTGTTTTCTTTTATTGTTTTAAGAACATATTAAATTAAATAAAAAAATTTTTCTTTGTACGAGGTCTGTTCAAAAAGTTGTCGACCTTCAAAGTTGGGCGTCGAAAAAAAGGTATGCTGCTTGCGGCCCGGATAACTCGACTTCGGATCATCTGAAATGGAAAAGTAAACGGTGTTAGATTCAGTACAGATGTAATTCTGGTCCCTACCTCAATTATAATTTTTCGATTATTTTTTACAAAATGGCGGTCATTGAAAAATAAAAAACCGATTTTGGGTTTCGTTGTTTAGTGTAAAAAAAATAGTAAAAAATTGTTTGAAATTGTAGGTAGGGACCAGAATAGTGGCAATTGTGCGTCGATTGCACTTTGTTTCATCAAAATCGGTTCAGAACTACGGGCGCAAACTGGGCCGCAAGCTCGAAAAACGTGGTTTCAAGATAAACGCGTTTAAGTTTGAAGTTATTTTTTTGCATCAAAAAAAATTAAATAAAAAATTTGAGCATGTAGTTTTAGAAACTCGACAATTCTGCGTCGATTCCACTTGGTTTCATCAAAATCGGTTCAGTATAACCGGAGAAAAGTGACTTCGAAGTTCAAAAACGTGATTTTGAAAAAACTCAAAGAAAATTTTAGGCAATAAAACATTTTTTTTTTTGTGAAATACTTACATATATCAATCTGCAATGCCAGCTCCATAAAGAACTCCCTCCGCTTCTTCAAAAAATGAGGACTCAGCGGCTCTTTATGCTCTTCGGGCAGTTCTACCTTCTTTTGATGCGGCCAGAGCTCTGGCTTCGGACCTTTTCAAACGATCTTTGAGAAAACTGTATAAAACTCCAAAATGTAATTCTCCGTTTTTTTGTCAATGCTTATGTCTTCGTTTTCATTATTTTTAAATTTTTTTGCCGATGTACTTGTGAATTCGGTGCCCTCATCTCTTTCGTGTTGGTTACTACACAATGTGACAAAAAAGACACATTCAAGAATAATTTTTAAAGTAAACTATTTTGTTGGGGAAATTCCCATATCCTTGTTTTAACATTTTTTTAATTGGTACTTGCATTTTCTTTTTATTAAAATACCGCCACCGCATGGAAAATCCTGCTTATGGCCCTGTATTAAACTAATATAACACTAACTGAAATACCGTGTTTTTTTCGGTTTGTATCTTAATGACAGTACGCTTAAAAATGAAAAAAAAAATAAAATCGAGCATGTTATGTACCTGATTTTTTCTATAATCCTGCTGTGAGAGACGCAAAATTCGATAACATAGGCGGAATATGTTTTTATATGGGCTATTTTTGGGATCACTCAGCTCATCAAGACGCAGAAAAGGTCCGTCACCGCCGGGGCTGTCTTGAAATGGGCCCTGCAATATCTTAAATAGTTGCTTTAAAATGTACTGTTCACGCAGTAGCTTCTGACGATCACGTATTGGATTTTTAATTGACAACTCCAGGGCTTTGGTTTTATTTTGTTCATTCTCCATGCCAGCAATAAAATAAACAATATCCTGCAGCAAGGCGATCAGAGCACGTCTTTCATTTATCGAGATGCTGCCATTGTCGAGTTTGGTGGTTACAGTGGCCAACACTTTGCAGGCATCATTAGCAAAATCCAGGTCACGCACTTCAACTGGCGAAACGGGTATGAGTGCAAAAGCCTCCTTGTCTTCCTTGACCGTGGAGCAGCAAACCTGAATAGAATTTGTGGTAAATGTGGTTAATCAATAATGAACACTAATGCATTTAGCTTTACCTTTGACATGACCGGTTTATCGTCATCGATATCAATGGGTATCGAAGTGGCATGCACCCAGGTATTCGAGCACAAATGACGCATGCGCACATAGCTCGATTGCGGCACTAGGCTATCGGCACGCGCCATGGTCGTTGGATCCAATTCAAAGACTGAGGCAATGTCCGTGGAGAACGGCACAGAAACCAGGCGATATTGTTCTGTTTTAGATTTTTCTGTGTGTAATATTAAGATAATACAAATTAAACTAAATCAAAGCAATACGCACCCATAACGTTCGAGCTGTTACTCAAGCCAGAGTCTTTGGAAGTATCTACTGCATCTACAATTGTAACGCCTAAGCCATCCGAGTCCAGCTCTGCAGCTAAGTAGTAGCCTGTGGCCAGGTGTTTGAAGCGATAAAGAGAGTTCCAATGTCCAGCGCCACCACGACACGAATCATGCTGCACCACCTCAATCTCCCACAGTGCTTTGCTGCTCGTGGCCGCTGTAGCGCTTGTGCGACCCGTAGTGCGTAGAAAAACATGCTGTTGCTTTTTGTACTCATCCATTGTAAGGAATTTTTCCTGCTCCGCATGAAATAGACGCACAACATCGCCACCTTTTAGAATATGCTCATGATTCTCCTTGTGTTCCATGAAAAGCGTTATTTTCCAAGAAGTGGAAGAGTTTAGAACGTTGACCTCTTTGGAACCGGGATTGTCGGGTAACTCATAGCTGGCTGCTACGTGCAGATTCTGCTGATCGGCATTGACAGGATTCAGTATGACTTTGTCGCCAACCACAACATTATCTCCAATGGAACGCAGCTTATAGAAAGGCATGATGTAAAACCAGGATCCTTCATTGCCATTGGCATCCAGATAGACGCGCATTGCATTCTTCTCCAACAGTGAAGGCAAACGCTTGTTCACAGTCAGATATTTATTGGACTTTAGATGAAGTAGCTGTACAACGCTGCCATATTGTATGGAGGAGCCGAGCAATTTTTTATTCTCTGTTTCATTTTGTTTTTTCTCAATTTCAGCTGCATGCTGTAAGGATATTTGGAGGGAGAATACATTTTTTTTTTTAATGAGCTGCTTAAAGGTGCTACTTACGTGCAAACGTGTGAGTAAATTTGTATCTGTATTGGAGCTGGCTGATTGTTTGGCGGCTTTCCAGAATTGCTTCTGTGCCGAATATCGATTCATGGGACATACTTTAATGAGACAGTCTGGAAGCGGAAACAAATTAAGAATTAAGTTATTCACAACTAAAACACGGACTATTTATAGAAATCAAACAAACCTCTAAATTTTTTTGGCGGATAGTTTAAATCACCAGCCTCGGGACAAACAACAGTGCGATCATCTACTAAGCTATGGAAAAAGAAGAAAGAAAAATATTAACATTCGAAGCAAAACAGAAAGCTAGAAATAGTTTAAAACATAAAATAAATAAATTTTTGTGAATACACATTCGAAAAAAATATGGTATGTTGCTCAATTTTTAAAAGCTCTCCAGCCTATTTTACTTTTATACACATTTTAATCGATTATTTCTGTACATATTTAAGAATTTGTATAACAAAACACAAACATAGTTGAACATAAACATAATGGCCTGTAGTAACTCATTAATTATTAACTTACCCAAGCGTACTCAAGAAACCACAAACACTACCCTCAGCATAGAGCGAAACTATGTCACCCAAATGCAGGAAACTCGCCGAACCGATTATATTGTCACCCATAATGTTTGTTGTTGCCTTCTTCCTTCAACTATTATTGCTTTTATTTAATTGTTGTTAATATTGAACTTGACGCTGAGTCTTTGTATGTTTTAACATAGATAGACATCAAGTTTTGGAAGTCAGGACAATGTATTTTTAAGTAGGTCGAGTGGATGGAATTGATTGAAAGTGGTTTTATTTATGCGTTCTTTTTTTTTTTTTTTTGTTATTGTTTTAAGTCAGTGACTTTTTGACCATTTGGTATATTGTGTTTAATATCGTTTTTTAAGTGATGCAGTGTGTGGTGCAGCTCAATTTTCTCTGCTGGAATTAAAAAAAGGGAAAATAAATACGATTGATAAATAGATAAAATGTAATTGATTGATATAAAATTAAAAAACGCTCTTTATGAACGAAATAAAAATAATATCTTGGAACATGATGTTATGAGTTACAAAACCATTTCTTTCGAGATTGTTTACTTTTCAAGAGAGCAAAAAAAAAAAAAAAAAAAAAGTTAAACTGCTTCACAAAACGTTTTGAGTAGATATTGAATGATATGTTATAGTTTTGTGAAGCGCACAAATATTTAAAAAGGATTTCCTAATTACTACCCAAAAAGCATTATAATGAGCGCTCATATTTATGATTTCAAAAAGTCTCTTAATTATGAAGGTTTTATTAAAAGAAAAAAAAAATGAAATGGCCATTTCAGCCCTTGAAAGGACGTTGACCGATCTTTATACCCTAACGCCTACTGCGTGAGGGGTATATTTACTTTGTCATTCCGTTTGTAGCGCCAAGAAGGAGGCGTGGCAGTTAAAGAAAAATATCTATATTTATGATCAGCATCACCTCCTGAGTCGATTTCCGTGTGTCCGTCTGCCTGTTCGTCTGTGATCACGATTACAGCCGTAATTTTAAAGCTCGCGATGAAATTCAAAATAAAGCTTCTCTCTAAAAAAATGTAAAAAATTTTTTTTAAAAAAATAAGCTTTTATTTAAAACCTAAACGTGAACTAAAAAGAAAAAAATAGATTTCAGTGACATTTGTCATATATGTATATAGTAAGTATATTCTAGATTCAGAATAACCTCTCTATTGGTTACCCATCATCATAATAACAGCGTACGTAAATAGGTAAGTTCTAGGGACGCGTATAAATTTAGAAATTTTCAAAATGTAAAATATACAAGTTTACTACACAATATTAGTGGAATTGAATCTTTTAGTAGGCTTATCTGTATATAAATCGCGATCCATTATGCAGGTTTACTGCACAATATCAGTGCCTTAAGCTTTTAAAGCTTTAATGTATTTTACATTTTGAAAATTTCTAAATTTATACACGTCCCTAGAACTTACCCATTTACGTACGCTTTTATTATGATGATGGGTAACCAAGAGAGAGATTCTTCTGAATCTAGAATATACCTACTATATACGTATATGACAAATGCCACTGAAATTTATTTTTTTCTTTTTAGTTCACATTTTGGTTTTAAATAAAAGCTTATTTTTTACAATTTTTTTTAATATTTTTTTTTTTATTTTTTACTTTTTAGTCTTAAAGGTTTATTATGAACATCTTTTATTTTGAAAGCCTTACATATAGCATTTTAATTTTTTAGACCATTAACCTTGACAGTACATATTAACATTATTTATACCATTTACATTATTTATTGCATTATATACTTTATTATGATATAGCATTTTTATTGATTTGTGGGCGGTAAAAGAGGGTGTGGCAACATTTTTTCTAACCCATGCAATACTTGAAGGACATTTACTGAAAAAATTTTTGCTGAAACAGCCCGGTAGTTTTGGAGATATATGAATTTGTGGGCGGCAAAAGAGGGTGTGGTGAACTTTTTTTCTTAAACCCAATCTTCTACGTAAAGAAAATTTACTACCAAAATTTCATCTGAATCGGCCGAGTAGTTTTGGAGATATAACATTTTTATTGATTTGTGGGCGGTAAAAGAGGGTGTGGCAACATTTTTTTCTAACCCATGCAATACTTGAAGGACATTTACTGAAAAAATTTTAGCTGAAACAGCCCGGTAGTTTTGGAGATATATTAATTTGTGGGCGGTAAAAGGGGGTGTGGTCAAATTTTTTCCTTAAACCCCTTTTTCTACTTGAAGGAAATTTACTACCAAAATTTCATCTGAATCGGCCTAGTAGTTTTCGAGATATGGCATTTTTATTGATTTGTGGGCAGTAAAAGGGGGTGTGGCAAATTTTTTTTTCATAATATTGCATTGTCACCTACCTCCCATACAAAGTGACTTTATTTTAACAGTAAAATCTCTTAAAAACCCACATAAATCAATTCAATATAAATTCAATATAAATTCAATATAAATCCTGACTAAGAAATTTGGAAAAATCGGAGGCAAACCACGCCTACCTCCTATGCAAAGTGGCTTTATATTAACAGTCAAATCTCTGCAAAATCTGCTCAAATCACACAAATGTCTTGGAATTTATGAAAAAAACACATAGGCTTTGATAAATAATAAAGACCATCACTATGACATTTGGCAAAATCGGATAAAAACCACGCCTAGCTACCAAGCCAATTTGTCTTTATTTAAAAGGTAAACTCTCTTAAAAATCTGCAAAAATTAAAGAAATGTCTTAAAATTTTGCACATAAGCTTTGATATTTAAAATAAACCTCTTTATGATATATGGCAAAATCGGATGAAAACCACGCCCACTTCCCATACAAAGTGACTTTATTTTAAACGTAAAATCTCTTAAAAATCCATAAAAATTAAAGAAATGTCTTGAAATTTTGCACATTAGCTTTGATACATAATATGATTCATCTCTATGATATTTTGCAAAATCGGATCAAAACCACGCCTACCTCCCATACAAAGTGACGTCATCAAAATAGGAAACCATTCGTTAATATATAAAACTGATTGTCATCGTGTATGTCGTGGCTAAAGACTTCAAATATACTTCAATATGGCCGCGGGAAGGTATTTTAGCTTCGGTACCCTGACGAAGCTCCATCCTTAATAGTTTTTTTTTTAAAATTTTGGATTTTGGGCTTAGGTGAGTCAAACATTTTTTTGGCAGGGTATCGAAGTATGTGCTTTCAAAGCAATGTATTAATCAATAAATGGCTTGGGCGAATAAGTGTAAGTTTATAATTCCAATATAATTCTCTTTACCCAAGCCAACTTAGGTGATTAAACTATTGCTTTTTTCTCGGTGTAGGCGTTTCTGTTTTTGTTTATGTGAAAGCTTTGTTGTTTTTTTTTTTGATTTTGCTTAACGGAAATGAAAAATTAACATTAATGACATAATGTCATTCGCTCCATTCTCAACAATATGCATATCAACCAGGGAAATCAACGACTCATGCTCTTCAGATCCTTACAAACAAGATTGAAAAATCACTGGGGAACAAAGAATATGCAATCGGGTGCTTCCTAGATATTGAAGGTGTTTTTGACAACACCGAATACGCTCATATAGGCGTATGCATTCAGCGCAAAGGTGTTGATAGAACAAGTACTTGGGTGCATAACGTGTTCAAAGTCAGGAATCTGAAATCAACTTTGGGCACGGCAGAACTAAGAGTACTCGCCGCAAAAAGTTGTCCATAAGGAGGAGTTCTCTCTCCAATAATGTGGTCCATTGTAGTTGATGAACTCTTAGAACTTCTTAGCTCAAATGGCTTCGATGTGTAGGGTTACGCTGATGACATCTTGATCCTTATCAGATCAAAATATAAGGATGCTTTATCGCATCTTCTATAGAGAGCACTCAACATAGTATCTAAATGGTGCAGGGAAACAGAGCCTAGTGTCAACCCTAAGAAAACCAACATCATCGTTTTCACCAGGAAAAGAGTCAGAGAAAATATAACTGAATCTACTCTTCTCGGTGAAACTATAAACTTCTCAAAAGAAGTCAAATACTTAAGTGCAACGCTTGATGATAAGCTCACATGGAACCCACACCTTAACAACTCCATGAACAAAGCAAGAGCCTCATTATGGGCCAGCAGAAGCTTTATAGAGAGCAGCATGGAAAACAGAGAGGCCACGGTTCACTGGTAACTATCAAGCCTGGTATTATGACGGCTCAAAGAGAGATGAAAGCGTGGGAGCTAGCGTTTTTGGCTTAAGACAGGAAAAATCTATATATGCCAGCATGGGCTCAGGTAACTCAGTCTTCCTAGCTTAAGACCATGGCATTGAGATCTACCTAAGAGAGTATGTAAACAGTCCCACTAGGAACAAAAACATTTACATTCTCGTCAAATCGACGAATTTCGTAGAAATTGCAAATGAAGAAAATATTTTATGTTTCCAAGTTGCAAACAGTGCTGCGGGTGTTAAATTTGTGCTAATTTGAGTGAAAATATTATAAAAAAGTGTAATAAAAACTATAAAATGTGAAAGAAGTCTTAAAATTGCAAAAAAAAAACCTGTAACAGTTTTAACCTAAAAACAACTGCGAAACGTGGGCATAAAGAAATTCGCGATGAACAGCTGATTTTGACATCTATCTCGCTTTATTCTGCTTTCTACTCCATTCCTCTCCGAGACGGCCTTACCTTATAATTCTACCATGCGCTTATGTAGCGCTACGCATTAGATACGGTTTTTTTCCACTCTCTGGTTGTGGCAGGCGTAACTAAAGAGGGTACGGTTGCAGTAGTATGAGCGGGGTTAAATGCTCTGTTTGGAGTGAAGGTTGCTGCTTCTATATTGAGAGTATTTTTTGGCGTGACCGCTAAGGAGGTGTTCATACGTCAGTCAAATGATTGAATCAATCAACATTTGTTGTTGCTTATGTAAAAAAAAAAATCAACTTTATCTCAGAGCGAAAATGAACTCAAAAATCTTCTCTCGTCAGTCAATATTTCGATTGAGCTCCAGACCTGCATCAATCAGTCATAGGGTTGCATTATTTTACTTGGCTGCTTTTTAGTAGGCAATTATATCAAGAAAAGTAGTCAACTGGAAACAAAGGTAGTTTTTTTGAAGAGAAAAGGAGGTTCTTCAGTTCCTGCCACAATTTTATTAATTCTATTGTTTTTTTTATGACTTGCATCTGATGGTCATTCAAATAGGTATAATTTCCGGCGTATTAATTTCCTAATGTGATCAACTTTAATCCTAAAAGATCAACTATATTTCCGCTATTGTTTTCCAATTTGTAAAATTTTTATGCACACAAAACAACTTAAAAAAAGAAACACCCAAATAAAGTGTTGCACACAGCACGATTGAATTCATAAAATAGTAGGTAGCAGAAAAGTAACAAATGCCTGCGTCGGAGCTTCAATCAAAAAATCGTGTCAATCGTCAAGCGTCAATCAAAATTATCAGAGAGAGTAAAAGAGAGTAAAAAATCGCGATAAACTTCAATCATTTGACTTATGTGTGAACACCTACTAACTAAGGCTTTAAAGCAGTGTCGGGCAAAATTGAAAAACCTATTCACATGTGATTGAGCTAGATTTGCTGCCGACGTCAATGTTTTCACATGTACACAATAAAAATTTCGTGTGGCGTACGAACAGTAGCCGAGTTATGACTTTGGTTCGTGCTTATGAGAAGCTGTGAGCTTAATTTTGCTATTCAAATCATGTCAGTTGACGTTAAGCATTCAAGAAGGCAAGAACTCGCTTCTGCTCGCTTCGCAACTACAGAGAGAAAAATGTTTAATGATAAATGGATGCTATATTTCTTTTTTATAGAAAATACAAACGCTGTAGCGCAATGTCTTATATGCGAACGCACTGTTTCTCGTTCCGTATTGATGTATGTGCAAAGGCATTACTCGGTTTGTCACGCACAATTCAATTTAATTTTAGGAGAAGAACGAAAACTAAAGCTTTTCGAATTAAAAGCTAAATATTTTTTAAGGTTTATTGCTGATGATTTTAATCAAAATATAAATAATTCTTATATTCATCATAATATTTCTTCATTACAATTTAAAAAGGCATCCTATGCTGTGTCATTGGCCTTGGCAAAAAAATGCCGACCGTATGAAGATGGTATGTTTTTTAAAGAATTAAGTCAGGTTGTTTTCAGTTTTTTTGGGGAGCAAGGAAATGAAATGCAACAAATTGTAGAACAAATACGTTTATCCAGACGAACAATAACTCGCCGAACGGAAGTTATTTGTAAATATTTATATTTTACCACTAAGCAAAGGTTATTAAACTGCAAATTTTTTTCTATATGTCTTGACGAGAGCACGGACATAAATAACTTAAGCGTATTAATCATATGTGTTAAGTCAGTTGATGAAAACTTACAAACAACAGAGGAAATACTCTCCGTTGTTTCAATGCATGGGCATGTTACAGGCGAAAACCTCTTTAAAATACTACAACAAAATGTTTTTTCACTTTTTAACAAAAAAAAGTTGACTGCGATTTGTACTGATGGAGCCAGAGTGATGACTGGAAAAAATCAAGGGCTGATAGGTTGGTTAATGAAAAATAATATAAAAATTCCAGCTTTTCATTGCATTATCCATCAGCAGTCGCTTTTTTCGAAAGAGTTAAACCTTTCCTATGTAATGGAAATAGCCATCAAAATTATTAATGCAATTCGAGGGGGGCATAATGCACTACGGCACGGAAAATTTAAAGATTTTCTCGATGAACTTGATGCCGAGTTTGGTGATTTAATTTTGTTCACAGAGGTTCGTTGGCTTAGCCGTGGTAGGAGCTTGCAAAGCCTTTTTGATTTGAGGAATGAAGTTTTACTGTTTTTGGAACAAAATTTCTTTTCAAAATCGGATGATTTAATTTCAAATCTTAAGAATAAAGATTTTTTATTAGACTTAGCCTTTTTATGCGACCTTACTCTTTTATTAAATCAATTAAATCTGTCACTGCAGGGTAAAAACAGACATATTTTTGAGCTAGTGCCTATTGTAGAACACTTTGAGCGCAAACTAAATATTTTAATAATTCAATTAAAAAATAATGATCTGTCCAATTTGGATAAAACCAGGATAATATGGTCAGATAATTTAAATTTTAATAAATTAATAGACTATACAAGGATTGTTGAAGAGTTATTAATAAATTATAACAAAAGATTTCAAGATTTTCAGATAATTAAAACCGCAATTGAATTGCATAATAATCCTTTAATTTGCAAAATTAACGACCAACCAACAGAAATACACGCAGAGCTAACAATGCTGCGCAATGATATAAGCCTTCCCTTGGAAATGGGTCAACATTTTTGGAAACAGGTAAGAGAGGAAACATATCCAAATATTAAACATGAAATCTTCAAAATATATTCTATGTTCAGTTCCTCATACGATTGCGAGGTTGGATTTTCAACCCTCAAAATTATCCAACATAAATTAAGAAACCGTTTATCAGATGAACATATCTCAGATTTACTGCTCATTAAAAGTTATGAAGGCAACATAAATATAGACGATATAATAGAATTTGAAAAGTTACTATAAAAATAATAATAATAATAATAATAATAATAATAATGATAATGATAATAATAATTATAATAATAATAATAATAATAATAATAATAATAATAATAATAATAATAATAATAATGATAATGATGATGATGATGATGATGATGATGATGATGATGATGATGATGATGATGATGATGATGATGATGATGATGATGATAATAAAATAATAAATAATAATAATAATGATAAATAATAATAATAATAATAATAATGATAATAATAATAATAATGATAATGATAACAATAATAATGATAATGATAATAATAATGATAATAATAATTATAATAATGATAATAATAATAATTAAAATAATAAAAAATGATAATAATAATTATAATTATAAATCATAATAATTACAATTATATAAATAAAACATAAAAAAAATGCATTTTATTTACAGTGTAAATAAAACCAGCGCTGTCGCTCTCTCATGGACACAGACACAAGCTTGCATGTTTATGTATTGTTTTGCCCGACACTGCTTTAAAGGGTTTAAAGTATGAGAGCGAATAAAGTTCGGGTAAGCTACTCGGGAGGAGGTTGTTTTTTTTTTTGATGTTTGATGACTTGGTGTATAACTGGTTGAGGGTGACTGATTGAAACGCGCTTATGTTAAGGATATGTGATATTATATATCGGAATATATGTGATTATATATATGTGATTATATCGGAACCGATAGCTTAGAAATGAAGGGTTGATGCCTGAGACGAAAGAAAGCAGGAAAGATGTTGATTTTAGAAGTTCAATTAGAATCTGAGGAGTGTTTTTTAGGTATCCTAGAAGGTGGCTTAATAATATTGTTATATGGACTGACCCATGTTCCCGTTGAGCTAGAATGATGAAACTTTACAAAAAAATTTAATTTGGTCTAACTTAGAAAAAAAAATAACCAAAAATTTAAAAAAAAAATAAAAAAAATCAATACCTACTTTTTATTTTCAATGGAACGATATTAAACGATATTCTACAAGCAAAATCGAGCGTTTTGCGACAATATTGATCACAAGAATTTCCACAATACAAAAACGTATTTCGTTAAAGACCAGCGTTGTGTCAACCCGCGTGAGCCACGTATGCCAGAAAGTTTTTTCAATTGAATTAATTTCTCTGTTCGGCCGTCACCTCTATGCAAACAATGGCAAGCCTCAGAGAGTAAAAACTGCCATGAAAAGCTTCTTGAGAACATAAACATAAACATAAACATGTAGGTAAACATGTAGGTCCAGTTCTCGATCATTTGTGTTCCAACATTTCACAACACTCACAACACAATTGATCATTAGAAGCTCGGTCAAAGTCCTTTCAAGGGCTGAAATGGCCATTTCGTTTTTTTTTTAATAAAGAGGCTCGTATAAGAATTTTATTTTACCTTTTTTTTTTTTTAATATTTTTTAGAGGTTTAAAATTAAAGAGCAAAAAAAAAAAAATTAAAAACTCCATAATTGTCCTAGCGTTAACGCAACGCTGGACAAATATGGGTTAATACTCTTATTGCTAGATATTTTCGGCTTCCATTTAGGCACTGCGATCCACTCGCTTATGCGTATGTTTCCATTTCTCAGTATTCTTTCATGATATTTTAAAAACAATCAGGAGTATTTTGTGTTTATACTTAATTTAAAACTGCTAAATTTTGCGTATCTAGAAGACGTCTTCTGGCAGTCAAATTTTGTTTCCAAGTTTATTGTTTTTTCTTTGTTAGGTTGAGTACTTTTGGGACCACCCTCATATGTACAATGGTTTTTAGAGAAGTCTGTTATTTGATTTTTAAATTCTTTAACCCTGTACGACTATTGGGTCATATTTAACACTATTCAATATTGCAAAAATATGTTTTTTTGAAGGGGAACTTCTTTAGACGCGTATACAATATCATGGCGAATTAGATGAGGGATAGAACAATTAACAACAAAAATTCGTGTTCTAACTCTGAGCAACGTATTTATTTCAAGTGGAGCTGCTCTAGGTTGATTAATATAGGTTGAGTCACTTGAGAGAAAATCACTCTTTTTTCCCTTTTGTTGGAACTGTCAAAGTTAGCTGTTAGCTAAAAATTGTACAGATTCAGGCTTTTTATTTATATGTCCTTTCATCCATTCTGCCAGCTCGACTCAGCTGCTCTCAATTGACTCAAGCTTTATTATAAAACTTTGAAGCTGCTGTTTTACTATTAAGTATGGATTCTTTTTTTCTTGCTTATCTAATGGCCTTGGATTGTGTCTTGGTTATATAAATAGTAATGCACGAGGCACAAAATTTACATAGATTTCACGAAAATATACTTAAAACTATAGTTATTATATAATTATAACAGAATTGACACCGCGAAAATTCCCCAATACGTACAGCCGTGGACACATAAATAGCACAAAAATACATGTAGGGGTTTTCACATAAATTTAAATAAAATATAGAGGATAACAAGAATTTATATCATGGTATTTGAGTTTAAACATTAAAAACTTGAAATCAGTAGTAACTTTGTAACTGCGAATTAAAAATTAGAAAATTAATGAAAAATCTGAAATTTTTCCTTAGCTGAAGTGGACGTATAAATAGCACAATTTGGATTCTGAAAAAATGACATAGTGATTTATTTTTATTTTACAATGAGCTGACGAATATGCTTACTAGTACTTGGTACTGTATCCCGAATTGTCCAAAACAGCCCGACTTCTTCGTCCCATACTCTCCACAAGTTTCCTGACCCAATCCTTCGGAATAGAGTACCAAACCTTCTCAATTCCACTCCATAACTCATCTTAATTTCGAAAATGTTGGTTGCTTATGCTGACCTTCACATCATTCCATAAATTTTCTATGGTCTTGAGGTCTGGGCTTTGAGCCGCCCAATTCAAAATATTAATTTTTTCCTTTTTTAGCCAATCAATCACAACCTTTGCTGTGTGTTGTTTATGTCATTATTGTGCATAAAAATCCACCTAATAGGCATGTTCTCAAGTCATGAACAAAAGCCGAACAAAAGTTTTTCCATCTGGTTCAACCCTATTAAATTTAGTTTTGTCAGTCCAAAGCACGTTTTTCCAAAATTGGTCTTCTTTATTCACACGGGCCCTTGCAAACGCTAACCGATCCTTTAAATCTTTTTTTTGTTAAGAGCGGCTTTCTTCGGCTAATGCGTCTATAAAGATTAGCTTCACGTAGTCTCCTAGTAACTAGTTTTCTTGCAACATTAAGATTATTTTCTTCATTTATTTCTCTCATAATTTGCTTTGCTGACTTGAAAGGATCAGCCTTACTTTTGCGAACTAAAGTCATTCAGAACTATAAATCAGTAGAGGCGGTGGTTTTACGTCTAGATTTGCGCGGCTTATTCTCGAAATTATTTGAACCATTTGATGTAACCAGCTTGAGTGCATTATAGACCATTTTTGGCGAAATTTTGAGAATATCCGCGATTTCAGATGGTTTTTTGCTTATTCACTAAGTTCGTCAATTATAGACCTTTTTTCCGGACTGCAGTGTTTGCCACGACCCATTTTATTTAGAATCGGCGAAATTAACTGAATAAAAGTCTACAATTTTTACAAACACCCGATATTGTTAACTTTTATTCACCAACTAACATGTGTGCTGTTTATATGACCACAGCAGATCGTACATGCCTATACAGAAAGAGATGGCCTGAGCAAATAAAATAAAGTAACGGTACATCTCTCACGGAGTTTTAAACAACGTCACACTGGAGTCTCAAAAAATTATAACTACAGTTAATATATATATTAAGCTGAGTCAAAAAACAATATTAGTTAAATATATAAGCAATCCCAGAAATTCGTTTTTTGGGTAGAATTTACACTTCTACCGTGCTTGGCGGCCATACACATATTTTTTCTAAAACGCTTATACTGTTTTGAATACCTTAAATGCACTTACTTTAGTGGTATTTAAAACTCAATCTGTATGTAAATTAAGCTAAACGCTCAATTATGCTGCAATCAAATATTTAGGAAAGGTAGACAGGGTGTGATATTAAAATCCCAGCAGATATAAAAAACAACAAAAAAAAAATCTCATAAAAAATTTAACACGGTTGTGAAGTTGTTGTTGCTAGGAAAATGAGCATGAGTAGAAAAAAGCATAAAATATAGACAAGTACACACTTATAAAGTAGAAAATTTTTAATTAATTTTAGTTTTTACTTTCATAATTTTATGGAAGTTAGAGAAACAGTTTCATGATATGATGAAAAATCTTCATGTTTGCTTGAAATGTGAAGAGTAGCATATTTTTTTTTTATTCTCACACAACTCTGAATGTATATACATGATGGCTGGATAAATGGGGCGGAGCAAGGGAAAGTGTGTCAAATCACATCATGTATCCGGAAAAGTTTTCATACCGTTGACTGAGTTTTAATTTTTTTTTTACAGCAATCTCACGATTAAATTGTATACTCTTTTATATTATAATTAAATAAACAACTTTAAATTCAAGGAAAAGTTAAACTGACTAAGCAGTTTTTAACAGCATTTAGCCTAAATCTGCTTATTCAGCAAAATTCTGTTCATTTGGATGCTGTTCACTGCTGCTGGGATGCTAGACAGCAATATTATTTTAATTATTACTCACATCTTTATTCACGAATTTGATGTTATATCCAAAATCCAGGTGGTTCTGGTTTTTATGCATTAGTTTAAACAATTAAAAAAAAAAATCATTAATTAAGTAAACAAATACTTTAAAACGTACATGAAAAAAAGGTATTTAAATTTAAGTGCTTTTTTGTGCTTTTCCACAATCCTTGCCTGACCAAACTCTTAAAGTGACGAAATGAAAATAAAATTTTCCCTGGCTAAGCTAAAACTTTTTGTTATACTTTCTAGGAAATTTTTTCATAAAACTTTTCCTTTCAGCTTCGTTAAAAGTTTAGCTAGAGTAGAGCTTTTTGTTTTTAACGCTGCCGTTGTTCTCTTTACGCTCACACACAGCCATTAAACTTTTGCTCTCGTTTGTAAACTTTTCATTCATGGATTTCTCGCTCGCAAAGTAAACAAACTAAGTTGTGTTTTTTTTTTTTTTTTTGTTTTAGAAAATTTGCACATTTCCATGCTTTTTGTTTTTGTTTGGCCGCTTTTAATTTTGTTTATTGTTTACATTTGCTTGACTTGGTCTACTTAATGAGAGAGCACATGTTTTGTGGTTCTCTCATACTTTGGTATAATATCTACTTAAGTGTGTCATTTTTGTGGGTGTTTAAACTTTATGTATAATGAATGACCTATTAATTTAAATCAAACTTAAATTGGCAGATAAGATTTAAATTTTTGTTGTTTAGTTTAGTTTTTGGAATTTATTTTCTTCCATGCATCGCTAAATAAATCAACGTGAAAATAAAGTAACTTTTTTGAGAGCCTTAAGGCGGTCTTCTCATTGAGCAACTTTTTTTTTCGACTTTTTTTTTGCATTTATTTATAGCTTGGGTAGTTGTGAAAATGCCCCTAAAAGGATTTTTAGAAATTCGAAATACTTTAGACGATACAGCCTTTTTTGTGAAGCAAGGTCTTCGTCAAAATGAGCTATTTGATTTGGTGATGGAGGTAATAAAACCAGCTTACGAAGCGCTGTCGGCAGATAATTTGCTTGAAAGATGCCTTGGATCTGAAACTCAGAATTCCAATGAGTCCTACAATTCTGTTCTTTGGTCACTTTCGCCCAAACACATCAACTCAGGCGCACGCACCATCGAAGTGGCCAATTTCATTGTAACGTGCCTCTTCAACGACGGTTTTATACCCATACTTAAAATTATGGGTTTAATGGGTATTGCGATTGGCAAAAACGCATACGAATACGCACTATCTCGCAATGAAGACAGATTGAACCGATCAGAGACTCGAGCTGCGGCATCATCAAAAGCTGGCAGAACGGCTCGCAGAGCAGAGGGCAGCAGAAAGCAGTTTCTACGAAAAAGAGGAAGGTGGCCTGTATGGAGCTGGCATCGCCGACTAATATTTGTAAGTAAAAATTGTCAGCTCTTTAAAGCTGCATTTAAACATTTTTGATTTTTTTTTTTTTTTTTCCCAAAAAAATTACTTCAAACTTTAAACGCGTTTATCTCGAACCCACGTTTTTCGAACTGGCGGCCATGATATCTCCAGTTCAACTGAACCGATTTTCATGAAACAAAGTGGAATCGACGCAGAATTGTCACCATTCTCGGGTGAACTTCGACCATAATTTAAAAAAATTTTTTACTATTTTTTTTTACACTAAACTACAAAAAAAAAACCCGAAATTGAAATTTTTTTTTTGAATGGCCGCCATTTTGTCAAAAAAAATCACAAAATTAAGCTTGAGGTTCACCCGAGAATTACATCTATACTGATTATAACCCCGTTTTTTTTTTTCATTTCAGACGCTCCGGAGACCCGGAATCGTGGCCGCCGTGACGACACCTTTTTTTTTCACCACCAACTTTGAAGTCTCATTACTTTTTGAACAGCCCACGTATCGAGGCAAAAAAAATTTTTTTATTCACTTTGAATCTTTTGTAATACAATAAATAAAAAAGTTTTCAATTATTCTTTGCGTTTTCAAATAAGAAATTTTTTAAAAAGGGTCCAAAAAACGGGTTTTGAATGAGAAGACCGCCTTAAGGTAAAATATATGTAACAACTAAAAAAAAATGTCTTATTTTACATAAAAAGTACTTTTTAAAAATATTTTTTTATTTCAAAATAATTTTCAGGCTTTTATGTAGAGGACGCTGAAAATAACATTAAAAAAAAAATACATCCAAAATGGTTCGATGGATATGGCCTTTCCCATGTATCTGAAACAAAAAAAAAAATGAAATACCATTTTAAAGTACAGACCATTAATTCGGCATCCCCCCTACGCACGCTCACTGGGGTGTTTTTTTTAAAAATTATGGCGAAAGTTACGAGTAAAAAGTTAAAAAAAAGAGATAAATTTTCGCGCGTTTTTTGTTTATATAAAAAAAAAAAAAACAAAAAATAGTAGGCACTTGAATTTAGGAGGGATACTTAAAGGACAAAATTACGAACAAAATGCACTAAGATTCATTGAAATTGAACCAATAGATTTCGAGTTATCTATCGAATCGTTTTAAAAAAACTGATTTCGAGGAAATCGCGTTTAAAGTTTTTGTTTTTCAAAATTTTGCATATATTTTTAAACTTATCGGTTGATAACATTTGCAATTATTTAATCTGCAATGTCAGGTATCGATTTATTATATTCTTGAAACTATAAAAATCACATTAAACAAAAATAAATTTTTTTTTAAAGTTTACACGTAATATACGATTACCTTAGGTAACCGATCATTAGTATTTAGAGAATCTATAGGTCGGGCTATTCTTAATTTTATAACAAGAACAAGGGGCATCACTTTTGTTTAAAATACACACAAAAAAAAACTTATGTAAAATTTACCTAAGAATCGTGTATATTTCATAAGAATCATCTAAGAATTGTGGATACAAAAATTTGCATATTTTTTCGTTCTAAGATTTAAACTTTCTCAGTTTATCGCAAAAAAAAACTTTTTTGAAACAATGTTGTTTTTTCTTAGTTAATTGTATAATTTTATTTGAATATTTTTATACAAAAATTGCCCTAAGTTATCTTAGGTAATTTTAACTCGACTTTTATTTACTAAGAATTTAGGTCATAACTATCTAAGTTTTGCTTTTCCTAGTCATGTATACCTTGAAAAAAAATTCAAGTATTTTTACCTAAGTCAGTTATAATATTTTGCACGAAACCTAAAACAACTTGTATAATTAAACAAAAAAGCTTATTCAATATGTATTTGGTTAAACAAAGCTTAGGTAGATATTACTAAAGTATTTCGGAATGAAAAAAGTCAAGATAAAATTACCTAAGAAACTTAGGCAAATTTTAATTTATTTAAACATTTGTAATACAAACTATAATTACTGAAGAAAAAACAAAATAGTTTCATAAAGGGTTTTTTTAAAGGTTTTTTAAAAAAACAATAACAACCAAAACAAAATAGTCGACAAGACAAACAGACGGCAAAAAATGTGCATGCTTAGTAAATGCAATGCTATTAGAAAAGAAACAATACATTTTTAGTCGAGTTGTTTGACATAAAATAGATTATTTTGAGTTTGGGCAAATATGCGCAAACTTTAATTTCTGATTCTAATAGAAAGAATCCCACATTTTTTAAATATATAAGCACTTTTATTAAATTATACAAAATTCACATTTAAAACACAACATGTATATGAAATATTCCGTAACATGTGAACTTTTTTAAACAAAAAACTAAACACAAAATATTTTTCTACACTTTTTCATAACAGTTTTTTTCAATATATAGATAAATAACTGACGTTGAAGGCTCCATGTAGAAAATATAATATTTTTTGTTATTTTACAAAAAAAATTTTTAAAAATCTGCACAAATCAGTTTCATCACTTTGCGCAAAAACACAACCGATAAATTAACTTTGACAGCGCGCAGTTGCATAATAAACAAATAAAAGTAAAAAAATTTTTTTTAGTGACGCAGACATATATCATCTACTTTAACTCGGCAACAAACATTATTGTCAAAACTTTGTTTGATTTTTTGAATTAATTCTCAGTTTCGGTACCTTCTAATCCAGTGTGCATTGTGGGTTGATATTAGAGCCCTGCATGAATATATTCATCAAGTGAATATACCCTGATTTTCTGTTGTAGCAGTCACTGCAAGCAAAGCTGCAAGCGAATAAATGTTAACAACAGGTCGTGTAGCGCAAGAGAATAACTTTTTATTTGTTCTCTGTTCTCTTTTCATACACTCTTGCACTGAGGTGAGCTTGCGATCTACGTGTTGTTTCAGTTTTTTCTCTGCGCACTTTATAAACTACACGAATACTCAGGTATCTGCTGCAGTGACCTGAATAAGAGTTAATATGTTGGGTTTTCCCCGCAATACGCTTTTTGTTATTCTTAATGCATATTTGTATTATTTTTTGTTGCTTTATTTGCTACCTTCCATACAAAAAACACAAACACTGTCGAAAATAGCTTATATCGCCGTAGTTACGGCTTATATCGGCCGTAACTGACTCCTAGAGAGGTCAAATATATGAGTAGGTCCTATTATTTGTTGCCGCTCAACATTTCTCCTGAGCACACTTACCCACTATCTACCACCCTTCTTTGGGTCCTAATACAAAAAACACAAAAGCTGTCGAAAATAGTTTATATCGGCCGTAGCTGAACTCTTAGAGGGGTCAAATATATAAGTTGGTCCTATTATTTTTTGCCCCTCAACATTTCTTCCGAACACACCTACCCCCTATCTGCCACCCTTCTTTGGGCCCCTGTACAAAAAACACAAAAGCTGTCGAAAATAGTTTATATCGGCTGAATTCCTAGAGGGGTCAAATATATGAGTTTGTCCTATTAGTTTTTGCCCCTCAACATTTCTTCCCAACACACCTACCCCCTATCTGCCACCCTTCTTTGGGTCCCAATACAAAACACATCTGTTTCTACGAACGGACGAATAAAAAAATATTCGCTAAATATTTAGGGTATGAACATTAATATTTTTGTTATTTTTTATTGCTTTATTTGCTGCCTGCTGGTGTTAGTAAAGCAACGTGCTCTTATTCTCTTCGTTTCTTATATCTGAATAAAACAAAGAGAGTGCATGAACAGGTATGAGTAAAGCAGAAAAAGGATAGAGGAAATTTTTTATTCTATAGCAAGAGAATATATTCAGGGAGGTGAAAAAGCATACTCATGCAGGGCTCTAGTTGATATGCACGTAGAGATCAGGGATGATATTTGGGGGCTTTTGGGGCTTTTTTGAGCCCTTTTTGATTTCGTAAGCCCCAAAGCCCTTTCGATTCATTTTAGGCCTTTTTTCTGAAATTCTACTGAAAAATATCAAGAAGTATGTCATCGAGGTACAAATTTTAAATTTGTAATAAAATCGTTCTCAGTAAAATAAGTTCTGTTGAATGTTTTGAAATTAAAGCTTAAAAAAAACCCAAAAACTTAAACAATTCTCCCCAATTTTGCTTTTTTAAGCTATATACGCCTACGCAGGTACGATTTTGGTAGGCTACAATTGTAAAAATCTATTAAAACTGAAGAACATTTTTAAAAAACTGACTTTCTTATATTTTGTATAAAGCCACCATGTTAGCATTATGAAGAATAACCAATTTTTGTATTATTGAATGTCTCTACACGAAATCTTCTTACAAACATTTGGTATCTACTATAATGGAGGAAGTATGAAAATTCCTGCACACTCTCCAAAAGAATGTCTAAATTTTTGAACCGATTTTAGTTTTAATAGTATCCTAAAGTAATTCTATAGCGTCAATTTTCTTTTTTCAATTTAGTCATTTCTGAATATATTTTTTTGGTAGAACTGATATTGTTTTGGTATCATGCCCATTTCGTCCCGCATCATTGATTTGACTTCTTACAAGTCTTAACGCATATCTTTCCTCATATATTTCTGACATTATTATGTATATAACAAAGGACTCAAAAAATACTCCTAAGGCCTTTTCCACATGGAGCAATTGAAAAACAACGCAACATCAACAAATGTTGTTGTTGTTGTACAACCCATGTAAGTACACCGGAACCTTCAAATGAAGCATCTTTTTTACAACGAAACACAATAAAACAATTGTGTGGTACTTCAAGTTGAGAAAAGTATCAATTAAATTCAGAAAATTGTGTTTTATGTTTATTGTTTTGAATACAGGAAGCAGCAATAAGCGAGAAGTTAACAAATTTATATTTGTTATAGAAGAAGTAGAAAAATATCGCTGCTTATTTAATTATAAGTTGCAATGAGAGATCAATGTTGCGTTGTGCGTGACTTGCTCATCTGAAAGCATAGGTTGCAATAATGTTTGGAATTGTAGTGGCTTGCAACTTTCTAAGCAATTATGTTGGAGTTGGGTTACTTTTCCGTTTCTCCGTGTGGAAAAGGCCTAAGACTCTTTAACGATGAATATATCGATCCAATTTGCGGTTTTCTGTGGAAATGCTTTTCTATTTTTATTTGTATTATTAACTTATTAAATAAATGGCTTTGTCAAAATAAGTTTGAAGAAATTAACTGATATGGATAATTTTTTGGCATATTCTTGACTTTTGCAATCAATGCACATTACACAATGCACCTTCATGCTAAGGTGCAATGGGACCTTTATGTATGAAATAAAATCTATTAAAAAAAAAACAATTATACTACATCTCTTTGATCCACAATTTTTGATTCTGAGAGCTGATCGTTTAAATTAAGTGTACTATTTTTGTGACAAACCAAAAACTTCCCCGCTTAGGTTGAAACAGTGAAAGCAAAAAAAAAAACACGAAAACATGAAAACTGAACTTCAATTTGTTTTAATTTTCCGAAACACTTAAATCGAAATCTATTGGAATATTTCGAAAGGCTAAATATTCAAATAGAAAGTTTTTAATATTGAATTACCACTAAAGGCCCCATTCTTGGCAAAAATGCCCTATTTTTGAATAAATTTTGGGCCTTTTACAACTAAGCCAATATCATCAACCCTGGTAGAGATCCGCACAAAGTGAAGTGAAGATCCGTTCGCCGCTTGATGCCAAAATAAACTCTTTTTCTATTTTCAGTTTGTAGCTTACATTGTGCTCTCTTTTGAGCGAGAGAACTGGTTTCGAATTCATTGGAAAAGTACAAGTGATGCAAAATGTTTATAAAAAAAAAAAACACATGTTTTTGACATTAATTTTGTATCGAATTTTATTTCAATGAAATAAAAAATTCAAATTTGATTTGAATTAAAATTTAAAATTTAATTTAAATTAACCCTTAACTGGTACATGTGGTCTGTGGGACCACATTACAAAAAACAAAAGAGTATATTTCTTTTATTATTTCACAATTGGTTCTCTTAGGCTCAGTACCTTTCTAGCATATAGGTGTTTTTAAGCTTTCGCATTGATCAGTCGTGTTGTGCTTTGATGTTGGTAAATATTGCATTTTTATTTTCTTTGTGTGGTCTGTGGGACCAATTGTACCATTAGTGTAAGTTTTTTTCTTTTGTGTTCAGTTGCGTGGGAGCTTTCTCAGTGATCAGTTGTGTTTTCCTTTGTTGTTGGTATGTATTTTTTTTTTTTGTGTGTTCTGTTTTTGTAATTGTAAATTACTGTATTTTATTTATTTTGTTGTAGCAATGGCTACCTCTAGAAAATTGTCAGTTGAAAATGTGAATTACCATTGTTTTGAAGATGTTATTGATGAAATCGTGCTAACAGATGACTCGAGTTCCGAATCTGCTGGAGAGAAGGAATATTTAATAAGTGAGCACGATAGTGAGTCAGTGCTTTCGGAGGAGAGTGATGATGAAAATGTAGATGCAAAAAGCAACAAAAAAAATTCGAAAAATTACTTTTATGGCAAAAACAATTTTAAATGGGCCAAGGCTTCTCCTTGCCGTAATGTTAGAACTCCAGCTCACAATATCTTACGCATTCCGTCTGGAAATAATGAAATAAGTAAAAGGTCACCATTACAGTTGTTTGAATCATTTTTTGATAAGGAAATGGTATCCTCTGTTCTTCTGAAATCGAATGCAAAGCTTTCAGTACTAAGAGCAAATTACAAGGTACCTAACCATGCCGTGTTAAAAGATATTAGTTTAATAGAACTCAGAGCATTCCTTGGGTTACTTCTGTACACAGCAGCATTTAAATCAAATAATGAAGATGCAAGTCTCTTATTTGCAACTGATGGGACTGGACGAGAAATCTTTCGAGCAGTAATGCCCCAAAAACGCTTTCTAATCATATTGGCATCACTACGTTTTGATGATCTCGAAACAAGAGCTAGGCGCAAACTAGAAGACCCAATTTGTGCGGTTTCGGAGCTCTTTTCGAAACTAATAGAGAACTGCAAAAATAACTTCACACCGGGATCATATCTTTGCATTGATGAAATGCTGGTACCATTCAGAGGGCGCTGTCGTTTCAAAATATATATGCCAAATAAGCCGGCCAAGTATGGCATTAAGATTCTTTGCATGGCCGATACAAAGACCGGATACCTTTATAACGCATATATATACTCTGGAAAAAATTCAGATGGAATCGGCCTGACATCTGAAGAACAAAAACTATTACGATTGGCGCAACCAATTTTAAATTCTAACAGATGCATTATTGCAGATAATTGGTTTTCTTCTCTCGAAGCTGTTCAAGAGCTAAAAACACGTGGTGTAGCCTATACCGGAACACTAAAGAAAAACAAAAGAGAGATACCTCAAGGGTTCTTACCAAATAGAGACCGAGCCGTGCATTCTAGCCTCTATGGCTTCACGAAGTATCAGACGCTTCTTTCATTCGTCCCTAAGAAAGGGAAAGCAGTTTTACTTATTTCATCAAGGCATCACTCTTCGAAGGTTGACAAAACCAATAACTTGCCAGAAATGATTTCATTTTACAACACCAATAAGGGTGGAGTTGATACTTTAGATAAAAAATGCTCTAAAATAAGTTGTCAACGTAGAACTCAGCGCTGGACCTGTAGCATATTTTTCAGGATAATAGATATTGCTGCCGTAAATTCATATATTTTGTCGTCAAATCCTAATAAGTCGCGTACTGAGTTTATAAAGGAGGTTGCAAAAGCTCTCACTGAGCCCCTTATGAAGGAAAGACTTCAAAATATATATCTGAAGTCTGATTTAAAAATGAAAATTCGCAAAATTTTGCAGGAGCCAAATGATGAACCAGTTGCGAACACTACAGGTACTTCTGACAGGAACAAGCGGAAAGTATGCTATATATGCCCTTCAAAAAAGTACAGAAAGACAGCTTACTATTGTATTCAATGTGAAATGCCAGTGTGCTTGCAATGTTCCAAGAACATTTGCAATAACTGCTGCAATAACCAAGTTATGTAACTGTCCAGCAAAAATTTCGATAAGAAAAATGTCAGACATGAAGGCGTTGCCGTTTTTTTTTAGTTACATTTAAAAAGCAACTATTTAATGAAATATTTAATTTGAATATTTTTGTAATAAAAAAATGTAAATATAATATTAAAATATATTTTTGTTTCATAATTTTCAATGAAGACTAATAACGTATTTTATTTGTTACTTGTTTTTTAAAATAAACAAAAACAAAATAACTTAAAAACAATAATTCACAAAATTCTTTCTAAATAGGAAAAAAATGTTCGATTAAGATGTTCTTCAAAAAAACCACATTAATCTAACGAAATTTGTGGTTTTTTTAGCATTTTAAGTTGGCGTAGTCCCTGGGACCACATGTACTGTTAGTGTGATTTTTTTTAGGTGTACCAGTTAAGGGTTAACATTTCAAATGTGATTTGAAAAAAAAATGCGTAGTAAAGTCTAATTTTTCTGGAAAATTCAGAAGAAATTATGAAATCCAAACATAAAAAACCGTTCAATCAAACTACTTCTGGATTCAATTCAATAAGAATTAATTTAATTTAATTTCATTCATTATATTACCCAAAAGTATTTCTCAATTTAATGTTTTTTTAACTTAGCCAAACGTTTTTCAATTAAAATAAGAAAAATCGTTTTTTATAAGGTCGCGTTTTGACGACAGGCTATAATAGTAGGTACAATTTAATGCAGATGAGTTTTAAAGTAAATAAGTATTTGTTATTATAATATTCTATAATTTTTAAATTATCTCCCATTGCAAGATTCGAACTCACGTTATAATTGAAATAAAAGTAGTAAATAAAAATTGTCTACACAAATTAACTGTGAATCATGATTTTTGAACTATTTAAAAATTAAGACAGAAGGAATATTGAAATGTAATACAGCATGACTTAAAATTCAAATATAATATTCACCATAGTATCAAATTTATTACAAAAGATATAAGGCATCGTTGTAATTTGAACTGTATTTAAATTTAACAAAAATTTTTTTTTTGAGAGTTTTGTGATTTTTTGAATTCTTTTTTAATTGAAAAAAAAATGCTTTCACAATTACAATCTTTCGCTTGTGTTAAAATCTATCCAGAATTTCTAAGTGTGCATATAATCACTAAGAGAATGAAATTTGGAAGCAATAATTGGGGCGGCACGCCGATTTATACGTGAGTTTGGATTTTGGAGTTTGGAATTGGACATTAAGGCAGTACTTTAGTGTAGAATGTTGAAAAATCTAATTTATTTTTTTTTGCATATTTTCGAAGATTATATGGATTGTTTATGGAGTCATAGCTATTTTAGTGATGCTCAAACTGTAATTTAAGTGACCTCTGCAAACTTTATAATACACAAACGGCATTTTTTGTGTATTATTAAAATATTAATAAACATCATATCGCAAACTAAATACAAAACAGTCATAGCTCAAAATTTACAAATTTTTACTTTTTAACGTAAAACTATTCGTGGTGATCATATACTTTGACTGTAACACATCAAATACATTTTGTACACATCTTCATTCTCTCTAGTTTAAAAAAAAGTTTTGTCTCATTGCTTTGTATGGAGTTCCTTCGAAAATAAAATTATTTTTGCTTCACCTAGAAATTTAAAAATTTTGAGTTGTGACTGTTTTGAATTTAGTGTGCGATATAATAAAAAATTTCTAACCGAAATTTGAATGCCCAACTCTATAACTATAATAAAAAAAAATGAGATTTAAGCTTTATATTTATGCTGCCAATCAACATACGGCAGCAAAAAGTGCACTAAAAGCTAATATTGCACTTATGTACGAGCTCTTGTGAATAAAACCGGTAGCCATGCTAAAAAACCAATGAAAAATAATGAAAAGCTTTCACCTTGAAATACATAATTTTGAATAAACAAACAAAAACAAACTAAAAAAAACACAAACAAAACATAATGAAGCACGTTTTAACACAGCTGATTATCAATTTAAACAGCTGAAAACAAACAGCTGTTGCAAGAGAGAGAGAGAGAGAGAGAGAAAGAGAGAGTGCCAAAGAGAAAGTAATTTGAAAAGCTTAGAGTGAAGCTTATGCGCATAAGCTAAAACAAGCTTAAAAGCTGTATTAGCACATAAAAGCTGCATTAAAGCTGCAGGATTTTACAAAGGATTCAGTCATAGAACGGATTTCAAAGCGAAAAGTTGAAGTAGATAACATTTTTTTTTTACGGAGAAGTGATGGTGAGTGGTGTAGATAGTAGAAAAAAAAATTGTATGTGAAAATTAAAAAATGTCAAAGTAATAATAAGAAAAAAAAATCTATATGCTATAAGATTTATAAATTTGCTCATGTTGTGCAAATTAATTTAAAATAATAAAAATCATGAAAAATAAATCTTAAAACTATAATCTGTGCAAAATTCAAAATAAAATGCTTTTTTGCATAACACAAAAATAAACAAAGTTTATAAAAATTAATTATTATGCTATAATATATCAAGTGAAAAAATTCTATTAAATACTTCAATTAGTATGAGAAAAAATTGACATTATTTTCTATTGTCTATAACAATAGCGAAACACACCCAAAAATATTTCATAGAAAATGTACAAAATTTCGTTGACTTTATGTGTGTGTATGTATGTATTTATGTATTGCTGTAAGTTTGCAAAAAAATATAAAAGTTAAAACAACTTAAAACATAAACACACGCACATACCCTTACACCCCCTAACAACAACAACAATAACATCAGCAGAAAACAATAAAACAAGAGCAAAAAAAAAAAAAAAAAAACAGGGTCAAATTATTATACTTCATGGCTTCGTCATCACATCCTTCCAACCAGCCAGTCTACAATATAGGATAGAAAGTTAACAACAACAACAACAATAACAACAAAGTTGATAGCTTCGTTGTTGAATGTAAGTTAGTATTCTATACCCAAGGCAGGAAGGATGACAGCTTGCTTGCAATGCGATTTAAGTTTAAAGGAAATACCAATCAGTGATGACTATAAACATTCTCTGATGAATAAAAAAAAAAGCTTTTTTTAGATAATAGCATTATGCCTACTTCACTGCGACGCGTGATTGTTTTTATGAAATCAGCATCTAGCATCTTTTTGCTATCGCGCCTATGTTAAAGTTGACAGTTTTTTGAGGACCTTGTGACAAGCTATGACAATTGTTGATTTTTCAATATAAGAACAAAAGATTGCTTATGTCTCGTGGGTTCGCACCAAATTGTATTGTTTCAATGTTGTTGAACAATACTTATGCACGATGGTTGGACTGAGTTTTGGGGCTCTGGTATACGATGTGCTGTAGATCCACAAATGGTAAAAACCTGAAACCGTAACTCAAGAATTACTTAAGTACATTTTTTTTTTATAATTTTGAATGGTGTGAAAGGTGTATGTTATGTAAATTAAATTGCAAAAAAAAAAAGGTGTAAATTAATCATTATTTATTGTAAATTTCACAATGGAATGCGGACAATGAGAGTAAACGTTATTAGAATGCAATGAAATTTGTTGGTATACATATCTTTAAGAACAATAGTCCGCAAATAAAATAAAAAAAAATTGTTGAAATCGGTTAACAGACACGCCCCACAATGGTTTCAAATCGAAAAAAAGACGGCCAAAACCTCACGGAGTTGTCTAATATGCATAGAAATCTTGAGAAAAAGGTTTTTGGGATCGCTGATCACGAATCTGAAGTCAAAAATACGAAATTCAAAATGGCGGCTTGAAAATTGCGACCATGAACATGCCAGCTTTTATGGTAATTTGGTGCACCGAAAGTTTTCTGGGTCGCTAATCACGAGTCCGAAGTCAAAAATGTCAACACAAGTCAGTGTTTAACAAGCAGTTGTTAAGAGGGGACGTGCACTGATCTCATTATTTGCTTTTATCGTAATTTTTGTTGTATTCATTGATGTTTTGCTCATTTATGTATTTTGCTTAATAAACCTGAAGTTTGTCCTGATAAAAATTCGAAATTCAAAATGGCGGCTTAAGGATGGCGGTCATGAACATGCTAACTTTTTCAACACCATTATAATCTACGAAAAAATGCTACCTTTGTAGACGCATGATATAATTATAATTCTGCCATGCCTTGTACTAAGCAACTTTTTGAAACTTAAGGTATCATTACAGTTTCGGATATGGAAAAGTAAGCAATTTTCTAAAGTTAATAACTTCTTCCCTTTATTAGATATAATCATAAATTTTTTTTTAAATTTATACATCCTTGAATATTGAAAAAAAAAAATTGTGATATTTTATTAATTTGTATGAGTTATAATAGATGGCGTCAAACTGAAGTGCTCAAAAATCCGGTTGCTGACAGTTAATCTCAGGATTGGCTGGGCCGATTTTGAAAAACCTTCTTTTATTTTACTTATTAATATATTCTCTAAGGCAATAACCAAAAAATCTTAAAAAAATTAAAAAACAAATTTTTTTTGGGCAATATATTAAAACGAAAGAAAAATCGACCACATTTTTGGATCTTTTACCTTAGCTAATTCATTTTTTTTTTTTTTAATTTAAGTTTTTTTTGTATATTGCTTTAGAGAATATGTTAGTAAAGAAAATAAAAAAAGGTTTTTCAAAATCGGCCCAGACAATCCTGAGATTAACTGTCCGCCATATGGACACCAGATTTTTGACTTTGGTGCCATCAATAATTCATACAAATTATGAAATTTTTTTTTTTATTTTTTTTCATTCTTCAAGCATGTAGAAATTAGAAAAAAAATTATGTTTATATCAAATAAAGATCCCAAGTTATTAACTTTAGAAAATTGCTTACTTTTTCCCTAATTCGAAACTGTACTGATACCTTAGGCGGATTCATTAAACTAGACTTCTTCCCTATAAAAAAAAAATCAGTTGATTTTAATCAGTGATTTAAATCATAACAACCCTGTTTCCCATCTACCACGATTGGATTTTGGTCTGGGATGGAATAGTATCAGCTGGGCCGATCTCTTTTAATGAGTATTTCAGAGTTTGACGTTGTTGGATATTTAATGGCAATTATAATGTGTAAGACGTGTTACACATCACCCCACATCACCCCAATTACTTGGTAAAATACCAAGTTACTTTTTTTCTCATTGATGGTATTTTACCACAACGTGAAAAAATGTAAGATCTTTGGTTATATTTAAAGATACTAAAAAATACCACATTTCACTTTAACTTATTTTTAAAATCTTAACAAAATTTTATCCGAAACGCTATTTTTTGTAAGTTAAAAAAAAAAATGTTAACAAAAATTTTTCACGCTTTTTAAGAACTCTAATGAAATGTATGTCTGCCTACATCCAACACTTATGAAAAACATATCACAGTTGTTCATTCACTCATATGTTAACAATTTGTACGAAAAATCGTCGTGTTACACATCACCCCATGGTACACATTACTCCACCTCACCCCATAGATTTAAGGACACACACATTTTTTAAACACCATATACATATTTTCAAAGGAAGTGTTCTACTTTTAGATAAACAGCAAATATTATCTAACATAATCCTGTTAAGCAAATTCTGCTAACTTACATACAATGCCTTTTTAACACTTGCGTTCAATATCACAAAATTTTTTAATTTTTTTATATATAGAAATTACAGTTTCTGGTTAAATAAAAGAAAGAAGAATCGACTATTTACTTTGGAAAAGATTTGATGTACTGAAGATAAAACTACTGCATGCTACCTGCACCTAGCTTATAAGACTTAATGTTCAGTCATCGTGCGCCCGTATCAATAAAGCTAATTCTTCAATTAACCTGAGCCAAGAAACTAATCTCTGAATTGTAGAAGTTAAAACTACAAAAACATCATTGAGCCAATTGAGAATGTCATGATAGTTATTTGATGTGAATACTTTTAATAACCAAAGTAAGCTTGCTTGGCAGATTATTCTGCAATCATGAAACAATGCAGATTGTTTATGGAATGGAATAATTAATCCATTTGAAGTCCCAACTGTCGTCAAGTTTCAATGAATTTTCGTCCAGTTTTTTGTTTTTATATTATCTGTATCAAAAAAAAAAAAAAAAAAAATCCGACGCATGCCACCAGATTTAAAATTTCATGCTGTTTTAGACAATGGCGTCAGAATATAGTTAAAAGTAATGTTAAAAAAATTATAAACATTTTATTGCAAAAAATCTTAATTTTTTCAAAATATTGTAGTCTTTTTTTAATTAGCTGATGATTAGCAGGAGTCGAAACAATTGTAATACACTTAAATTAAAATAAATATTTGCGAAAAAGGTGTAATTGACTATTCTGTTTTATTTTAATTGTGTGTCAAATAGTCCTCCAAAATACAAAAACTTTAATTAAATTTTTTCCCCTGAAAAAAATTTTAGAACTAAAAGTTTTATATGAAACCGGTAATATACACATCAATTTTCTACATAACCTACATATCTAAAAATTTATGACTTGAATACACTTTTCTATGTGTATTAAATCCTTCTAAAGGATGTGTATATTACCGATTTCATATAAAAATGTGGGATTTTAAATTGTTTTCAGTGTAAGAAATCGCATTTTTTTGCAAAACATTTTTTAAACATTTTTAAGAATTCATTTTAGATAAATTCTGATTAAAATAATTTTGTTTTTTACACATTATATGAAAAAAGCTGCATGAAAACTCATTGAAAATTGACACAGTTGAGGCATGCATTGCAAAGTTGAAGCCTAGAAACAGCAGTAAATGAAAATATTTTCTTTATGAACACTTTTTTTAGCCCTATTATGAGTTTATAGCCCTATTATTAACATGATTCCGTGCTCTTCAATGAGACGTAACATTTTATTATTTACCTTTGCTCTTGTCGTGTTCTTTAATTAATAGTTATCATTTATTTATTTTTGTCTGGTTCTTAATACAATAAACAAACTTTTTATTTTTTTTTTTTTTCTATTAGTTTTGGCTTGGTTACAACTTGCCATTAAAAAAAAAAAAAAAAAACAAAGACCTTTGAAACTTGAAACGCTCCAGCTGCTCTTTCTTCTAATTCCCACAGTGACAATTTAAATTAATTGACGGAACAATTCGTAGCTGATAGAAATCAACGAAAAATTCACACAAAAAAAATAAACAATAGAAACGTGCAAACACAATAAAGAAAACTTGCTATTAAGAAATACATTTAATTTATCACTACGTTAACTATTTGGAAGAAATTGAGCTATACATACTGCGTCTACTGGTGCCTCATTGACCCATGCGCAGCCTCAACCCGTTGCAGCTGCTTGCTATTCTAACTGGCGCCAGTGAAATCAGAGCGTAACCAATTAATGGATTCTTTATTTTGCACATTAACCCTTAAATGAGTTAGCTTATATGATACACTAGTGATTTAAATTAGTCAATCTGGGATTTTACTGTTAAAATAGTGTATTAATAAATAAGTACGAAAAAAATCAATTGTCTGCTTTTTTGGCATAGCTGATTTTTGCAAGTTCGTAGTTCAGAACTAACATACATTAGAGACGCAAATTCAACGGCATTCTATTGTTGAAATTTGCCACATATTTGCCGTTCTTGTTATTAGATCTCTAGAGCAAATCCAAATAAAAAAATGCCAACAGTTTCAATTTTTGGGCAGTGATAATTCACACTGGTGTGTTATTTAAGGGTTAAGATAATTAAAATATATCGTTCTACTCATCTGCATTTAAATCATTATTTAGAGTAAGTATAGAATAGTTAAAAAAAGAAGAAAAATTATAAACAAAAAATGTGCACTAGCGCGGCGCTTACCAACAAAACCACAAAAGATCAACAAGCGAAAATAAAACCCACAGCAACAAGATCAACAAACAGCAGCCACCAGCCAACAACTACAACTTGATGTGTTTTCTTTGAACTGCGTCGTCAACGTCTGAGACTCCGCTAACACAAGCGGAATATTCACTACAAGTTACTTTACCGAATTTACACAACTTCACTAAAGTTTAAGGGATTTTTTATTTTCGTTACACTTTGCCAATATTTAAAAATAGATTTAACATGTTTTTGTACAATTTAATGCAAGCTTAAAAGCAATTAAACATTGTTTTACGCTTGAGATTCAACAAGTGGTTTTTTCGTTCCGACTGCAAAAAAATATCCAATTGGAGACGTCAAAACACTGAACGTCAAAAACATATGACTGCTGTTGCGTAGGGTATGTTTAGTGATATTTGACTTTAATTTTGTTTTGTTTACATTGTACGGTGGTCATTTGACTTGAAAAAAGTTAAAAGACCACAGCATACAGTGTGGGGCCTTGTTTACAAGATTTATAATACACCACACGAACTAATGATAAGAACAATCATGAAAACAATTTTCTTGAGAGTACAAATAAAAAAGTGCTAACATAAGAGTTACTATGTGTTCACAGTTCAATCGTGTAACAGTACTTGCTTACAATTTGCTATGTTGCTTACATACTTTAAGACGTTTGATATTTTTGCGGTGCGTAGTAATGATAAGAACACGCGCGTTTTCTTTGATAAAAACAGTTTAAAAAATATATAGTGGCGGCTTCTGTGGAAATTAGAGGTAATAATATATTTATTAAGATTTTTATAACAAATAAAATATAGTAGGGTGAGGTGTGGTAACGAGTACCATAGGATGATGTGTAAAACGGCGATTTTTAGTGTTAATGTTAACATATGAGTGAATAAGCAATTGTGACATGTTTATTTTGACAGCATCTGGGCTTTGATAAGTGTGGGAAGTACGCAGACATACATTTCATTAAAAAAATCTAAAAAAAAGCGTTAACAATTTTTGTTCAAGTTTTTTTTAAAATTTATAAAAAATAGCTTTTCGGATAAAATTTCCTTCAGATTTTAAAAATGATCTTAGTAGTTTTATATATAACAAAAGACTTTACATTTTTTTAGGTTGTGCTGAAATACTTTCAATGAGAAAAAAAGCACAGGTGCGTCGTTGTACAAACGAGAGAAGCGAATCTTTTTCGCTGTTACATAGATTTGACAGCTTAATAATTTTTTTCTTTTTAATAAATTAACTTTTAAAGTCAAAAAATTTGATATAACAAAATAAATTACATATATACAGAAAACATATTTACTGCTTATTTTTTTATTGTTGAATGTCAAATTTCCACAGCAATTACATATACGGGCATATGATGCCAGCGATTCTCCATTTTAACTCTCCACACATGGTTGTGAACTTGGCTGCACTGCCTCATGCATGCGTTTGTTAATTCCATATTTATTGATATCATCTATTTTTTTGACGCTTAAAAACGCACTTGTCAACGCACTTGTGGGCATTGCTAATTTTCTTCGTACCAACAGCATAGAGTGTAAATTATGTAAATTACAGAGGTTAACAGAGTTTTTTCGTTCACGTTTGTAAGTAAAGTAACTCTGTTAACACATGGCAGAGATTTAGCAGAGTTGATGCAATCTCTAGATAATAATTTACACTCTATGCCAAAAGCACCACAAACGCATTCACAATACAAACAAACCGATGCTGGAGACACCTTGTGGCAAATAAAAGCAAATTTTTTATAGTTGTAGCATAGCAAATACACAATCCTCTATCTATTGATAGATGGTGAGGATCTACTGCAGCATAGCTTCTGTTATAATTAGGATTGAATTAACAACTATTTCCTACAAGTATTTGTGGCCTAGTGGATAGTGTATTGGACTCTCATTTAAGAGGACGTGAGTTCGATCCCCACGGGTAGGCCAAAAAATATTTTTTAGTATTTAATATTAAAGTATTAAATTTTCTTGTTGTAATAAGCGCTAGCAACAAAGAAACCATCAAATTTCCAAGAAAAAATCTGTCGAAAATTTTTCAGATTTCACTCCAAGCAAATCACAGAACGAGGAGTAAAAAGCTTCGCTTCAAAAACTACTTACATTGGGGTGATGTGTTACAGAAAAGAAATTCAAACAATCGACAAAGGAAACTGCAGGTGCTCGGCCGCAAAACCGGCGCTCTTCGTTGTCATCCGAGATGTCATCGGGATTTTTGCATGATCTGTTGCAATTTTTTGTCTAAACATTTAAATCACAAAAAATCACTTGAAAGCAATAAATGTACTCGCCTTTTTTATTTTTTGTGAGCCATTTTATTTGTGAGAATTGTCACTCTGATATGGATATCGCTCCAACGAATTAATCATTTTACATTTGGAATGATTATTTTTTTGCGGTTAATAAGACAATTCATATATTCTATTCAAGTTAACGATTTTGAACAGTTTTTCCATTTCAACATATGTGTGTGTGTGCATTGAGAATCAGATAAATTTACGAGATCCCAATAAACCAAACGTATTCATTTCGAATTCGAGGTGAAAATGAGATCTCGGATATTTATTTCGAAAAAGAAGTTCGTTCTCGATTTGCTATTGAATCCGAGAGCGGGAGAAATGCACACTACATTACCGAAACGATATTTTCAATATAATCGAATCACTTACGAAACGAATATATAAGAATTAGCACATTGTTTTCGAAACGAAATTTTTTAACATTTTCATTACTTATCCAAATCGATTATTATGAAGGTTTTTGACCTACAATATCCATTGCTTGCAAAATTTGGCAGACGATGCTCGCAATATTGGTTCATTAAATAAATTCAGTGCATTTATATATGAAAATTTCTTACATGAAATTAAGCGTAAGTCAAAGAAAAAATAAAATTGTATACTCAAATTTATAATAGGCAGGTAGAGCAAAGCATATGTGGAACACTAAAACAAAAATTATGACCAAATTAATATTGGTTTTAATTAGAAAATGGTTTTAATTTTTACTCTTAGAAATATGAAATTTTTAAATTTAAACTAAATAATTTAAACTAAACTAAACTAAACTAAAACTAAAAATATGAGATATCTGACCCGAGTTCTCGGTTTCGTTACTAATTCGAAACCAACTCGAGTTCGTTTTGTGGTTTATTGGGATATTGCTATTATTTCATTAAGTTCTTATCATAATGCTCTTACTAAAAATAAAAAGTCAAAATAAACATAAAAAAATTAAAGTTACTGATCTTTAAACCAACATTTTGTTGGTGTTACACATCACATTTGAATTTCTTGGCCGATTTCATTCGTTTTTCAAAATATTCAACAGCCATGAAAACATTCACTTAGAATTGGTTTGTCTGCAAAAGATAGGCAGATTATATTCAATCCTTTAACACTTTTATTGGAGCCAATTAAAATGTGTTACACATTAACCCACTTCAGCCTATATATTTAAACTTTTATAGGGAAGACATGAACGAACACAAGACAGAAACGTTGAAGAATTTTCGACAAATTTTTAAATGAACGCACACAAGACAGACGCGTTAAAGAATTTTCGACAAGAAATAGAAGAGATAAGAGTTGTCGCGTGTTCTACTGTTTTCGTTGTTGCTTTGTTCTTTTTTTCATTGACGAACCCAATGCAGATGGGTTAGAGAATATTCTGCAAGTCTGTTATTGACGAATACAAGACAGATGCGCTTAAGAATATTCTGCAAGTCTGGCTTATGCAGCAAGTTTCTTTAAGAAATCACCAAAGATCAATTCATCCATGATGTCCGAGACTGCTGGGCTCTTTCGGATATTAATATTTAATGATTAATAGTTTTTAAAATGAGTTATTCATGCATAAAAATAGCAAATGCAGAGACTTAAAATTATTCTTCAAGTCTCTTATTTTTAATGGTCCCAGTAATCTTTAACATTTAATTTACAGAATTGCCATGGAATGAGACTTATAGTGTAGAATCTGTTCAAATTGTTGAACCTTAATTTTTTTTATTTTTTTATTGTTAATTTGTACCCTATTCACAACGAAACTCTGAAGCAGAATAGACTCAACTCGGCCTTAAAGATTTATGCAATAGCCACGACGACTAAACGGTTTCTTTATAACAAAAGAAGTCATGGGTTGATTTTTGGCAAAAACAAAAAAAAATTTGTTCCCCCCTATTTTTTCATTAGTAAAAATTAAAGAGGGATTCAATTGAGATATATTGGTTATGTACTTGTTATAGTGAACTAATAATTTAATGCATTATTTGACAATTACCCATGATGAGAATCAAAATCATTTCTCTGCAGTGCTGGTTCAACGCACTGTAAGCCATGCAAGCTTAAGCCAAGGCTCTGTGATTTTAGGATTTTGAAAATATATTTATCTTTGCAATAAAATCTATTAAAAAAATTATTTCATATTATCAATTAAGATTATTTTCCATTATGCAATATTTTGACCTGATTCAATAAGCAATTTTTATTTTTGAATTTTCTATTTCAGTTTTCAAAATGAGTAAAAGAATACCTCTTATTTTAAGACAGCAATGTGTTCTTTTGGCAATTTTTCTGCTGTTGGCGCATCATTTTGTAGAGCCACAAAAACAAAGTTCTGAAAACCCATCGACTTACAATATTGGTGGAGTACTGAGCGATAATGAGAGTGAAGAGCATTTTCGCACAACAATTGCTGTAAGCTTATGTCTTTGAAATTGAAATTAGAAATTTAACTTTTATGATCAATGATGAAGTGCAAGTTTTAAAAATTAATTTTTATTTTTTTTTTCGTTTTTCAGCATCTGAATTTCGACCAACAATATGTGCCGCGCAAAGTCACCTATTATGACAAGACCATACGTATGGATAAGAATCCCATAAAAACTGTGTTCAATGTTTGTGACAAGCTGATAGAAAAACGCGTAAGTCTTAATTTTAAAAAAATGTATTGCCCACATCATTTAATAAGGAAAAAAAAATAAAATGTAAGAAGCACTTTAAATCATATCATACACATTAAATTTTTTATTTCTCTACACTAATTTGATTTAAAAAATATTCTGCTTTTTAAGCTATAAAAATATTATTCATTTGCTGGCTCAGCTTTCAAATCCTGTCTATGATCAGTTCCATATGTATGTATTATCTCGAATTCGCCCAATAATGCGTATGTCAGATATATTGTGTATGTAGACAACATAAAAAGACCAATACAGCGGCGCAAGACAAAATTTGTTACGGTGACGGCAAGCAGTAAAACGCATAGTAATATGATTAGCAAAATTGAACAATTCTCGCCCATGGTACCTTCACCAATCTATATGTGGATAAAATAAAATATTTTAAAAGACATGAAAACATACCGATTTACATGAATACAGAAGAGATAATGTTAATGCTAGAAGAATAACAAAAAAAAAAATGTTAGAATGTTCCACTTTAAAAGGCAGAACCAAGATATGCGCAAGCAAGTATATGTTTCAAAGAAAAATTAGACAAAAGTAAGCTTAGGTTAAAAAGTCACACAAGTTGTCACATTTCATGCTTTGTTGAAAAGGTTTACCATATTATTTCAAAAGGTTCACTAAATTTTATTTCCACAATAATTTCTACGATTTAATGTACAACTATTTAGCTTTTTCGCTAGCATTCAGAATTTATGTGTGATAGAAACCTTTTTTTTTATTTTATGTATTCATACATTTTTTATTATTCCATTTATATATTGTTCAAACAGAAACAATATTTTCCACATGTACATATTAAAACTCCACTGTAAAACTTTCTGCTAGAAAATACGATGTAGCTACACAGACGAATGAAGTTCAAACTGAATAGTGCAAAATAGTTCTTTTCATATCCCGCTTACAGTTGTGCATTACAATATCATGGACAAACTTTTACCAGCTGTAAATTACAGAGTCAAGCGTAAGAGCACTCGAAAAGTAAATGACAGACTGAAAAATTGAGAAATAAATGCTTATGTAAAAGGGCCTAACTAAAATAGACAAGACAATAGAAATTTCACGTCTCATGTCTATGTCTACAAAGAGTTTAGTTTCAGTTCAACCGAAGCTGTTCACCCAGAAATATTGAGTTAAGTGTGACATTTCTTTGATTACTTATGTGTTCTCATGTTGCTCTGCACTTTCATCACTGCAAATCAATTCCCACATGGGAGTTTTTCCTTGCGCTGCGCAGTTTGGAATTTTTATTAGACCTCCTCTTTTACACTTCGGCAAGTTATTTTTCGATCTTGTGTTCATTTTTTGCAAATATTAAATTTCACAATTTTAGAAACAGCTGTTTTTGACATTTCTCAGCGCAAAAAAAAAAAAACAAAAAAGAAATAAAATAAAAATAAGAAACTAACTTATGCGTTCGACCCCCAAAACCAAACCTTAATTTTCATCGTCTTAGCGTACCACCTTTATATAAAGGGTCCGCCAAATAACTTTTTTTTGTTTTGAAAATGCAAAAAAGAAAACTACTGAATATTTTGTCAAATTTCTTTTTTTATTTGAATGTACAATCCTTCCGGTTAATAATGGAAAATAATTTCATTCAAATGGCTGCCTCGGCTGGCCATGCAGTAGCCTACACGATCGGTCCAATTTTTAAGCACATTATCGATTGTGTGCAGCTGTATTTCACCAATGGCTTCACGAATATTGTCCTTTAAAGCGTCAATTGTCGCTGGCTTCTCGGCGTAACATTTATCTTTGAGGGCACCCCAGAAATAATAGTCCAACCGTGTCAAATCGCAGCTCCGAGGTGGCCAAACCACATCAGCTCTGCGGCTGATAATGCGATCTTCAAAAACAGGGCGCAAAACATCGAGTGTAGCTTCGGCTGTGTGGCACGTAGCGCCGTGCTGTTGAAACCAAATGTCGCCAATATCCTCCTCTTCAATTTTTGTGAACAAAAATTCGTTCAACATGGCCCGATAAGGATGGCCATTGCCTGTAACGGCCACTCCTTGCTCATTTTCGAAGAAAAATTACCCAATTATGCCTCTGGACCAAAATCCGCACCAAACACTGACTCGTTTTGGGTGCATCGGCTTTTCAATGTATGCGTGCGGGTTTTCTGTGCCTCAAATGCGACAATTTTGCTTGTTTACATACCCGCCAATATCAAAATGAGCTTCATCTGAAAAGATGATTTTTTTGGCAAAATCGGCGTCTTCTGTAAGTCGATCGCAGGCCCACTCAGCGAAGCGAAAACGCATTGGATGGTCAGTTGGCGTCAACTCCTGAACCAATTGAATTTTGTATGGCGTCATACCAAGGTCTTTATGCAAAATTCGTCTCAATGATGTCTCCGAAATGTTCAATTGTAGAGAACGACGGTGAATTGATGTTGATGCCGCTTCACGCACACTTTCTGCCACAGCAGCAATATTCTCGGGTGTACGCACTGTTTTTGGCTTTTCACGCTTTGGTTTATCGATGAAGATGCCAGTTACTTTCACTTTTTTCACAAGATAACGAACATACGGAGCTGACGGTGCTTCTGTTCTTCCAGAATCCGTACGCAATTTTCGCACACATTCTGCAACATTACCATGATTTTCAAAGTAATGTCGCAATATTTCCCAGCGTTGTTCAAGCGTATACACAACCATATTCGCTCATCGGAAGGATAAAACTAATTATCTGTCAAATCAGACATGTGCTAAGTGTTACCATTCACGAAATAAGCACTAGTTGAAAAAAAAAACGCGAGATGGCGGACCCTTTATAAGAAAGTCATGTATGTAAATTATAATCATAAGGTTAAATTATGAGATTACATTGCTTCCGCTACACTGAACGTACTTTGTCGTCTAAAATTTAATTAAAAATTTGTTGTAGCTGAGCGTACCTTCTCATCTGAACATTAGCATACTTTGAGGCATTTCTCAAATTGAGTTTTCATAAACTTAGATAGCAAGCTACAACTTTTTTTTATAACCTGTTGGTGAACCTTTTCAACAAAACATGAAATGTGTCAACTTGGGCGACTTTTTTAATTAAGCATGTTTTTCAGTAACTTTTCTCTGAAACTTTTACTTACGCATAAATTGGTTGAGCCTTAAAACACATTTCAATGCATGACCATGTTCTGCTGGTTGTTGGTCTGCATTTACTTTGATTTTTGTTGAACATGGTAAAGAGTTTTTTGCATTTTGTTTGAACTTTAGCAAACTTATCGTTAATTTCCCTTCGATATTTGTGTTTGCTTACGCATATGCAAATTGATTGGCTTTAAGAATTTTATATTACGTACATCTTCTAACGATTCTGGATCATATATTGCTTTATATGTAAAAGCCACTCCAATACTCATCAACGAATCTAGTAACGATATTATAAAAATTATTTTTAAAATAAGGAGTAACACATTCAACCAAAAACAAAAAGTATTGACAGAAACTTTTGTTGACAATATGCTGACAAAAAAATTATCAACTTAACCTAGGAATTCTTCAATATGAAAAACTTCATATGAAAAATATAAAAAATTCAACAACAAAAGTTTATGTCAAGGTTTTTTTTTTTTTGAGTGCACTGGTAAGTTCAATGGCTAAGTTTCTAAAAACAATCCAACAAAATTTTGCAAGAAAGTACTTAGCTCAATTTTAGCTCTAAATTTGGTATTTTTTTTGTGGTGAGCACACTTTTAGAAACAGAGTGGGGAACGAAAAAATTACTAAAAATCCTAATAAAAATTTGAGATTAATCAAGGTACTAACTACCTTTATATTTTGGTTTGTTATAAGGTGCGTTTCATATATATAACCAACCTTAAACCAATTGGTAGTTCCTTATATAAAAACTAAGAAATTCATTTCCCTTTAATAAATAAAATAGTAAGGGTATTCACTTCAACGCTGAAATTTCAGAAATGCTGAAATTTACGAAAACTTCAGTGCAATTGTTGTTGTTTTGGTTTTCCGAAGTTTGCTTAAATTAAATCATCTTTTGAGTTGATGAAAAATAATAGTCGGAAATTTGCGAAAAAAGCTGTGTTCAGTAATCATAAGCGAATCTGTTTAATGAGTGTGAGTCATTGTGAATATGATATTTTCTATAAGAAGAAGAGCATTCTGTCAAATCTCGCCTACATTCTAATGAAATGTCTGCAATTTAGAACGTTATTGCAATTCAATTAATTTATTTTTAATTGATTTATAGTTTTGATGGCCGCTTATAAAAATTATTAAAGTATAAGGTACATACATATATGGTATATGTACATGCGACAAAGAGACTCTTTGTCTGCTGACATGCATCTCATGACTAACGAAATGAAGCGATGGCGATTTTAAGGTTGACAGATGCATGTGAAAAAAAACGAAACATTAAAAACGGTCGCTCACTTCAACTCGTCGGAAATTTTCGATTTCTGAAATTTCAGAAGTGAAGTGAATACCCTTATTGAGTTGAAAAATAATCGTCGGAAATTTGCGAAGAAAGGATCAGGTGTACAGTAATCATAAGCGAATCTGTTTAATGAGTGGTAGTCATTGTGAATATGTTAATTTCGATAAGAACAAGAGCATTCTGTCAAATCTCGTCTACAAGCTAATAAAATGTCTCCAATCTAGAACGAAATTGCAATTGAATTAGCTTTATTTAATTGATTTATAGTTTTGATGGCCGCTTATAAAAATTATTAAAGTATAAAGTACATATATGGTATATGTACATGCGACAAGGAGATTCTTTGTCTGCTGACATGCATCGCTTGACCAACGTAATGAAGCAATGGTGATTTTAAGGTTGACAGATGCATGTGAAAAAAACGAAACATTAAAAACGGTGGCTCACTTCAACTCGTCGGAAATTTCCGATTTCTGAAATTTCAGCAGTGAAGTGAATACCCTTAGTAGTAAGTACTATACACATATTTGTTTACGATTGCAACCCTGTTTTGTTTTGCTTTTTGGCACCACGTTATATTTTAACGAAACATTTCAGTAGTAAAGTTTTGCTAGTGGATTTATCATTTCATAATTATAACCCATTCGAAGTTATTTCTTAAAAAAGAGGTTCATATTCAAATTTTTTAAGAATTGTAGCCAATTTGTACAACTTTGTCCGGAGAAATAACAGGGAAAATATTGGGTTGGGCTTCAGACTATAATCCATGCAGCGAAATTATTAAGAAACTCGGACGCAGGACACGTCTGATCACCAATTTCTTAAAGAAGAATATGGCCAAAAAAAGCGATTAGGAAGAAAATGAAAATTAACAAAAAAACAGGAGAGGAGGACTTGTTTTCGTTAAGCAAGAAATTCTAATAGTAGAGTGTCCAAAATAGCAGTTGTCTGACAACGTTGCCTAGCGTGCAAGACAACGATGCCCTGATATTTGCCGAGCAAAAGTAAAGGCTATTCCACTGCTACTTAAGCGACATAAGACAATGCGGCTAAAATTTGCTGAACAAAATATGGTCATATATTGATCCTATGTATCTAAATAAGCTACAGAACAATAAACTCACGTTGTTCTTGCAGGTATTTTTTTCTAATAAAACAAAAAAACTGGATCTTTGAGGGACTAGATGGCTCACACTTCTACTGACGAGATTTACGAAAAGAATCGCGCTACTTTACTAAGCGGATTTTTGGTGGTGGGTCAGTCATGGTCTGGGGAGCATTTGTAGCGCAAAGGGCACTGGAGATCCAGCTTACATAATTTTATTTTAATCACTGTGTTGCAATGCAGTTTAATACAATTTTTGTGCAAACATCGTGACAAAAACTGGATTTTCCAACATGACAATGCCAGAATACACACTAGAAGTAAAATAAATGCTGGGCTCGCAGCTGAAAATGTTAAAACTTTGAAGTATACATGCTCCAAGATCTAATCAGAATTAAAAAGCTATGGGTAGTACTGGTTCGCTACATTTATGCTGACAACCATCAATACAACAACGTAGATAAGTTAAAAACTGCCATCACACACGAGAAAGATGGGCATCACCATGGACAACAACTGTAGGAAGTGTAAAGAACCAGGCATAGCTGAGACCCTGGAACACCTATTTTGCACATGCCCACTCTACTTAAATCGAGACCTAACTATTAAGACTAACGGACGTTTCCGTTCGTGGCGGCCTGACGTTTCGACGTTTCCGTCACTAAGCCAACATCTCTTAAGATTTGTGAACTCAACGCAGATCTTTAATGATTTCTACCAATTCTGTGCAGGCCATTTGCACCCGGTACCCCTAAAGACCAGAATAGCTCCCGTGAGTCTTCGCCAAGAGGTAGCCGAATTAAACTAACCTAACCTACCTAACTTAACCTAACCTAACCTTTAAAATTTTAAAATATTGGATGCACATTGGTGTAAAGTTGAATGCGAAGCTTAATTCTAATAATTATAATCAAATTTAATTTTAAAAATCATTTCAATTGTTGGATAATTTTTGCAAACTATTCGTCATTGTTTAATGGACGGAAATTTATATTTACTAAAAAGTGGTCCACCCAAACATGCTGCAAAACCCATCCTATAATAACCTTGCCTGGCCAAGGCAGTATTTGCAACCAAATCACCAACGCTATTGCCCCAAGCAAGCAATGTACAGCCCAGAAATGAATTACTGCGATATGTGGTCACTCCAAGTACGTCGAGAACGCTTATGATCTCAGCAGCGCAGCCATAAACCGTAAAAACTGCACCAACAGCGGCCAAACAGGAAAGATACTAAAATAAAATTAAAATAAAATGGATTAGGAAAGTACGATGAAAAGATAATTAAGTACTATAATCTTTAAAGTTTACGAATAAATTATCAAAAAGAGTGCAACTATCATCGTCAATGCCAGACAATCATCGTCAAAATTAAATTGAAGGTGAATTTATACGTAATGTTATAACGCCCCCAAAATTGAGGCCAGAATTCACCATGGCCGGTGTCGTAGACAAGCGAAAGAAACATTTTTTATCTGACAGCTATCAAAAGAAAATTGTTTTTGAATCTGACAGCTAAAATGATCTAATAGTATGTTCACACTAAGGCAGAAAAGCAGCTTTTCGAACAATAATGGCTTTTCAGCTGAAAAGCTACATGATATTAAGTTTTTCGCCATAGAAGAACTGTCAAATGAAAAGCTGATATTTGTTTGCTTTTCAGTGAAATACTCTGAAAAGTTAGAAAACAACCCTGGTTCGGAAGTCTATTCGTTGAAGTAAAGTCAAAATCTATTACAAAAATGAAAGTTGTCACTGATATTTGACATTTTGTCTGTCTGTTTTCATTTGTTGTGATTTATAGACAAACGTTCTTCCCAATTAGAAAACATCTTGGAAATGAAAAAAAAAAATGCAAGGACCACGTGAAGTGGAGTGACCTTCATGAGGCGATATTTGTGGAGTTGTGGGAGGAGAAGACAAAGGAGTTTCGCGGTGCACGCAAAAATACGCACATATATTCCGAAATGGTTAGCGACATGCAGCGACATGGGCTAAGCCAAGCACAATGAAAAAAATCTCTATAATAACAATCATATGGCTACTGTCTGTCAAATGAAAAGCTGCTTTTCAAGTGTGAACACCTTTTTCTGAAAAGAGGTTTTTCAGCTGGAAAACGGCTTTTCGGCCTGTGTGTGAACATGCTATAATTCTAACAGATCACACAATTTTTAATTTGACAGCCGGCACACTTTTAATTTGACTGCTGACACAATTTTTAAAAAAATCTGACGGATGAGATATTTGTTTTGACAGCGGAAACAGTTTTATTTACAACGGAAATAGTTTTTGGATTCGACAGCTAGCACATCTTTAAATTTGACAGCTGACACATTTGAAAATCTGACAGCTGACATATTTAAAAATTGTTTTCTTATCGGACAGGCGAAAGAGAATGTTTTTTACGTTCAGAAATAAATTTGTTTTTTTTTATTTAAGCCTGAACATGGAACCAACAGTTCCGAACGGACAATTTAGTTAATTGTTGTATTAACATTCGAAGTTTCTGCTCACGGAATCTCCGTCAGCATGATTTCGATGTGACACATGCGGTGTGCCACGCAGGTGTGTCGTACGACACACAAACTTGTGCACCCACCTTAAAGGCATGCTTAATGTGTTAACACCTTAAACAAATATTGACAACGTGAATAGCGGAACTTCAGGAGAAAAAAAGTCTTTATTATTGCTTTGGTTAGTAAAAACAGCGTTGGCGAGTGCCAGCATCCTCAACCGTATCGGCCAACATCAGCAACGGCCACCATCATGGAGCCCCCACATCTCCCGAACAGTTAGCACATTAGCACGTGCACGTGCATAGTGACCAACAACATGTCCGCGGGTCAAATGACCAGGGACGGTGGCATCGGCTGGAAGCAGCAGGCGCCCTGACTAACAATCTGTGCAATGTGTTCACAGGGGCAACCTCCCCGAGCGCCCTCTACATTGAAGGTCAGGGCTGCTGCTTCACTTGTCGGCATCACCACTCACATCGTTACCTCAACGAAAATTTTAAATTTAAAAAACTCTGTTTTTTTTATATTCGTGCACTGAACAAATTCACCACCGTTACAAAGTGCATAAAGCTCGCCACCGTTACAATGTTCTCCTTGCATACAAGCCACGCACCTCAACCAGCATGCCACAGCCGTGGTAGTGAAAGCTGGCTATATTCACAAAAGCTGCGATCATAGGTTGTCATTTGCATGTATAATTAACTATTTATTGTTTTTTTTTTACTTTTTTCGTTTTCTACTTTGAACCATTTTTGACAACCTATAATCGCCAAAAGAACTGTCCCTATCAATGATGCGTCATGGAAACGAGGCTGTCTATACTTCTATACAGTTGGATCAAAGTTAAATGACAAGGTCGGGTACGTGCTCTACTCAAAACAGCTCGGGGTATCTCTGGCTCGTAGGCTTTCTGAACATTGTAGTGTGTTTCAGGCAGAAATTATGGCAACAATAGAGGTTGCATCATGGCTTTCAAATAACGTTGTCTGAAAACCTGGAAATTTATATCTTTTCGGACAGCTAGACACTGATTAGATCTTTTGAACAAGTACCTATCAACTCCAAGGTAGCCAAAGAATGGTGTGCTTCATTAGGTGGAGTGTCGAACTATTTCAGCATCAGCCTAATATGGATACCAGGGCATAAAATAAAATGAAAAGGCAGACGAGCTTGCTAGAAATGTGAGGACGGTGAGTGTGTGTGTGTGTCCTACTTACCTTATGAAATGGCGGTGGTGTATCCGTTCTGCTTCTGATAAACATATACGCAGCTATTGGCACAGATATCGGCAGCGTATATACTAAATAAGGTAAACCATAGATTCCACCAGTACCAACTGTAAGAAATTACAATACAGGTGTAGAAAAGTATATTAAGGGTATTCATGCAACATTTCCGATATCGGTAAAATTTGCTGTTTTTGCATAAGGTATCCTTTTTTGAAGTTATAGGTTAGTGCCTCCGATGGATGGACCAGGCCGAGGAAGCCCTAAACCGCACTTGGTGTATCCGATTGAAGCAGGCGCGCGCAAAGCAGAGGCGCCTGGCGAGAGCTGATGAGGTCGGCCGAAACCCGAACGTGGATTGCTATGGCCACCTAACCCAGCGTCCATACGTGCAAGTGTTAGTTCGAAAAACTCAATACATCCAAACATTTTTACTAACACACTCACATTTTCGGACTTGCAGCCTACATGCAGCGCTGCTTGCAAGGAATTTTCAGAGGCAGTGAATTTTGGCACTTGTTGCAAGTAAATGTCAAAAAGGGGGATTAAAATGATGCTTTTTGTGGATTTTTCCATGATTTCCGTAAATTTATACCAGAAGCAATAATGGTAACATGTTTTCCTCGTTTTTAACTTCTTCATTTCAAGCAATTACAGGGAGAACCTTCGCATTTGACGACATTTTTAAATGAACTTGCACTTGCACATGTGGACGCTGAAGCAACTTGAAGCTAATTTCGAACTTTTTCGAAGACAATAGGTCTGTTCGCGTACTTCTCCAGTGAAAAATATCCAGCAGCAACTTGCAAGAGAGTAACGCACAATTTTCTCTCAAATAGAAAAATATCAAAAAAGTACGTGAACGTAAAATTTGCAAAAAAGCCTTAATAACAGTTAACATTCCAAGTGGAATGGAAAGCAAACGAAATTGAAATCAAAGCAAAGAATTAAGAGAAGTTATAAATATCCAGTAGCAACGTTTTCTACAAAAATGGGAGATACCTTTCATGTTTTGACGACTGCAGCAGTCAATCAATTTGTTTTAATGTTCAAATAGCAACTGTCTTCAATCAGATGTTTTCTTGCTTGCAAGTTCTCGAGTGTACAAAATTTTTCCAGCAGGAATTTGCAACTTCCCCTCCAAGTCAACTGTCAAGTGTTTTGTGTACGCGAACGCCAAAACCTGGTAATTTGTAATAATTTTTACATGATTTTTTTACAAATTAACAAACTTAATATATTTTCCCCTTCTTGCAAGTGATTTCTTGCACGTGTGGACGCAGGGTAAGTAAGCAAGTTAGTGCCGTATATCAATCAGCTGTTCTTTAAGTTATATTGAAAAAGTGACAACTTAGGCTTAAGGTTTGCAATAAATATTTTTAAAGTATTTCAAAAATATTCGTCACTATTAACGCGTCAAAATCGTGCGAAACACAGAAAACTATGTCGAATATCAGATTTCATACAAATTTTGACAGTTCAAATTCAGCGTTTAAGGTTTTTCCGATTTCCAGCATATTCGGGGCGTTTTCGGCATTGTATGAATACCCCTATTAATGTTTTATACTTACACAATACGACGCATATAAACATAGGTAAAATTACAACTTGAGAACAGTTCAATAGTTTGCACCAATTATTACGCGGTGCATCATAATCAATCACAGGTATGAGAAATGATAGAACAAGTGTTATTGGAACCTTTAGCAATTGAAAAAAGCGCGATAAGCCGCCACCTTCTCTCCACTCATCCTCATCAAAAGGTTGCAAAGTTTCGGCCAGTTGTGGAAATAATCGATAGTTTGGTCCTTTGCTTGGATCAGCATATTCATCATCTCCCAAAGAAGTGAGACTAGCTTCTCCTCTACTACCCTGTTTTTTAATATCGATTACTAGTTCTTCTTGGCTTATTAAGGATGGCGCATCGGTTAAATTTTCTAAAAATTGTATAAATTATTATTTGTAAATTTTTTCTTATGTTATCATATAATACCTTCCATGCCTTCGGCTTCATATACTGAAAAAAGGAGAAGGGAAGGGGGTGAATATGAGGATAAATTAATTTATACTATGTTCACACTTAGTGCTAAATGCGCATTCAACTAAATGCGCATTAGGAATTTAGAATGCGTGGGCGTAGGCTCCTTGTAGAAGTAAAAGGGACAAATATATATATTTCATTTTGTAAATGTGCATTTAGCTCTCAGTGTGAACGTAGTATTAAACTTAAATTGTTGAGAGCATCAAAAAAAAGTGAACTACCGTTACAGTTAGACTTTGAAGTATGTTTAATTATGTTAAATTGAGTTAATGAAGTTTAATCGAAAAATAAGTTCTCAAATGAGGTTTTGATGAAATAAAATGCGTACAATTGTTGTTGACAACAAAAGTTACACTAGTTTATCTTGTGTGCTGATTAAAAATACTTCTTCGCTTACATAACAGGGTGAAGGGTGACACCACTAGACACTTAAAATGCCGTATTATGAAATTATTAACATTATTATTGAAAACTGTCTGTTCTTCTCGCTGTTTATCTTTTATATCGAGCGTTATCTTTTAACACGATAACTAAACCAATTAGGCTGAGTTTTCTCATCACATACTGCGTTTCCATGACGAGTTTACTCGGGGTTAGGGTTTTCGTTGAGTTTGGGTTATGCACAACCATGATACAATTATAAGATAGGCTCACATTTAATTGACTGCTCAAACAACAAGTTTTGCAACAACAAAGCTGTGAGAACGCTAAACGTTAAATGATAAAGGCAAAAACATCAATAAGAAAACTAAAATTCGACCAGCCGATTTTGACATACAGCTTCCGTTTTGCTCCAACTTGAGCCTACCTTATAATTCTACCATGATGCACAACATCGAGTCGAGTTGAACTCGTCAATGACCGCATTCAGCGGAGTCAACTCTTGTGAACTATTCTGATAGCGATATCATCGTGAGCGATTTTTTTCTCTGAATGTGTTGTTACTCTAAGCCTCAGAAAGTTGTCAAAGCTTAGAGTCAAAGTTTAACCCTTAACCCATTCCAGCCTGATGCGTTGAAATTTCACCTCTTCATAAGTATTTTTTTTCTTAGCGTTCAAGATTAAATGGTCGGAATTTTTTGTTTGAAATTTTGTGGAGTGAGAGATAATGAATTGGACTTCAATTCTTTCTTGAACCATATTGTGAAATTTTCGCATTTAGTTGCTCTTACCCATGGTAAAAATTCATACAAATTTTTTTTTTTTGAGTATTTTCCAACATTTTAAAATTCTAAAAAAATAGAAGATGTTTGAATTTCCAGTAGTTTTCTCCGGAACATGTGGTTTGGTAAGCAATCTATATTTTGTGAAATTTTGGTATCAGTCGAAGTGTTGATCTGTGTTTTATAAACGATTTACTTGAAGGGGGTGAAATTTCACCCGTCCGGCACTAGGTGTACCAAAATTACAGGCAATTGTGAAAATTCTGTTTTTTTTATTCTGGTGCAAATAAATATAGTTTTTTATTAATAAAGCTTTTTTAAACATTTTACAATAACTTTTATATTAGTTTGATAAAAGATCGAGTCTGTATTAAGGAGTATTTTTGATAAGTCATCATCCATGTTATGTTATGGTGCCTTTGATGTATAGTAAAGATTCTTTAATGCAGGTATGTGTAAAATAATTGTTTTGCCCTCTCTTTGAAATTGATTGTCTGGACTATGATAACGCACTACACAGTTGGAAATTTTGACGCCCTTCGGTCAAAATTTGGCAAAAGGTTAACTATGTTTGTGGGATAATTTCTTCATAGTTCCGTTTTGGTTACATCGTCAAGGAAAGCAACTAAATAATTTTTCACAACCTATTTTCCCAGACTCTTAGTACGATACCCTAAGCTAATGTAGATTATGCATAGTGTGGGTTCATTGTATTGAAGAGCATAAGCCAGAACTAGGTAATTATTTTCATAGGGATGGTTGTCCTTCGTGCCTATTTTTTGTGATGTTAACAGTGTTGTGTAGTACTCGCTAATAGTTCCGTTTTGGGCTGCATCGTCAGAGAAAGCAACTAAATAACGTTTTAGAGCCTATTACTGTGTTTACATGCAGAGTTAACTCCGGGTTAGGGTTTTCGTTGAGTTAAAAACATGGCGACGCTATCTCGATGCTGTTTACATGCAAAACATCGAGTTGAGTTAGACTTGTCAAATTTACTCCATATTTGCCATATTTATTTGCAAACAGTTTGTGTTTCACAATCGATATGAATAAAAAAATTGAAAGCAAATGGTATCTTCAGGAGCAAATGGTAGAAATTTTAACAAGGCAATACACAACGATGGCAGTACGAAGAAGGAATATTTTTAAATCAAGAGTACTCAGGCGTTTATTGCATCCCACCGAAATGCTCATGTAAAGAATTAATAATAAAATTGCAAGCTATACTTTTCCCGTCCATTATATCTAATATTTTCTTTTCTTTAAATATTTATATTAAAAGCAAGGTATCGTGAGCACTCCAAAAAACTCTTCCAGCCGCCATTTCTTTAGTAATAAATGCCATAATGCATTTTGACAGAGAGAACTCAGCTAGATCCATGATACAATGATAAGGTAGGCCCATGATACTAAGTGCTCTCACGCGTCAACGAAGAGTGGATAATGAGAAGCAACATTAATGTCAAAACGACAAATTTCGTAGAAATTGCAAATGAAGAAAATATTTTATGTTTCCAAGTTGCAAACAGTGCGGTCGCGGGTATTAAATTTGTGCTAATTTGAGTGAAAATATTATATAAAAAGTGTAATAAAAACTATAAAATGTGAAAGAAGTCTTAAAATTGCAAAAAAAACCTGTAACAGTTTTAACCTAAAAACAACTGCGAAACGTGAGCATAAAGAAATTCGCGATGAACAGCTGATTTTGACATCAATGTAGCTTTATTCTGCTTTCTACTCCATTCCTCTCCGTGATGACCTTACCTTATAATTCTGCCATGGCTAGATCCAGCAAGTTTCGTGGAGTTTACTTGGATTTAACGAAACTCAACTAAACTCTCGTTTATATGCAGGGCTAGTAAACGAGTAAACCCCGAGTTAACTCTGCATGTAAACACAATATATGTCTCCAAGCTCTTAATACGAATGAAAAACCTTGCAATTTGTATTTTTATACGAAAGCTTGGTTATTATGCGTATTTGATAGCATTAGCCAGAACTAAAGGGTCCGCCATCTAACGTTTTTTTTTTTTCAACTAGTGCTTATTTCGTGAATGGTAACACTTAGCACATGTCTGCTTTGACAGATAATTAGTTTATCCTTCCGCTGAACGAATGTGGTTGTGTATACGCTTGAGTGTGTATCGCTGAGTGGGCCTGCGATCGACTTACAGAAGATGCCGATTTTGCCAAAAAAATCATCTTTTCAGGTGAAGCTCATTTTGATCTTGGCGGGTATGTAAACAAGCAAAATTGTCGCATTTGGGGCACAGAAAACCCGCACGCATACATTGAAAAGCCGATGCACCCAAAACGAGTCACTGTTTGGTGCGGATTTTGGTCCAGAGGCATAATTGGGCCATTTTTCTTCAAAAATGAGCAAGGAGTGGCCGTTACAGTCAATGGCCATTTTTATCGGGCCATGTTGAACGAATTTTTGTGCACAAAAATTGAAGAGTAGGATATTGGCAACATTTGTTTTTAACAGGACGGCGCTACGTGCCACACAGCCGAAGCTACACTCGATGTTTTGCGCCCTGTCGTTTGGCCACCTCGGAGCTGCGATTTGACACCGTTGGACTATTATTTGTGGGGTGCCCTCAAAGATAAGTATTACGCCGACAAGCCAGAGACAATTGACGCTTTAAAGGACAATATTCGTGAAGCCATTGGTGAAATACAGCTGCACACCATCGATAATGTGCTTAAAAATTCGACCGATCGTGTAGGCTACTGCATGGCCAGCCGAGGCAGCCATTTGAATGAAATTATTTGAAATTATTACTAACCGGAAGGATTGTACATTCAAATAAAAAAAGAAATTTGACAAAATATTCAGTAGTTTTATTTTTTTTGCATTTTCAAAAAAAAACAAAGTTATTTGGCGGACCCTTTAGTTAATGTCTTCATAGAAATTCTCTAAAAATTGTCTGTCCAAATGCTGTTGGAGCCTTTTTGGATTCTTTTTGGATTCTATGCTGTTGTAAAAAAGTATGTTAGATCGAGTCTATATCAAGTAAAAACTTGACTTTGATCGAGCTTCTTATGATAAATTGTGTTGTGTGTCTTGTGAAATGTCTGAACACAAATGCTCGAGAACTGCAATGATGCAATGCAATGATACCTACTAACACAATTAAGATTACTTAACTGCTAATAAATCAGTTTATCATCATTCCCATTTTGTCCAAAATTTGTTAGGATAGCCTAGAGCTAATGCAATGCTAAGGGCTCATGCAATGATTTGCCACACATTTTTGTTTTACAACACACTTTGGTGTTGCCACACAGTGAAGACAATGTTTACCATTAACGCAAAAAAAAGTTAAAATAAGTTAATAAATGTTTGGACAATAAAATAAGCCCTTATAATAAAAATAAGGCTTATAATAAAATAAGCCCTGTTTGCTTTCAATGTACAGAAATTTGGCACACCTGATGCCGGACGGGTGAAATTTCACCCCATCATTGTCTCAGGTGTTTGGACATGTAGACACCTAAAATTTGTTTTATTTCTATTATAGGTATCCCTCGCTAACATATATGAATTTGAACAAAATCGACCAGCGGGAACTATGTTCAGGCAGCAATAGGTTAGCTGGTACACTTAGGCTGTGGTACCATGCTAAAACAAGAAAATAATATATTTCTCTCATTATGTCACCATTCATTCTTTAACGCTCCTTCAGTTGCGGGACTGCCAAACGCCTTAACGACGATTGTCGCTGTAGTTAACTAGCAAAAACTGTCATTTACTATGAAACTGTGCATGCACAATGACCGATAACGGCAACTACGATTATCGTTAACTGTTTGGGAATCCTGCTACAGGTGTGCGCATGCTTTCGCATTTATTAGTCGTGTTGTTATTTAAGGCGTTGTTTGGAAAAAAGCATAGACTTGTAACTACATATTTTGAGCTGCAACAGTTAAGGGTTAAAGGACTCAATACTTGTGTTCATGTATCATAGAATTTTTTTGATAGATTCAATGGCGTCCGCTACCTGATCAGTTTAAGTGAGCACTTGCATAATTGTACCGTTAAGCGAATTTTTACACAACTGTTGACTCCGCTGAATGCGGCCAATTTCTTTTTGACATTTGTCTTCCACCCGCCATTTTTTTTATTATAAATAGGTGTTTTCAGACGAACGTACATGTCAGCGGACTTGGGCTTGCCCGACGACATGTACGATCGTTCGAAAGCAAAACCGTCCGTCTCGGACCGACATGTCCGATGAAAATCAAAAAATTTTGATTTTTCTGCCGGTTCGACCGACATGTCGTTCATGTGAATGCATGTCGGACCGACTTGGTGCATTTTTCATCTTATTAAAATCGTCAGCGAGTGAACAACAACGGAGCGGATAAAAATAATGAAGAATATAAATATGGCAAACGTTTCAAACACTGCGTTTTGGATAGAATTTATTAGTTTTCCTGTAATATGAAAAATTCAATTTAAAGCATACAAAAATAGAGTAAAAATGTCGGTCAATTATAACAGCATCCAAAACTTATTTAGCCATTACGCCGATGTCGTGAATCTCTCTCTGCGTGAGAATCTGCAAAGAATGAAGTCGTCGTAAATGTCCGATTGTTTGAAAGCTCAACAAAATATTCCAGTTATTTTGTCGTCGTACTATGTACGCTGACATGTACGTTCATCTGAAAGCCCCTAATACAATTTACTTTGACCCCTTTCACATTGGTCAAGAATTGAATTCAATTTTCAGAGTTTGTAGGCAATTCGCCGCAAATTGGAAGCGACGAAGAAGAGAAAAAGTTGACGGTCTCGATGTCTCTGTACCAAGGTTTATTAATACAGGTTAAGTCACTTGAGAGAAGCTCGGTCGAACTGTCAGAATGGATAAAAGGAAGTCAAGAAAAAAAAAAACCTGAATCTGTACAATTTTTAGCTAACAGCTACTTTGACAGTTCGAGCAAAGGCAGAAAAAGAGTGCTTTTCTCTCAAGTGACTTAACCTATATTAATGAACATTGCTCTGTACCATAAATTTTTTCGTGTTCCCTTTTGTTCTTTCGCATTTTTCTCAAATTACTTCATTTTATTTTTTGTTTATCGTCGTGCCTCTCTCTCTCTCTTATTAATTTGTTGGCTTCAGCCGCTTACGTTTGCTTGCTTTAAATTTTAAGAAAACAAGCAAAAAAAATATGAAATTGAATTAAATTCTTGACCAATGTAGAAGCTTTCGTCAAGTCCAAAAGAGAACGTAAAAAAAAAATTGCTTTGGAGGTTGTTTAGGATGGAAATGAGTGGTTAATATGGTTATGGACAGCTGTGCTCTCTGCAAGAAGAAGCCTTTTTTTGTTGAAGTTGGTAATCTCAAACTCAGCGAGATTTGAGATTATCGATATATGTTCATGGATTGGAAAGAAAACAATAGGATGAGCTTATGTTTCCATGAATATGATTTATTATGTCTTACCAGTTCGGTGGATAGATTAAGAAAAAGATTAGCTTATTTCTAGTTAATGACATGAGCTTAGAAAATATAAACGGGAAATTCATTATAGATAAAGATAAAGTTTAGGACAGCGTGAAGCGCCATCTTAACGTCGTTATGGAAAATCGATTAATTGAAATCGACCTTTGACATAAACATCGCCGCCCACCTTGCAGTACGGCTGCAAAAATACTATAAATCAAGTAACATAATATAAATCGGAAAATTCATAATTTTAATTCATTAGCTTAATTTTATATAAACAAAATAGTGACTATAAATACAGTAAATAAAATTGAAAGTTTGTTCGCATTTATTTCATTATTAGTTCTTGATTCGGATTTTGTTTTTAATAGTGCGTATATTTCATGTTTGTAATAAGTGTTAATCGTTTGGACCTATATAGAGCAAGATCCCGAAAGGATCCAGCCAAAAATTGTATTTTGTGCGAGTGGAAGACCCGCAGTACTCGGCATAACCCCGCATTGTATTATTCGCTGATATACATCAGCACCAAGAACTATAGAAATGGATCCCGAGTTGTAGAACGCTGGATCGGCAAGAATAATGTTTTGAAATTTATCTTTAATGGATGCATTTAAGGATTTTGATGGTGTTCTTAACGTAATGTTGTCGTCTACTCTCGCAATTACATTTATCTCTAAGTTAGGATCGGAATGAGAGCGTATGTGGATAGAGCATAATTTTTCTTTACCAAACGGAGAAGTTGGTATATTTAACTGCCGCACTAGAAGGCTGGATATACGGCTCACTGCACCACACGGATCAAGAAGTGATCTTGCAAAATGTAGTTTTTCTTGAATTTTTAGTTTGACCAGTGCGGTTGGAAAGAGAGTGATAATGTGTTGTGAAAGAATTGACGTGATTGACACTGATGCTGATTTTATCGAGGATTGGACACTGGATGGTCTATTTTTAAGTCGCTCGTGTAGATGAAGCAATGTGTGATGGTTTTCGTTGCAATAGTGGCATCCTGATTTATTAATACAGGATCCCTGAGAATGCTTATGGGCTAAGCAGTTTGAGCAATACTTGTTTAGAAGTACCACCCGCATTCGTTGCTCGATATTCATACTCATGAACTGCCTGCAGAGACGTAAAGGATGATGGCGTTTGCATAGCCGACACTGGAACGCTTCAAACTTTGAGGACTTTATTTTCGAGCGTCTAGTGCTTGAACGATGACTGCCTTTGCTGGTATTTGTAGTGTCCTTTGTCATGGATACGCTGGAAGATATAAACGCGAGACAGAAATGGAAAATTAGAACAATGATGGAGGAGAAGCTTCAGTGCATGGAAGAAGGACTAATTTAACAATTGGACGAGTGATAGTACCCCGTTGAGTAAGCACATCTGCTACACGTACGCGATTATCGTTTCCTAAATAAGTTTTGGTCACTCTTCCCAAGCGCCATTCATTTGGAGGTAAATCTTCGTCACGAATGACTACCATAGAATTTATTTCAATATTTTCCTGCGGTCTTTTCCATTTGTTACGTTTATGGAGTTCTTTCAGGTATTCGTTTTTCCATCTGAAGCAGAAATTTTGATGCAGAGCTTTAAGTCTCTGCCAGCGATTAATCAGTGAAATGGGTTCATCCTGTATCGGCGGCTCTATTGGAGCTAAAAGTGGATTACCAACAAGAAAATGGCCCGGAGTCAGGGCCGAAGTATCTGATGGATCTTCAGAAATGGCAGAAATTGGACGCGAGTTTAGACATGCTTCTATTCGAGACAAAAGGGTTGAAAACTCTTCAAAAGTGTATTTAAATGAGCCTGTAATTTTACGAAAATGAGTCTTAAAGCTCTTTACACCCGCCTCCCAGAGTCCACCCATGTGGGGAGCACCAGGGGGATTAAAGTGCCAGGTTAGGTTTTGATGTGCAAAGTTAGAGGACAGGGCTACCTTTGAACTTTCGTAAAAATCGCGGCAGAGTTCTTTGGATGCTCCAACAAAGGTTTTCCCATTGTCTGAGTATAAATGTAAAGGACAGCCACGCCTTGACACAAATCTATTAAATGCGGCTAAAAACGTTGGAGTTGATAAGGAACTGGTGGCTTCTAGGTGGATTGCTTTGGTTGAAAAGCAAACAAATACACAGACATAACCCTTTGTTATCAAACAACTTCTACCTGTGTAATTTTTAATTTCAAAAGGTCCTGCGAAATCAAGACCCGTATGAGAAAAGGGTCGAGTAAACGTAGAGCGTTCAGGAGGCAAGGTTCCCATAAGTTGGGTACGTAAACGTTGTCGATAAATAACGCACGTTTTACAGTGATGAATTATTGTTTTAATAATGTTTCTAGCCTTTGGAATCCAGTATTGAAGACGTATTAAGCGAAGAACTAGTTGGTTACCTCCGTGGAGTGAAATTTCGTGTGTAAAACGGACTAATAACCGAGAGAATTGGCAGTTGTAGGGAATAATAATAGGGTGTCGCTCATCATACGACATTGAAGGTGAAGAAACCAGTCTCCCACACACTCTTAAGACTCCAGCCACATCCAAAATTGGATTTAAGTTCAGCAAACTGCTGGACTGAGAAATCGGTTCGTTACGTGAAAGCGCATAATATTCATCAGGATACTCTACCTTTTGGCAGAGAATTATAAGGCGAGTTCTAACACTGCGTACTTCGGCACTTGAGATAGTTTGGGAATTTTCACACCAAGTAGTGCGATGAGTCGGGTGGGTGTGATGGAAAAATCGAAATATGTAAGAAATTATCCGAATTGCCTTTGAAAATGAGGAAAAACGATTCAGAAGATCTTCAAAATTCTGAAAATAAGAAAAAAATGATTTTATAGGTTTTACTTCATGTTCTGTTTCCAGGTTCAGAGATTGATTTGGATTTGGCCAATGAGTAGGAGGGTTTTTTAGCCAATGTGGACCGTTCCACCGTAGCTCATTATCTTTGAGTTCTTGTGGGGACATACCGCGACTTGCTAAGTCAGCTGGATTTGAATTAGAATCAATGTGAAACCAATTAGCTTGGCCAACGCTCTCGGCAATTTTGGCAACTCGATTGGCCACAAAGGTTTTCCATTGGCAAGGAGGCTTTCGCAACCAAGCCAGCACAATTGTGGAATCTGTCCAAAAGAACAATTTGTCTGTCGAAACTGGAAGTTCTGGAAGTAAAGCATCAACCAATTCAGCTAAGAGGACTGCTCCGCAAAGCTCCAGTCTCGGAATAGAAAGAGTTTTGACGGGTGCGACTCTTGTTTTAGCAGTAAGTAAATGTGTATATATTGGAGAAGACTTTGGGTCTATTCGGACATAGATGGCTGCCGCATATGCCTTCTCTGATGCGTCACAGAAGGCATGAAATTCTATATCGCAGTCAGGCGTATATGAAATCCATCTTGGAATTTGGATATAGTTAATTTGAGGATAATTGGCTAAAAAGGAGTGCCATGATTTAAGGCAATTTTTGGGCAATTTTTCATCCCAACCAATCTGTTCCAGCCAGATTTGTTGCATTAAAATTTTTGCCGTAACAATGCAAGGTGCTAGCCAGCCTGCCGGATTGAATAATTTTGTGATCTGTGAGAGAACTTCACGTTTTGTGAATTCAGATCTGTACTGCAAAGGCAAAATTGAAAAATAGAAATTGTCAGAACGAGCGTTCCAACGCACGCCTAACGTTTTGGCATTACTGCTATCTTCGAATTGAAGAAAGTCTTCATAAAGGAGATGCTCTGGAACAAGTCCTGCTAAGATCTCTTGTGAATTAGAAGTCCACTTGCGCAAAGAGAAACCTGCAGATTTTAGAGCATCAATAAGCTGATCTCTTGCTTGGATGGCTGTGGAGATAGTATGACTTCCTGCGAGTACATCATCTACATACATTGATGTTCGCAAGATGCTACTGGCTAGTGGATAAAGCTTTTCAATGTCATCGGCCAATTGATGAAGTGTACGGATCGCCAAGTAAGGAGCACAATTTACTCCAAATGTAACTGTTTTCAGTTCGTAATCCAGGATCTCTTCTTGGCAAGATGTACGGAAAAGTATACGTTGAAAGGGAGTGTGCTTGGGATCCACAAGGATCTGGCGATACATTTGCTGGATATCGCCATTGAAAACGTATCGAAAAAATCTCCATTTTAGTAGAAGGAGAGTCAGGTCAGTTTGCAAGGCTGGACCCGTGTGCAAGATATCATTTAGACTCTTACCATTTGAGGAAGGATTGGATGCGTTGAAGACTACCCGAACTTTCGTAGACGTGCTTTCTGGTTTTATCACAGCATGATGTGGCAAGTAATAATGGAAAGGAAGATTTAAAAATTTTGGAGGAGAAACTTGTACCATGTGTTTTAAGTGTAAGTATCCCTGAATGACATTGTCGTATTCAGATTTAAGTTCTGGGTTTTTGCAAAGCCGAGATTCATTTCTTTGAAATTGCCCACTAGCTATAGAACGAGAATGACCGAGCTTATGGTATTCAGGAAAGCTTTCTTTGAATGGAAGGGATACCATATATCGACCATCATCGCTTCTTTTTGTAGTGCGAACATAATATTCTTCACAAAAACGGTCAGAATCCGTTAAAAATTGTTTTTTGGGTAGATCCTCCACCTCCCAAAAACGAGAAATTTCTTTGTCAAGAGATATTTCATTGAAGTAAGAAACAATAGTTTTGGAACCTTGGCCTTTATTGTTGGTTATTGGACCGGTCAAAATCCACCCAAATATGGTCTCTTGGGCGAGTAGAGAGTTACAAATATTATGTTTAATGCCATTCAGAATGATAGAAGGGAAAATATCCCCACCAATTAAAATATCAATGTGCGAACTCTTATAGAACTGAGAGTCCGCTAGTGGAATATTTGGAATTTTGGAAACCATATTAGGATCTATGGAACATGTTGGAAGCTTTCCAGTAAGATTTGGTAAAACGAGAGCTGTAGCTTCTATGCTAATGCTGGTATTTACTGGAGAACCTAAAGAAAATGAACAAACCCTTTTTGATTTTGCGGAAATCGAATTGTTTAAACCTGATATCTGAGCTTGAATGAAATGAGATGGAAGTTTTAGCAAATTTGCTAACCTTTCTGTAATGAAAGTACCTTCGGATCCAGAATCAATGAGAGCTCGGGCAGAATACGTGGTACCCATGTGGTATACGTTAACCAAAGCGGTACCTAGAAGAACACTCTTGGAACTGGATGCGAAGCAATTTTGGATAGTATCAAGTTGATTAGAATTTTGAGTGGACTGTATTTGGATGGCATGCGATCGTTGCACGCTTGTATTAGAATTAGAATTAGGACTAGTAGAAGTAGAAGTTAAAGGCATTGAATTGGAACTTGGAGCAGAAATATCACGATGCAATAATGTATTGTGTCGCTTACGGCACGTAAAGCAGTTAAAGTTGCTTTTACAATCCTTCAATATATGTGCACGAGCAAAGCAATTAGTGCACAAACCGTATTTCTTTATGCACGCCATTCGATCAACTGGATTCATTTCCAGGAATTTAGGACAATATCGAATGGTATGATGTTCGTTCGGACAAAGTTTGCATAAAGAATTTGTAACGTTAGCGTGGTAAGTGTTAACTTTTCTTTGAGGATTGTAAGGGTTAGAATTGGAAGGCTTTTGATGAAATTGTCTAGGAGAAACACAAATTTTTATATCAGATAATGTCTCAAGTGTCTGATATCGATTTGTTAAAAACGAATCAAGTTGAACCCATTTTGGAATTTCGGTTTTATTTTTGATGGATTGCTCCCATAGAGCAAGAGTCGCATCAGGCAACCGAGCCGAACAAAGGAAAACAAAGATTGGATCCCAATTATCGATGTTTATATCGTATAACTGGAGAGCAGATATGCACGTATTTATACCACGCTGAAGTTTTTTAATTGTGCTACCGGATTCAATGGTAACAGAAGGAAGGCTTAATAGTATGCGAAGCTGACTATTAACCAGAATGCGTTTATTCTCAAAACGATCCGTAAGATTTTTCCACGCCAAAGAAAAACCTTCATTTGTAAGAGGTGACTTTTTTACTATATCACGAGCTTCACCTCGTGTTTTCTGGTTCAAGTGAAAAAGTTTTTCGACTGGACTCAATCTGGAATTGTTGACGTAAATAGCTGTGAACATGTCACGGAAAGAAGGCCAGGAAAGATTATCTCCATTGAACACTTCTGTGTCGCATGGAGGTAAATGGAAGTTATGACTTGGAAAATCACTATTTCGAGTATTTGCAACGATAGGCAATTCGACAACCGATAGTAGCTGGATGCATTCGCCTATCTTTGCAACACACCTAACAAATGTTTGATAGGATGTTTTATAACGGGCCTTTAGGGATGCAAGTTCAACCTCAGGCTCAAAATCCTTTGCCGAATGTAATTCATCGAGGCAAGCTTCATATATAGATTTTACTCTTGCCCAGATCATCTTCACTTCGTCTCGATGAACTTCCAGTGAATGTGTCGAAGCCTCTGTTTGAGTAATATCGCCTAGTTCTGCTTCAAAATCCCTTAGGCTATCAGTCAAAGCAATAAATTTGTTAAGCGAAGCCATCTTTAACTCCAAGAATTGAAATAAGTATTTTGTTGGACACGAATGATAATAAAAATACAAATACTTTCGGTAATATTTAGTTGGAATCAAAACACGTGGAAAATTGTTGAAGGTATTGGAGAAATGTCAAATTGTTTGAGGAAAATGATTTGAAAAAGTGAAATAACCCTATTAAATTAGTAATTGAAGACGAAACTCTTAAGAAAATTCTGAACTTTCAAGAATTGAGGAAAAAATATTGCGTTAATTGAACACGGTAATTTATTTTCTTTGTAAGATTGTGTTATCAGATACGGCTGAGTGGAAAAAAAACTAAACCAAAAACTAAATTTACGATGGAGTACCGTGCTCTGAGAAAATTAAAAACTCTCAAAAGATAGAATTGAATGAATAGAACTCAAAAAGTTTGATAATTAGATTGACAGATTGTAAGATTATTAATTCGACAAACTACATCAAGTATAATAGAAAGAGGAACTCCCGAGGGAGTACTGTAATCTAAAAATACCAAACTCTAGAAATATTGAATTGAAGCTAAAGTTAAGTCTTAATTCGACTTCAACAATGTTTGTTGTAAAACTACGAACTCGTCAGGCACAGCGGAATGAAAAATAAACCGAAGATAAAACTCACAAGGGAAGACTGTACTCTGACCAAAAAAAGAAACACTCGATGAATTTAAACAAAGGTCCAAGCTAAACTTCTCAATTGACACAATAATTTATTTAAATCTTAATTCATAGATTTGGTTAAAAAAAAGATCAATTTATCATACACGAAACGAATGAAATAAGATCTCAGATAAACTCACGGGTGTACTGTACTCTTATATTTAGTTGGACGTTTGTAGTAAGCTTTTTTATTCTATACAATTGATTTTGGTCGCAATGTTTTAAAAACTCATCAGCATAGTGAAATAAGAAATAAATAAATGAAACAAGAGATGAATCTCACGAGGGAGTACTGTACTAACCGAAAATAAGAACAAGCTCGAAATCTATGTAAAATAGCTTTTAATTTGGAAAACGGATATAATTTATAATTTACAGATTTAATTACGAATTGAAATGTTATCGAAATGTTATCGAATAAAGTTTTATACTTTGTAATATCCAGCATAAAAAATTATTATATATATATATTTTTTTTTTTTTTTTTTTTTCAGCAAATTTCACTTTATGAATTTATAAAAACGCGAACCTATAATCATGTAAATTTTCCCTAAAACTTTTTTTTTATCTCATAGCATAAAATCATCTGCTTTGCTGTAACATCCAAATTAAACTGAAGGCACTAAGAAAGCGATTAAAGCATTTGGCTGAATTTCTTTCGTTTTATTTTGTTGCTTAACAATTTGATTGTATTGTTGCTTTAAATTCTCTTGTTTTGTTTTTTTTTTTATTATATTTTGTTATCCCACTGATAATTAAATAATTATATTTTGCACTTTAATTGGTAAAGTTTTGGTTTAGATATTAAATTAAATGAACATGCTTAAGAAGATTGCATAAGAAACTGATTTTTTTTTTTTTTTTAGCTAAGTGTTTTTCTTTCTTTTTTTTTTTTGCTATAGCATTCGAAATGTTGACACTTATTGTTAGTTAAACAATGTACATGTTTCAAATGTTGCCCGAAGAGATATACCAAATGTTGACAACAAATGTTGCTAACGCAGAACTGGTATAATGAAAAATTCTCAGCAATGTTGCGTGAACGCATTTATTTGTTGCAAAAAGTGGAGACTTTCTCTAATTTCTTTATATGAAACCTTTAAAGAAAAACGCAAGAATGTTCGTATGTAGATATGTGTATATGTATGTACATATTTTTATACGGTACATACAAACAGCAAAATTTACCACTTAGCAAAAAGGCGCAATTTTTGGTTTTTGACTTTGGGAATGTCATATATATATATATACATATATAATTACGAATATAATGATATATCCCTTAAAATGCTTTTAACAAAGAATGTTTTTTAATGAAATTTTCTTTTCTTTTTTTTTATTTTAGCACTTTTTTAGCATTTTTATAAAAAAAAATGTTAACTTTTGTACTGAACGATATAGGCTTTTTAACTGAACGATATGATTTAACGCAAAGCAACTTTATGTTTAAAAAATACGAATTTTAAGAAATATTATGTATAGCTAGCGTGTAATTGCTAAAACAATTGAACAATAAACATTCTTTTTAAATTTGTATATATAAACTCACTTTTATGTATATTATCGACTTTTTTCGTTCTTTGAATAAATAATATTAGATTTCTCAAGTTTTTATCTACTTCCTCACACTTTAGTTAGAATATTCTTATTTTTCCGAAATATCAAGTTAAACTTAATTCGTTTTTTTCTATATTTTTCCGACGTTTTGGAGCGAACTCCTTGCAAACACCGAACGCGGGCACTACCGATCAAGAACTAAAAATGAAATATGTGGTGCAAACAAACCTGTTTTTTGGAGATTCTGCGGAGATGGAAGTTATTCAATGCGGAATTTGCTCTCTTCTTCTTGTGGAGTAGTTGATCCGGCTCGAAATGGACCAATGTTTAGGATGGAAATGAGTGGTTAATATGGTTATGGACAGCTGTGCTCTCTGCAAGAAGAAGCCTTTTTTTGTTGAAGTTGGTAATCTCAAACTCAGCGAGATTTGAGATTATCGATATATGTTCATGGATTGGAAAGAAAACAATAGGATGAGCTTATGTTTCCATGAATATGATTTATTATGTCTTACCAGTTCGGTGGATAGATTAAGAAAAAGATTAGCTTATTTCTAGTTAATGACATGAGCTTAGAAAATATAAACGGGAAATTCATTATAGATAAAGATAAAGTTTAGGACAGCGTGAAGCGCCATCTTAACGTAGTTATGGAAAATCGATTAATTGAAATCGACCTTTGACATAAACAGAGGTGTTCATACGTCAGTCAAATGATTGAATCAATCAAAATTTGTTGTTGCTTTCCTATGTAAAAAAAAACGAACTTTATCTCAGAGCGAAAATGAACTCCAAAATCTTCTCTCGTCAGTCAAAATTTTGATTGAGCTACAGACCTGCATCAATCAGTCAAAGGGTTGCATTATTTTACTTGTCTGCTTTTTAGTAGCCAATTATATCAAGAAAAGTACTTAACTGAAAACAAAGGTAGTTTTTTGAAGTGAAAAAGAGGTGTAGTTTCTTTAGTTCCTGCCATAATTTCATTAATTCTTTTGTTTTTTTATGACTTGCATGCGATGGTCATTCAAATAGGTATAATTTCCGGCGTATTGATTTCCTAATGTGATCAGTTTTAATCCTAAAAGATCAACTATATTTTCGCTATTGTTTTCCATTTTGTAAAATTATTATGCACACAAAACAACTGAATAAAAGAAACACCCAAATAAAGTAGTGCACACAGCACGATATGAATTCACAAAATAGGAGGTAGCAGAAAAGTAACAAATGCCTGCGTCGGAGCTTCAATCAAAAAATCGTGTGTGAGCAAGCGTCAATCAATACTTTCAGAGAGAGTTAAAGAGAGTAAAAAATCGCGATATACTTCAATCATTTGACTGATGTATGAACACCTACTTTCAATTCTTGACCAATGTCAATGTTCATTAATATAGGTTAAGTCACTTGAGAGAAAAGCACTCTTTTTCTGCCTTTACTCGAACTGTCAAAGTAGCTGTTAGCTAAAAATTGTACAGATTCAGTTTTTTTTTTCTTGATTTCCTTTTATCCATTCTGACAGTTCGACCGAGCTTCTCTCAAGTGACTTAACCTGTATTAATGAACCTTGACCAATGTGAAAGGGGACTTTGACAGATAAAACCAAGTTAAATCTCATGGCAGAATTATAAGGTAAGGTCATCACGGAGAAGAATGGAGTAGAAAGCAGAATAAAGCTACATTGATGTCAAAATCAGCTGTTCATCGCGAATTTCTTTATGCTCACGTTTCGCAGTTGTTTTTAGGTTAAAACTGTTACAGGTTTTTTTTTTGCAATTTGAAGACTTCTTTCACATTTTATAGTTTTTATTACACTTTTTATATAATATTTTCACTCAAATTAGCACAAATTTAACACCCGCGACAGCACTGTTTGCAATTTGGAAACATAAAATATTTTCTTCATTTGCAATTTCTACGAAATTCGTCGTTTTGACATTAATGTTGCTTCTCATTATCCACTCTTCGTTGACGCGTGAGAGCACTCAGCGCAGCGGGCCTACCTTATCATTGTATCATGGTTAAATCTTACAAGTTTCGTGGAGTTTATGTTGATTTAACGAAACTCAACTCGCGTTTCATGGAGATTCAGAGTTGCACCGGTACGTACCTTTTTACTATTTTTTTTTTTGGTACTTTATTTTTTTAGGTATGAGGTATAAAAGTAAAAATATAAATACTAAGGGTATTCAATGAACGCCGCATCGATGATGTTAACACCGTATATGCGGTAAGTTTACAGAAGCGTATTTTGTAACAACAAAATTGTACGTGAGGAAATATACTCATCTTACCGCACAAAATCGTGGTGTAAACAGCACGTATAATTCGATAATGCAACTGTGGGCTTATTAGGCTTTTTTAATAACTTTGCGCTAGCGAAAAAAATTCTAAAAATTGGTAAACTATTGCCATATATCAATATGGATTGAAAAAATTTTGTGATGGCAACTTTACAAAATACAATTGCACTATTTATTCAGGATAGGTTCGTGAAACACGCTGCGTATAGATACACGATATTCATTGAATACCATTACTATTTTAGTTTTGTATATTTTTACAGCTTTATTTATACATACGATATAATTATTTTTCACACAAGTCCTGCATATGTGTTCATATTTGCTTAGATTAAGTTTATTTCAAATAATCGTACCAGAATAACAGTGTTTTTTAAATGTGTCGCCGTTATTTAATGGTCTAAAAACCAATTACTATAATAATAAAAGTAATGTAACGATAGAATCAACAATCTACATCATTACCATACTTAACCCTAGAATACTAACCTTCCGATCACTATACGTTTTATTACTCGTAAGGAGTGAGTAAATTTTACGTAGGTTAGTACTCTGGGGTTAATAGAATGCATTTCATGAACTCTCTTAGAAATAATATTTGGAAACTTACTTCTTGCGGCGCGTTTTAATAGATATTGATCCATAATGACGCAAAACAGAAAAAATACATAGATGCTGAGGATCACTGAAATTCAAAATCATTTCTTATTCATAGTCTAAAAATTTTTTTTCACTTACTTGAGCTCTCCAAAAGCGTTATAGTCTTATCCGTTTTAACACAATAGTCAATAAAAAGCACATCCAGAAGGTAAAAGCTTATGTCACGTAGGCAACTTGCAGCTGGTACAGTAAACGGCACCAAAGTTATAATAGAACCACCAACAACAGATACGACGAAGAATCCAGCCCCAAAAATATCTGAGTAGATAGTTCGTGTCTCACCAGATAGACCAGCAAAACTGGTAAACAAATCCGGAGCACCGTTACCGAAAGCTAGCAGCGTAACACCAGCCACATTCTCACTCATGCCCATTATGTTTGCGACGACTTGGAGAGCTGGACAAAAACTGTATAAAAATGTGTAAAAGGAAGGAAAATCCAATCAGAAAAAAACATCAATAAAACTTACTATCCATCCGCCGTTGTGCCCAAAATAAGAAACAAATAACCACAGATAATCAGCAGAATAAATACTCCAAGAAGCATTGTAAAAGAGTTTGTCGGACTAATTGCACAGTACAGAAAATTGAAATAGTTAAAGATGTAAACGTTATCTTCGCATTGTTCTGTTGCAAGAACATAACTGCAACGTTCATCATACTCCATGGTTTGCACCATAGCACAGGTGGGCTGAAAATATGTAATAGCAATAGTTATATACATATATTTGCTTTTAATTACCAAACGAATGGGTCCCACAAAATTAATGTGGGCCTCGTAATGCGGCGAAGTTTGGTTGGTGGTTTGATTAAATTCATATAAAACCATGTTTAATCATTTAAAAAAATAAAAAACAAAAAAAAAAATTAAAATATAAATTCGTTTAGTTTCAATTTTGACTAAACTCAATAGAAACTTGTTTTGAAGGAAAAAACTTTAATACTTATACTTAATACGAAAAAAAAAATTTGTACAGGTATACAACATGGTACAATCAATAAGAAAGTCGAAAGAAACAGAATTACTCCTATGCCCCCTTTTCCACACGGCAATTTTTCTTGCCAGCAAGTTTTCAATTCCCTTTTGAACTTGCCAATTGCGTTTCCACACAATGTTCATTAATATAGGTTAAGTCACTTGAGAGAAAGGCACTCTTTTTCTGCCTTTGCTCGAACTGTCCAAGGTATATTTAACAAGGTAGTGTCGTCTCGGAGCGGTGGGTACCGCAGCTGTCAAACACATAGATTATCATAATTTGCAAATTTTGTTATTTGTTTTGCTTTTATTCGTAAAACCCTGGTTTTGACAGGTGCGGTACCCAGCTCAAGAGAGAATTTTAACTACTAACACTACCTTGTCTAATTCTACCATGGAACTGTCACATCATGATACAATGATAAGGTAGGGCCGCTGCGCTGAGTGCTCTCACGCGTCAACGAAGAGTGGATAATGAGAAGCAACATATATGTCAAAACGACGAATTTCGTAGAAATTGCAAATGAAGAAAATATTTTATGTTTCCAAGTTGTAAACAGTGCTAATTTGTGCTAATTTGAGTGAAAATATTATAAAAAAAGTGTAATAAAAACTATAAAATGTGAAAGAAGTCTTAAAATTGCAAAAAAACCTGTAACAGTTTTAACCTAAAAACAACTGCGAAACGTGAGCATAAAGAAATTCGCGATGAACAGCTGATTTTGACATCAATGTAGCTTTATTCTGCTTTCTACTCCATTCCTCTCCGTGATGACCTTACCTTATAATTCTGCCATGTGTCAAAGTAGCTGTTAGCTAAAAATTGTACAGATTCAGGTTTTTTTTTTCTTGATTTCCTTTTATCCATTCTGACAGTTCGACCGAGCTTCTCTCAAGTGACTTAACCTGTATTAATAAACCTTGTTTCCACACAGCAATTCTGAGCAATTTCTTGAGCAATTCTGATTTTACTTTGAAGAAAGCGCTAGAACTATTTAATAAAAAATTAATAAAGTTTGAGGTAGTTTTAGTAGTGAATATTAAATTTTTATGCATTCACTGTTTTATCATTCACTGTTATATCATTGAAATATTACGACATTAATTTACAATCAATGTTTTTTTATATGAATATTTTGTCTGCTTATGTGCGGCCATCTTAACTGACGAATCAGAATGAAACGAAACATCAAAGAAAGAACAGCACAAAAGAAAACTTGCCGGTATGCAAGGTTTATTTATAAGGTTGTCGCAAGGGAGAGAGCGAGTGCTCATAATTGTCAAATCGAAGTTGACATCTCATAGAAAATCTGCAAGTGCTCTCTATTAACATCCGTTTTTCTTTCGTAGTCATTCGCAAAATTGGCTGGTTTTGACAATTATGGGTACTAAGAAGAGAGTGCGATCAGCCCTGCGACAATCTTATAAATCAACCTTGCCGGTATGAGCAAGTCTGTACTCGTCCCCTCTCGTCACGTTCCGAGCGCTCAAAAACTCGACTTGCCGGCAAGAAAAATTGCCGTGTGGAAAAGGGGTCTATGAACAGTAACTGTAAAAATCCAATATGAGATTGATAAATATCCTGCATAAGAAAATGTTTTGGTTTGTAACACACAATCCCATCCGTACAAAGAGGTCAATTCCCGTTCTATAAAATGATATAATGACACATTTTTTAAAAAGCTGAGATGCTATAGTCATGGTTCGTCATACAAGTTGGCCTGTTCGAGACTTAACTTATTAAATGCCAATTTATCAGCAAGTCAACTTAATCAGAATTTAGCGCACTGCAATAAAGCAATTAAGCTCGGGTTAAAAAAAAAAACACAGGTGCGTAGTTGGACACTCGAGGGATCCAGAGAAAGATATTTGATTTTTTTCTTCACATCTAAAACTCACTTCTAACTAAGCTCACTTGAGGTCAAAATATTAGTGAGTCACTGAATTTAAAATTGAATAATCGACCTTTGTTTGGGCACTCGGGGAATCGAAACCCGAAAAAAAATCCCGGCTAGTTCAAAAGCCCGGATTTTCGGTCATTAGATAGGTAATTTAATAATCAATGCTCGGGTATTTGAGAGCTCTTGAGGTCATGCGGAATGTACATGCGAAATCAATGCACAAGGAATTTGTGTTTTTTGTGGGGGAAACCACCATAAGGGTAAGTGTGAAGTGTGACGGGTAAGAATGTAAGTGCGTTCAGAAGACATGTTAAAGAGAAAGAATAATAGGACCGCAACGCTTGGAAATATGGGTAAGCTCCCAATACCCAAAAAGACCGGAAGGTACCGGAAAATTCCAGAGTACCCAAGTATAGCCCGTAAAATTTCTTCTGAACTTACCTATCCCCTATCTGTCACCCTTCTCAGGGTCCCTATACAAAATCACAAGAACTGTCAATTATAGTTAATATCTCTCCCGAATTAACCCCTAAAAGTATCAAATATATGAGCTAGTCCTATTATTTTTCACTCTTCAACATTTCTTCTGTACACACCTACGCTCTACCAGCCACTTTTTTGGGGTCCCCATACAAAAATCACAAAAACTGTCGATTATAGTTCATGTCTCTCCAGAACTGACCCCTAAAGTGATAATGCATATGAGCTGATCCTATTATTTTTTGCCTTTCAACATTTCTTCTGCACATATTTACACCCTATCTGCCACGCTTTTGTGGGTCCCCATTCGAGAAACAAAAAACTTTATTACAGTCCATATTTCTCCTGAATTGACCCCTTAGGGGTCAGGGGCTGATCAGATTATTTTTGTCTTTCAGCATTTCTTCTGATCATATTTACCCCCTATTATCTGGGGGTCCCCATTCAAGAAACAAAAATTAGGCAGTGGGTGACTGCCGACCCCCCACGACTATAAAATAGTAGGTATAGTTGGCAAATCAGACGCGTTCTACTTTTTTAACACTTTTTATCAATTGATGCGTTATTGAATGTATAAACTGCTATTTTTTAGTGTTTATATATAATATATTTGTAGCACAGTTAGTTTGGTTGGGTAATCGGTAATTGGCTCGGTAATCGGTTGGTAGCCGCTTCGGTAATTGGTAATCGCTTTAGTAATCGGTTGGTAATCGCTTCAGTAATTAGTTGGTAATCGTTTCGGTAATCGGTTAATAAACACTTCGGTAATTGGTAATCGGTTGGTAATCACTTCGGCAATAGGTTGGTAATCGGGTAGTAATCGCTTCGGTGATCGGTTGATAATCACTTCGGTTATTGATAATCGCTTCGGTAATGGGTTGGTAATTGCTTCGGTAATCGGTTTTTAATCGCTCTGTTAATCACTTCGGTAATTGGTTCGGTAATCGGTTAGTAACCACTTTGGTTTTCGATAATTGGTTCGGTAATCGGTTGGTAATCGCTTCGGTAATCGGTAATTGGTTCGGTAATCGGTAATTGGGTCGGTAATCGGTTGGTAGTCGCTTCGGTAATCGACAATGGGTCAGTAATCGTTCCGGTAATCGGTAATTGGTTGGTAATCGTTTCGGTAATCGGTTTGCAATCGCTTGGGTAATCGTTTCAGTAATCGGTTGGTAATCGATTCGGCAATTGGTAATGGGTTGGTAATCGGTAATTGGTTCGGTAATCGGTTAGTAATCGCATCGGTAATCGGTAATTGGTTGGTAATCGCTTCCGTAATCGGTTCGGTAATCGCTTCGGTCTTCGTCTTGGTCGATGCCAGGTAATCCCTAAAAAGGAATGCTGTACAGTAATAATATCTAATACGCTAACAGCGTGATGATATCACTAACAGCGTGATGATATAGCGGATCTATAGTATTGCTCTCTACCAAAAAGTGCTCAACACGCCCAAAGAGTTTTCACTTCAAAAAACTGTCAATTATAGTTCATATTTCTACCGAATCCACACCTAAAGGGATGAAGTACCTATATTTAAGCGGATCCTATTATTTTTTACCCTTCAACATTTGCTCTGCCACCCTTCTGGGGGTCACCATACAAAAAAACACAAAAACGTTACTATGTTTTCTTCTTGACTGGTAGCTGATTCAGAAATGCAGGCATTAACAGTGCTAACATTAACAGTGGTGACCAGGCCCGTAGACAAGGGGGGAGTTTTAGGTGTTCAAACCCCCCCTTAGGGTCCAGAAAGTATAAAGAATTAACACAAATGAGACTATTTAATTCAAAATGTAATTTTATTTTAAGATAAACTGTGATAATGATGTTAATTTTCTTGAAAACTTCACTTACTTATTAAAAAAATTTTTTGGCTAAGTGAAAGATCAATTTTGCTTATAAAAGTCACAGTCATTATATTGGAATTCATCTCCAGGGAGTTGGTATATTAAAAATCAGTTTCAATGCTCAAAAAGTCCCTGATACTCGTATCCAGTAAAATATCTATATGAAAGTTATACCTAGAACGAATATAATTTTGTAAATTGAAGAAAATTAGCTTGACATTTTTTATGCCATATCTACCCAGCAAACCATAGTTGACGACTATGTCGAAATTCCGACTAATTCGTCACTATTTTGAGCTGTCTTAAAGAAATCATTACAATTTCATTACGCAAATAGTGATTTGATGATTTTTTAATCATGTTACCAAATTATCATAACAAAATTAACAATTACAGTTTTTTAAGCTTCAGCATTTTAAAAATGTTTATTTTTATTATATAAAAAAATTAAAAAACAATTTAGAAGTCCAAAAGATTTTGTTTTTAGTGTTTTTAATATGCAAATAATTTTAATATAAATCCACAACCGATTAAATTTATCCGATTTATCGATTTAACCGATTAACTTTTTTTTTATTAAAAATTTATCTAGTAGAGTAATTATTTTAATATTAACATGAACTTATTTTCAAGTGATATCTTATATAATACATTGGGTATAAGATACTTGTGCTGTGCAAAAACCAGTATTCGAATTACGGTTTTTGGAATATAGTCTGAAATTTAAATGTGACTTTATCGGAGTCGATTCCTCTAATCAAAAAATTTTAATAAAAAAAAAATATATAGTAATTGTTATTGGAATTGAATCATGAGAAAATGAAACTGTTAAATTTTTAAAGATCTTCAAATATTTTCTTTTGAATTTATTTAATATTTTAGCCCTTAACGATAACTCGAACTAGGGTTCACACAGGTTCAAATAGTTGTACACAAGCTGGGGATCAACAAAAGTGTAAGATAGCCAAAAAGAAACCAAATCTAAAGACTAAAATTTTTTTTCTCCCGTCTATATGGAATGTCCATTAAAGGTGTGAATACAGCTTCACCAGCTGAACTTATTAAAAAATGTTTGCATTTTTCATAGCTGATTTTTATTTTGATTTTAATAAACTGCAAGGAATCTAACCAATTTTCACCGTTCACATTAATATTGTTGAATTAGTAAAATTTTGTCACAGACATTTTTACTGTTTGTGCTAATTTTCGGAATAATACTTTTTAAAAGGAATTAAAAATTCTCAATTTGGACCATTTTTCAACAAACTTTAGGCAAAAATCAAAACACTTAGTACTCAAAATTGATTTATAAAAAAAAAATGAAATAAACTTTTCTCATCTATCTTATGGTCATTTAAAAACAGGCATATTCACAAATAGTCTTAAAAGAAAACTGATTTGCTTAAAAATTTGCATATCCTTTCTTTCAGTTATTACTGGTATCTACTAAACCTCTGCACAAGTGCACTTGTTTCTGCTACAACACCAGAACGCACACTGTCGAGTTCACTGCTTAACAGAACTCTGTTCGTCTAGCACAACAACACCAAATCATTTTGCAAAAACAAACAAGCAGTGCCGATCTCTCGTCGGCTTCATAACATAACATGTTCGTGGCTTGCTTTTTTCGCACGTTGAGTCGTTTAACAAGCTGAAAACCAAACAGCAATATATGCACAGAACACACATAACACTAGGGTGACACTAGAACATTTTGGCGTTCTTCTTGTTTTGCGTTTTTTATATAACTTATAGAGCTAGAGCGAACACTTGGTAAAATTAAGCGCTGATTCAGAATTTCAAAAGATGAAGATACAAAATTTTTAAAAAGTACTAAGTTTCGGAAAATTTTGAAATTTTGAAAATTTCGGAATTTTTCGGAAAACCAAATTTTGAAAAAAGTACCAAATTTTGAAAAAGTACCAATTTTTTGAAAAAGAATACCAAATTTTGAAAAATGTACCGTTTTTTGCAAAAAGTACCAAATTTGGAAATAAGTACCAAATTTTTAAAAAAGTACCAAATTTTTAAAAAAGTACCAAATTTTGAAATAAGTACCAAATTTTTAAAAAAGTACCAAATTTTTAAAAAGTACTAATATATGAAATAAAGTACCAAATTTTGAAAAAAGTGCCAAATTTTGAAAAATGTATCAAATTTTCAAAAAGTACAAATATTTGAAAAAAGTTCCAAATTGTGAAAAATGTACCAAATTTTGAAAAAGTACCAAATTTTCAAAGAGTACCAAATTTTTAAAAAGTACCAATATTTGAAAAAAGTACCAAATTTTGAAAAACGTACCAAATTTTTAAAAATGTACCAAATTTTCAAAAAGTGCCATATTTTGAAAAAGTACCACATTTTGAAAAATGTACCAAATTTTGAAAAAAGTACCAAATTTTGAAAAATGTACCAACTTTTGAAAAAATACCAAATTATATAAAAGTACCAAATTTTGAAAAAAATACCATATATTTAAAAAGTACCAATATTTGAAAAAGTACCAAATTTTGAAAAACGTACCAAATTTTTAAAAATGTACCAAATTTTCAAAAAGTGCCATATTTTGAAAAAAGTACCAAATTTTGAAAAATGTACCAAATTTTGAAAAAAGTACCAAATTTTGACCAACTTTTGAAAAAATACCAAATTATATAAAAGTACCAAATTTTGAAAAAGAACCAAATTTTGAAAAAAATACCATATATTTAAAAAGTACCAATATTTGAAAAAAGTACCAAATTTTGAACCAAGTACAAAATTTTGAAAAAAGTACCCATTTTTTGAAACATGTACCAAATTTTCAAATATGTACAACATTTTGAAAAATGAACCAAATTTATATATTAAAAATTTACCTAATATTGCAAAAAGGACCGAGTTTTGAAAAAAGCACAAAGTTTTGATTTAAGTACCATATATTGAAAAATTTTTAATAAGTACCAATTTTTGGAAAAAGTACCATGTATTGAAAAAAGTACCAAATAGTTTTTAATTATTTTTACGACCTCTAGAATTGTATTTTATTGAATAAAAAAAATTGACTATTCATATTTCATATATGTATATATATCATATCTCGCAAAAATTTAATTATATAAAAGTACATTTTTCAAAATTTGGTACTTTTTTCAAAATTTGGAACTTTTTGAAATTTTGTACTGCTTATAAGATTTGGTACTTTTCCCAAAATTTGGTACATTTTTAAAAATTTGGAACTTTTTTCAAAATTTGGTACTTTTTTTTCAAATATTGGTACTTTTTAAAAATTTGGTACTTATTTCAAAACTTGGTTCATTTTTCAAAATATGGTACTTTTTTCAAAATTTGGTACTTTTTGAAAATTTGGTACTTTTATATAATTTGGTATTTTTTCAAAAGTTGGTACATTTTTCAAAATTTGGTACTTTTTTCAAAATTTGGTACATTTTTCAAAATATGGTACTTTTTTCAAAATATGGTACTTTTTGAAAATTTGGTACATTTTACAAAATTTGGTACTTTTTTCTAAATTTGGTACTTTTTTCAAATATTGGTACTTTTTAAAAATTTGGTACTCTTTGAAAATTTGGTACTTTTTCAAAATTTGGTACATTTTTCACAATTTGGTACTTTTTTCAAATATTTATACTTTTTGAAAATATGATACATTTTTCAAAATTTGGCACTTTTTTCAAAATTTGGTACTTTTTTTCATATATTAGAACTTCTTAAAAATTTGGTACTTTTTTAAAAATTTGGTACTTATTTCAAAATTTGGTACTTTTTTAAAAATTTGGTACGTTTTTAAAAATTTAGTACTTATTTCCAAATTTAGTACTTTTTGCAAAAAATGGTACATTTTTCAAAATTTGGTATTTTTTTCAAAAAATTGGTACTTTTTCAAAATTTGGTACTTTTTTCAAAATTTGGTACTGTTTTCGAAATTTGGTACCTACTTTATTCAATATTTGGTACATTTTTCGATATATGATATATTTTCCAGAATTTGATAAATTTTCCAGAATTTGGTCCTTTATTCCAAATTTTTTTCAAAATTTGATACTTGGTTTCAAAATTTGGAATTTTTTTGTAAAATTTGGTACATATTTTAAAATTAAGTTCATTCTTCAAAATTTTTTACTCGAACCCATTCCGCAATAAAATGCACCATAACTTCTAGAAGACAAGCAAATTAAGTAGACCACCAATTATTCTGGTGTCGTCCTAGTGTGTTCTAGTGTTGTCACATAACATTCAAGTCATTTCGTTATAGTGCATTTTTCTTAACCAAACATAACATAATATAGTTCTGCTACTCGTTTCTTTTTGTTCGGTTGCGTTCTGTTGTGATTTCTGAAGTGTTACGCTTGTTTTGATTGCCAAGAACAGAACATAACCAACACTCGTTTCATAGGGGTGTGTTTTGAAATGCGTTTCAAGCCTACTCGTGCAGGGGTTTAGTATCTACTTATAGATTTTTTATCAAAACCCCCCTAAGGTAAATCCTGGCTACGGGCCTAGTGGTGACTATATAACATTCTGACGTTAACATTACTAACATCAACATTGCTGACGTTTACATTACTAACGTTAACATTGCTGACGTTAACAGTGCTGACACAAATTTATAAATTTTACCCCTACCAAAAAGTGTTCAAAAACCAAATTGGCTATTTCAGATCTTGCAAAACTTTCATCAAGTTTCTTATAATCAATTTGTTTCAAAGCAATCGGGTGAAAAATTACCGATATGCATATATCGCATGTTGTTCATAAAAACATATCAAAATACTGCTGTGAAACATACATATCTTAAATCACTGATTTCCCGTTCATTGACCTTGACAACACATTTCACTTTCAAACACAATGCTTCCTTTTCTTTTCATTTCCTTAATATAAACATGTTTTTTCGCCACAGGACTATTTCAAATTCTTGGATTATCTTGGATTATTTGAAAAAAAAAACGATTATATTAACCATCTGTTTTTCTTTTCTCTGTTACTAGGTGTACGCTGTCGTTGTATCACACGAACAAACCTCAGGTGATTTGTCCCCGGCTGCTGTCAGCTACACAACTGGCTTCTATCAGATACCTGTAATTGGCATATCCTCCCGAGATGCTGCATTTTCCGATAAAAATATTCATGTCTCCTTTCTGCGCACCGTTCCGCCGTATTATCATCAAGCTGATGTCTGGCTGGAAATGCTTAGCCATTTTGGCTACACAAAGGTATGAGGAGACTCAGTCATAATGTTGGTGTGTGTTGTTGTTATTGTTAGTGTGGGTGGTGGACGTATTTTTTTGCTTTGCACTGTCATTCTTTCATTTATGAAAAAGTTGTAGGTATGTATTTGTTTTTAATTTTTTTGCTTATCGCTTTAATAGGTGATCATAATTCATAGTTCCGACACGGATGGTCGTGCTATATTGGGACGTTTCCAAACAACTTCCCAAACCAATTACGATGACATCGATGTACGTGCAACAGTTGAGATGATTATCGAGTTTGAACCGAAATTGGAGAGTTTTTCAGAGCATTTGATTTATATGAAAACAGCGCAGTCCAGAGTTTATTTGATGTATGCAAGGTAAGGTGTTGACTAAGCAGTATTTTTAACAAAAAGTTTCTTTAGCGGTATTTTATGTTCACGTTCGATCCAAATGTGTAATTCCACACTTAATTTTTCGTTTTTTTTTTTTTTTTCTTGTAGCACCGAGGATGCTCAGGTAATTTTCCGCGACGCAGCTCTCTATAATATGACTGAAACAGGTCACGTTTGGATTGTTACCGAACAGGCATTGGATGCAAACAATACACCAGACGGTATTTTAGGACTACAACTAGAACATGCCAACAATGAGAAAGGACACATAAGGGTAAGTTTTATTCAATGATCAGCTTAATGATAGACATTTTATTATTTACACGTACCATGCTTTTTTTTTTTTATATGGCACAGGACAGCGTTTATGTGCTTGCATCGGCCATCAAGGAGATGATGTCGAATGAAACAATAACCGAAGCGCCAAAAGATTGCGGTGACTCTGGGGTCAATTGGGAATCAGGTAGTTTCCTTTGATTAAGACAAGCATTTGAATACAATAAAACGTTTTGTTTGCATTTAGGCAAACGTCTCTTTCAACATCTCAAGACGCGCAATATTACCGGTGAAACGGGTCAGGTGGCCTTTGACGATAATGGTGATCGTATTTATGCTGGCTATGATGTTATAAATATACGAGAAAAACAGAAAAAACAAAGTGTTGGCAAGTTTTTTTACGATGCGGTAAGTTTCTTCACTTTTTATTCACTTTAACAACAAAAACTGAGGTATTTGTTATAGGACAAGGCCAAGATGCGTTTAAAGATTAATGATAGTCAAATCCTTTGGCCGGGCAAACAGACAAAAATTCCTGAAGGCATCATGATTCCTACACATTTAAAGGTGCTCACCATTGAGGAGAAACCATTTGTATACGTTCGTAAATTGGCCGATGAAGAGATTTCCTGCGACTTTGACGAAATACCGTGTCCCTACTTTAATGCTACTGATGGAACAGGTAAATTGTGATAAAACATTGTAGAACTAATCATAAAGAGAACTTAAAAATTTACGAGTATATCAGTTGTCGTGGTGTGTTTGTCGTACACCACGTTTTTTTAAGAAATGAAAAAATTGCCTTTACATGCCGATTTCTCGATAACCGGAAAAGCCATGGTGAAAGTTAATTTGAATAAACATTTCTCTAGATTTGCGGCATACATTGACAGCATAGTTAGTAGCACCAAAACTAAAAGCATTCTGTACCGATCTCTGCTATCTTGAGTGTGAGTTTAGTTTCGAATATCCTTCAAACAGGACAACGTAGAAAAAAATTCGTAAATGTCATTGTCTCTGACAGAGTAATGTTTGTTAAAGTGCATACTTTCCTCTGTTTTAAAAAATACGTGGTTCTTATTGTAAACAGAAAACCATAATAAAATCGTTATTCACAAAAAACTACTTTGTTCTTGCGGACTGGTAGGACATCTTATTTTCTTTTATTCTTTTTTTTTTTTTGGACCTTGAAACTTTTGAGCCCTCTTTGAATGTGAAATTCGAAAAAAAATTGTAATTCAATACGCCCTAACCCAGGGATAGGCAACTGGGTCTGGCCAGACCAAATTTGACTTTGGAGTTGCATATCTTTTTTTCAAATCAAATCAACCGGTGGCAGCTACCTGAATTCTATGGCTTTTAAATTCTGAATCCAAGAAAGAATTTTGGATCGATTTGGATGGTTTTTTAGTACAAATTTTTACTTTTACAGTGGTAAGACTGCCTAGTGTGGTGTGGATGGACCATTATAGTATTTACCTGTTACTACCCATACATATAGTGTTCGGTATAATGTGGAGTCTTTACTCTAGAAAAGTGGGTGTGGCATTTTACTTTTAATGGAAATTCTGTTACACTGTGTGTCTGACTTCAACCAAATTTAGCACACATAATCCTTGGTAATTTGAGCATTCTTAAGTTTATAAAATTTGGCGGTACTAGACGGGGGGCGTGGCACTTTATTTTTAAACTAGCTCCATCTACACCGTTTGCCCGATTTAAACCAAACATCTTACATATATTCTTAAGTATAATGAGAAGTTTTAAGCCTACAAAAGTGGGTGTGATTGGACTAGGGGCGTGTCAATTTAATTCTACTCAAACTCCCTCTATTCCGTTTGTCCGACTTAAACCAAATTTTGCACACATATTATTTGGCATAAGGATCAGTCTGTAGTTTATAAAGAAGGGCTTTACTAGACAGGGGACGCACAATGCTCCGTCAGTGAACTGTTGATCAAGCAATGAAGAAAAAATTAAGCGATTTGGAATGTGATGTATTTCAAACAAATGGTGAAGTTGCCGAAGTGTCATATGAAATGCACTGTACCATGATTGATGGTTCTGTAGCAACTGTTTTGTCAAATACGAGCTCCGCCAGCAGATACTTCATATGCAAAACTAGTCCGACTGAAATAAATCAAATTATGCAAGGAGCAAGCGGCAACTCTGTGTACTTTAAATTTGGCTTATCAATTTTGCATTACTATGATATATTCGATTCTTTGAATGCCTGTTTCATATAGCATATCGTCTCCCATTTAAATCCTGGCCGGTAAGAGATGTAACTAGAGCTGCATTTTTAGAAAGTAAAACCCGAATTCAGAGGGAATTAAGGAAAAAAACTGTCTTAATAGTTGACCAAGTAAAAGAAGGCTTTGGAACAACAAATGACGGGAATACTGCGCGCAGGTTTTTTTCAGAAGTCGACGTAGCAGCAGATATCACAAAAATCGACAAGGACCTCATTTATAACTTCTCAGTTATATTACGGGTGTTATCTAGCGGTAAATCTATAAAAACCCACGAGTTCGGTGAGCTCTTGGAAGCAACAAAAGATTTATATCTGCAAAATTCTAGCTGGTACTACATGCCTAGCTCGGTACATAAAGTACTGATCCACGGATGCGACGTTATCAAGTTTTTTGACTTGCCAATTGGTAAATTTAATATTGAAATCACTCATACATCTCATTGTGTAAATCTAACTTTCTTGTAGGTAGTTTATCGAAGGAAGCACTAGAATCAACCTATAAAAGCGTTCGCAAAAATCGTTTAGAGCACACTAGAAAAACGGGACGAGAAGACACGAACAAAGACCTTTTACGGCACCTTCTTCTGTCGTCGGATCCTTTAATTGACAGTAAAAGAAATATTACAAGCAAAAAAAAGAAATCCGTCGAAAATTAATCGATTATTATGTTTTGAAACCAGGAACTCAGGTTGAAGCCAATGAGGACTTGTGTCCGTCAATAGTTCGTCAACCCTTCCGAGTGTTCTTCCGAACAAAGCTCCGAAAGCGAAAATTAAAATGAAAAAATTTTTGTGATCAATTTATTTTAATTAGTGAATAAATAAATGGAATAAAAAGAAAATAATTTTATAAATTCACTGGAAATTTCAGTCTGAAAATAGAGAAAACTGCCATTGGCTAATATTTGGCCAGTATTAGGAGCTTCATAATTTTAAACTTTCTCCATTTTTTGCATTTTTGATATATGATTTGACCTTAGGCGTATTTAAAATTAAAGATTTATGCAAAATTTGCCGGATTTTTTAGCCCATATGCAAAATTTTCTCATACCAATCATATGCACCCGAAACTCCTGTTAAGCCGTTCAAAAATGCTCATTTTTGAAAAAACTATGAGATTTACAAAAAAACTGACTTCATTTTTGAAATCACCGTACTCATTTTAATTAAAAAACTCATTTAAAAAACCAAGTTTCATTACAATCGGACAACTAGTCTATTTTTCCCCCATCATTTGTATGGAGACGAAGTACTGTAGGCGTGGCACTTTACTTTTAATCTATTTCTATCTACACCGTTTCTCTGATTTCAATAAAATTTCGCACATATATTCTTCAGTATAATGAGAAGTTGTAAGCCTGTCAATTTAACTCTAATTTAACTCTTTCTACACTGTTTTTCAGATTTCTGCGAAATTTAGGAAATATATTCTTTGGAATAATGGGCAGTGATAAGTCTGAAAAATTGGGCGGAAATAAACAGGGGACTGCCACTTCAATTTAAATCAAACTCCGTCCACGTTCTTTGTCCGATTTTTTCCAAATTTTTCATATTCTTTGGAATAATGAGCAGTAATTAGTCCAGATAATTCAACGGAATTGAAAGGGGGGCGTGGCAATTTAATTTCAAATGAAATTATTTTACACCATTGCTATGAATTTGCACATATCAATCAAATTTTGCACATATATTCTTTAACATAATGAGCAGTCTACAAATTACTCTATATGGCACCTAAGGGTTAAATAAAATTAAGCGTATGACACAAATATGCTTGCCGATTGTACATAAACATTTTATAGACGGCTAAAGACTTCGAATATACTTCAATACGGCCGCGGGGGGTATTTTAGCTTCGGTACCCGGCCGAAGCTCCATTCTTTACTAGTTCAGTTTGAATTCGTTCGCATAGCCATCGTTCGTTGATTGCTTCGTTAGGTTTACAAAATGAGGTCATTCATTTTGTTTTTAAATTTTTTGTTAAATTTTTTAGAAGTAAAGTTTCTAGCGAAGCACTTTATAAAAGTTCTAAAAGATTTTAAATACGACTAGTTTCTACGACACGGACAAGCAAGGGTGTCCATGTCCATGTGAAAACGGATTTTGCTTAAAGTGCTTCGTAAAAACATTAGCGCATCACCTTTTCGATGTTCAGGAAGCTTTTAAGCAGTTCCTATATTGCTTGAGAGAACGAGGCTGTTCATGTGAGATTGGATCGTCATTAAGGTGCTTCGTAAAGGCGATAGTGAAGCACCTTATCGAAGCTTCAAAACAGCTTCTTAGTTGGGTTCACAATATACTGAACTCGGAATATCTGCCAGATGAGATTAACACAGCCCTAGAGAAATAATAATCCAAAGCATTGCGCTGAATGTTTTTGTCAATAGGCTCTCGATTTATGCTGCTGGAAGAGACTCCAGCCATGAAGCCATTAGCCAGTCGTTTGATATCCATTATTTTATGGGTTAATTTCTGTAGATATATGCAAGGAACAAAACACATCAAACATTTTGGTTTGGTATATTTCTACAAAATTCCTTGACATTAGTTTCCGGAATATCTGCTATTAGATATGCACTACCCTAAGGAAAAATTAATTCAAAGCATTGCGGTGAATATTTCTGTCCATAGGCTCTATTTTTATACTGCCGGACGAGACTCCGATCGCAAAACCATTAGTCAGACGTTTATTTTGATACAAGAGTAATTTTGATACAAGGAACAACATACCAACCATTTTCTTTAATTATATTTCTACAAATTTCCCTCACATGTCTCTTTCTCTTTTTCAGAAAATTACCACTGCTGTCGTGGCTATTGCATCGATCTGTTAATTGCGCTATCGCATCGCATTAATTTCACTTACGATTTGGCACTTTCGCCCGATGGCCAATTTGGACATTATATACTTAAAAATCAAACATCTGGCACTCTGAGCATGAAGAAGGAATGGACTGGTCTCATTGCAGAGCTGGTCAATGAACGCGCCGATATGATTGTAGCACCACTCACCATTAATCCAGAGCGTGCCGAATTTATTGAGTTCTCGAAACCATTCAAATATCAGGGCATCACTATACTCGAAAAGAAACCCTCACGATCCAGTACATTGGTATCCTTTTTGCAGCCATTCAGCAATACGTTGTGGATTTTGGTAGTGGTATCGGTGCATGTGGTGGCGCTGGTACTCTACTTGCTAGACAGGTATGCATTCATATCTTTAATATCTAATGGAACACTAACGGCTATATGCTCTTACAGGTTCTCGCCTTTTGGTCGTTTTAAGCTGTCGCATGCCGACAGCACTGAAGAGGATGCCTTGAATCTAAGCTCCGCCATTTGGTTTGCTTGGGGCGTTTTGCTCAACAGTGGCATTGGTGAGGGTACGCCACGTAGCTTTTCAGCGCGTGTTTTGGGTATGGTTTGGGCTGGCTTTGCCATGATCATCGTAGCCTCTTATACTGCCAACTTGGCGGCTTTCCTCGTGTTGGAGCGACCAAAGACCAAGCTGAGCGGTATTAATGATGCACGTTTGCGTAATACCATGGAAAATTTGACGTGCGCCACAGTTAAGGGCTCATCGGTAGACATGTACTTTCGGCGCCAAGTGGAACTATCAAATATGTATCGCACCATGGAGGCAAATAACTATAACACCGCTGAACAGGCAATACGCGATGTAAAGAATGGGTTAGTAATGTGAAAACTCATTTTGGAGTTCTATAGTTTATCTTTTTCATAGCAAACTAATGGCTTTTATTTGGGACTCATCACGTTTGGAATATGAGGCTTCAAAAGATTGTGAGCTGGTAACAGCTGGTGAGCTTTTTGGACGCAGTGGCTATGGCATCGGCTTACAAAAAGGTTCACCTTGGACCGATGCGGTTACCTTGGCTATTTTGGAGTTTCACGAAAGTGCGTATGATACCAAAAGTTTTTCTAGCTAGCATCGCATTATTTTTCCTACCTCCCACAGGTGGCTTTATGGAGGCCATGGACAAGCAGTGGATTTTTCATGGTAATGACAAACAGTGCGAACAATTCGAGAAAACACCCAATACTTTGGGTCTCAAAAATATGGCCGGGGTTTTCATACTCGTTGCTGCTGGCATTGCGGGTGGCGTTGGCTTGATCATCATAGAAGTGGTCTACAAGAAGCATCAGGTTAAAAAGCAAAAACGTCTGGACATCGCGCGTCATGCTGCCGACAAGTGGCGTGGCACCATTGAGGTGGGTTGGAAAAAGACGCTATACTTAAGATAAATAACTATGTCACCTTTTGATATTCACGTAGAAACGTAAAACTATACGCGCCTCACTGGCCATGCAGCGTCAATATAACGTGGGTCTGAACTCCAACCATCCAGGTACCATTAGTTTTGCTGTAGATCGCAGTCGTCTACCACGTTTGGCAGCACGTGGTCCCGAGTGTGCCTGGCCGGGTGACAATGACTTGATTCGCAATCGACGCCCACTGGAGATGGAACGCAAAAATGGTGGGCGTGCGCCACCTCTGGGCAAAACTCGTCCTCAGACGCATTTATTGCCACAAGGCCGGTATTCAACAGCGTACACAAGTGACGTTTCACACTTAGTTGTTTAGTGAAAAGAAGTTGGGGCATAATGAGAAATTAAAGAGAGGCATACAATACAGTTAACCACAACTAAAAAGAGAAGAGCAAATTTAATCAATGTTATTATTTGTATATAGTTTGTCGTTTTTGCAAAACAAAAAAAAAAAAAAATGTCGAGGGCACCTTTATTAGGGAACGATAGAAAATGAACTGGCATTTGAAAAACTTGTATGTGAGCATTCTTTTACTAATCGGACACCTAAACGAGGTTCTGTTTTTTGATAAGTCTAAAATTTTTTAAGAGCTGTACACTTATTTTTATTTTTTAAATATTGACCCCCTTGAATTTTAAAGAATTGCCAATAAGACCTTTTTTAACCCTCATCGGTTCTTTGTATAAGTTAAAGTTTAAAAACGAATTTTTATTTTAGGCACTATGTGCCACTTCTTTATTAAACATTCACTTAAAAACTAACCTACTAATTGAAAGTTACCCTAAGTTATACCTATTCTGGGCACATTGAAGATGATGATGTAGTTGATGTAGTTGTTGTTGTTGCTGTTGTTGTTACTACTGTTGATATTGTTGCTGTCGTTGGTGCTCTCTTTGCCTCATATTTTGGCTATTGTTATTGTTGTTGTTGCTGCTGGTTTTCTACATAGTGGATCCTCCCACGTTAAAAACCATGCAGCTGGCAAATTTATCAAAAGTCACGTACTTTTGAATGTAGCACAGATTTTGTCTTCTAAGCGATTTCGACAGAATCTTGTGTTAACTGCCCCCCTTCTAAGTCTAGGCCGTCCGCGGCCGCTTTAATAAATTGTGCTACCCTTTTAACTTCATTGGTTTTTTTCTTGTGAGTTTGCCATCTTCGGTATAGAAAAATTATAACAATAATTATCACTATGATAGTTAGTATCGTTGTTGCTTGAATTGAACGAATTAATGAATTTGAAATTAATGAAATTAATGAAATTGAATGAATTAAAGTTAACAAACTGGGTCGATGGGACTCCAGGTTGAAGCATTGCAGTTGTTTTGTTATTTAAGAAACCTCTGCTATTTATGCGTACCATTTTTTCAAAAGTTATAAGAAAGGTGCCAGATACAGTAACTGAAGAATTGTTCGCTTCCAAAACTTCTACAGTTTGGTCATTAATGATGATAAGGCCACTGTCTACTTCAACAAGTGGGGGAAGTTGATTAAATATTGTTTTACATGATGCTTTATGATTGTTGAAAAGCTGATGCACGCATACGGTATCCGTTGCTATTTCGCAGAAACTGGCTGTTAGTGCAGCTGTTCAATTTTTTACTGGAATTATTGAATCTCCACAATCCGCAACCGTATCAGTTTCCAAAAAAATTGTTTTGTTACCTTGTGCCACCGGAAATACCCTAACTAAACTACATAATTTTTTAATTCTTGGAAATTTTATTATAAAATAAATTACATATTCATTTTGTAAAATCTTAAGCTTAGAATTACTTATTATATCACTTATACTAACATTTACGTACTCAGTGATCATTATTTGCGAAATTTCTTTAGAGTCTAAGATAACAGGACTAACTATATTTATTTTGCCTAATATTATAGAGTAAATTACATTGTCCAAGTCCGTAATAACTGCTCTGTTCCTAGCCATCAGTAACTCAAATAAGTGTCCAGTGTCAATTTCAGTTTCCTTGGTGTTTTTCAAAATCTTATTTACTGTCTCAGTAAGTTTATTTACCTGTTCCTGTATTTGGGTGTTGATGGAATACTGCCGCTCATTGGCTTCAATGAGTTGATTTTCCTTAATTTTTACCTCATTAAAATCGTCAAAATCAGGGGTGCCGGCGATGTACTTAAGTGCAGTGCCAATTATATTTATACTACGGGCATGCCTATGGTGGATTTGTAGGGTATCAAGTAGTCGGAAAATCTGATCAACGTCCGATTGAAGGAGTTTCCGCATATGTGATTGTGGTAAAAGGTGGAGTATGTCTGTGGTCTCACTTACAACATTACTATAAGTTGTTAAATTTGTACAATGTACAATATAGTCATAGCTTTCCCAAATTGCTACTTTTCCATCGGTAATTGGTATGAAATTTGATTTTGAAAAATCAGTTATTTTACTGTTCGATCCCTGAGCACTTACTAACATGAATAGTAATCTGAAAAATAAAAAAATAAAAAAAAAATAAAAAATACATTCTACCTCAACGGATTATTATTAATTAAAATAAACCTTATTACCTAAGGTTGCACTTGTGAACCTTCCTGTTGTCAATTAAAACAGTGGAGCCTAAATCCTTCTGAACCGTTTTTTCTATAAATACCTTAGTAAACTTATTACCTATTCTCTTATTGGTCTTAACGTAGACTTTGTCTCCTGGTTTGAAATTTCTAGTCCTTTTGTTTTTATTATTTCTTTTTAGCTCTATTTCCTGTGCTTTAATGATTTTGGATTTAATTTCTGTTTTAAGGGCAGTAGGCATAGAAAATATTAATTCGATTGGCTTCCAACCGGTAACAGAATGAATCGATCTATTGTATTTTGACGTTGCAAGAAGTATTAACTCATTTGTATCACTTATTGCTTGATCAAGCTTAGTACATCTTGCAATTTCTGTAAGGGTACTATGAAACCTCTCCACCTGTCCATTGGTTGTACTATGGAAAGGAGGAGTTGTGAAGATGTTTGCACCGAAATGGTCTCTAAGAAGAAACTTTACTGTTTGGGAATTTAATGATTTTTCATTATCGAATGTAACATTTTCTGTTTTATTGAAACAATTAAGAATTTGTAATAACGCTCGTTTAACGTCAACAATGGCTCTACTTTCAATAGGAATAACTATAGCAAATTTTGAGAATTTGTCCACGCAAGTTAAAAAGTGATGCTTATCGGTGGAATATATATCAATATGTATCATTTCACCAGGACGAGATGGTATCGGAGTTTTCCCTATTTCTGGATTAACCGGATGCCGCTGATATTTGGCTTCCTTACAAATTTTACAATTTAAAGCTATCTCTTTCAATTTTTTTCGCATATCTGGAAAATAATAATCATTCAAAACTTGCTTAATATTTTCTCGATCAGAACGATGCGCTCTATTATGTTCCATTGCAAGTATTTCATTCTGATCATCTTCATTGAAAATATCATTAACTTGTTTCGTAGTATAACGAAATTTTACAGATGGAAATTTCCTAACGACTTCATCTTGGATTTGCCCTAAAATCGGCAAATCACACAATATACCATTTACAACATCAGGATTAATACATTCCCCAATTAAGTCCATTAGATCCTGTAAGTTTTTGAATGTAATATGGTGTCTTATCTTCGATTTAAATACTATCTTCGTAACTTTTGTCGAACTTTTACCTTTTTCTAAAATAATCTGATTTCTAAATGAGTTCACAGGGTTTGCTACTATTGGAATTACTTCCGATAAAGATTCTTCGCTATGCATCGTATTGGATATTGAATTTTCTGAATGCTCTATTGCATTAATGTGTTGTCGAGATAACGCATCGGCAACGAGATTATCCTTTCCAGGCTTGTAAAAAAATTGGGGCGAAAACTCCTCAACAAATGCTCGCCAACGCTTTATTTTTGTATTTGGATTTTTGTCTGAAACAGCAAAAGTTAAGGGCTGATGGTCTGTGAAAATGTTCAGCTGCCTCACACCGTATAAATAATTTCGCAGCTTTTAAAGTGCCCATACAATTGCTAAAAGTTCTCTCTCGTTTGTTGCATAATTTTCTTCAGCAGATGACAATGTTCTGGAAATCATTGTTATTGGTCTACCTCCCTGCGATAATACTGCACCCAGAGCGTGAGCCGATGCATCAGTTGTTAGATCAAAAGGTTTACCGTAATCAGGGTATAAAAGAAGAACTTCTTCGGAGGATAAAATTCTTTTAACTTTCTCAAAAGCCAGTATTGCGTCACTATCTAATTTAATTTTAATATTTTTCGATTTATTAGCCCCTATGTGGCCATTTTCTCCTCTCAAATATTTTGTAAGAGGTTTTACTATAGAAGCGTAGTCTTTAACAAACCCTCTATAGTATCCTGATAGTCCTAAGAACGATCGTAAACCACGAAGAGTACAAGGAGTTCTATAATTTATTATATCATTGATCTTATCAGGACATGTTTTGATTCCTTCCTTTGAACCAATAAACCCCAAAAATTCAACCTCTTCTTTCAAAAATTTCGACTTTTCCATTGAAACTCTCATATTTGCCTGAAACAACTTTGTTAAAATTCGTTTTATGTCCCTGTAGTGTTGTTCCTCATTACTTGAAAAAATTATTACATCATCGATGTAAACATGACAGCATTTTCCGATTTCATCTCTGAGAACATCATCAATTGTTCTCTGAAAAATGCCAGGGGCATTCTTAAGTCCAAAGGGAAGTCTACAAAATTCATACTTCCCATTATTTATGGAAAAAGCTGTCTTTTCCCTATCTTTTTCCGCTAACTTAATCTGGTGAAATCCAGATTTTAAATCTAAAGTTGTAAATAAAGCTGACTTTCCCATATTTGTCAAAATAACAGAAGTATCGGGGATGGGATATTTGTCACAAATTGTTTTGCTATTCAGCTTTCTAAAATCGATCACCATTCGCATTTTCTTTTGCCCATTCTCATCAACCCCTTTTTTATCCACAACCCATATAGGATTGTTGTATGGTGATTTAGAAGGGCGAATAATGCCATCTCGCAATAAATTAGCAATTTCTTCATTTATAAATTTGGAAGCAGCAATTGGGTAAGGATACGATTTGGAATACACTGGCTCATTGTTGACAGTTCTTATTGTAGCAACCACGTTAGTATTAAATGGCAATGCTTCATTTGGATTAGCAAAGACCTTTGAGTGTTTCTCTAAGATTAGTGAAATCATGTCGCTCTCATTGGGTTTAACTGTAGGATTTTCACGTAATACTACGTTATTAACATCCTTACAGTTGTAATATTGCAACTTCTCTTGACCACCCTTGTAATGCAATATTCTTGTTTTTAAGTCCAATTTAGCTTCGATTTCCTTCATAAAATCAAACCCTATTATGCCATCAAATGTTTTTAATTCAGAAAGGATATAAAAATGTGTATTTCTTCCGAAAATATTAACACAACATTTTTCATATATCTCGGCGGTGCCATGAATTGATTGTACTCTAAATGGTTTATCGATTTCCTTTAATCCTTTTAGATTTGTATTATGTTTCATAAAATTTTTTCCCGCACCTGTATCAATTAAAAGCTTCATTGATCGCCCTGCCAGCTCTCGGCTTACATATGGCAGGAGCGATTTTCTCCTAAAAAATTAATTTCTTCAAAAAACTCGCTTTGGGCTTTGTCATTACTAAAATGTTCTTCATCGGTATTTTGATTTATATGGTTTATTCTTTGAATTTTAGGGAGAGTCTGCCTATCGCTGTCACGCTGTCTTTTAAATGCCTCTCTTTGATTATTATTAGGCAACGACCTCTGATATGATTGACGAGTTTCGGAGGAGTCCTGTGCGATCCTCCAGTTTGGATTGAAACTATTTCTCTGTCTCAAATTTGAAGTAGAAGGATCAACATCCATGGGGGTAGGATTATTCTGAGGGTGTCCGTTAACTTGCCTATAGTGAGGAGAATATTGCGGCGCAAAGGATCTTCTGTTATTATGTCCTGTCTGATTAACTTCATTTCTATTGCTAAAAGAATTCGCGAATGAGTATCGGGCATGGTTAGCCTCCAATTCTTGCGCTAACGCCAAAGCGCTGGGCATATCCACAGGCTGTGACGAAAACATTATGTCGCTCATGGGCCTACGTAATCCTGATATGAATACCCTGAGAGCATCTTGCCTATACTTCTGGCATAATGACAAAATGAGATCATTATTACCCTCGTGTGACATTATAGTTTTATTTACAATAAGTGTTAATTTTTTTTCCACTTCATCATAAAATTCTACAATTGAAAGCTTTCCTTGACGGAGAGTCGACATCTCTTGTTCAATTAAATAAATGGGTCTTTTGTCAGCGTATGTAAAGTCTAAACGCGCAATAATTGCGTTGAAATTAAGGATTGTGTTGAATGATGATAATACCTGATCAGCCGGGCCTACAATATTATTTCGCATAATTGCTACCGCTTGGTAGTGCCTCGAGCTACTTTCATATTTATCAAAAAGCTTATAAGCTGCAAAGGCAGCTTGTCTCCAACTAACATAGCGTGTCCTGTCGCCATTGAATTCAGGTAGTGATTTTACGATATCGAGAGATTCTTCGCATTTCACAGCCAGATTTATCTCAACTGGTTTATATTGTTCTACCCTAGCTGGTGTTTCTAAAGTCCTGATTCGTTCCGTCAGTTGTTCTATTGTCCGTTCAAATGCCAACCTAGTTCTTTCTGTTGCTGTGGTAACAGCAGCAGAAATTATTATTCTTAGTTGTTCGTCGGACATTTTTTTTTAAAAAAGAAAAATAATTATTTTAAAATTTTATTTTTTATAATTTCTATTTTTTATAGTTTATTCTTACAAAAAACTTTAAATAATTTAATTCAATATGTAACCTCACAAAGAAGAAAAAAAACAGATCACTGAGTACTTACATAAACATAATCATATTAACAGTTTATTTCCTTATCTTTTGATTTTCTTTTTTTACTTTGTTTGCTGTGTTCTTCTTCCTTTGCTATGTCGATCGTGTAACTCTCGTAAAGTTCTCCTTCGTTGTTTATTTGTCTTATTGTATTTTAATTGATTGTTTGTCCTTAGTTCTTTCAAAGCACATTAAATTTTCTTTCAGTTTGTTTTTATTTGCCTTATGGTATTTTAGCACATTCATTTTCTTTCAGTTTTTCTTTTATTAATTGTTTATCCTTAGCTTCTTTAGAGCACATTTAATTAATTTGTTGTCAGTTTTAAGTTTATTCTTTATAAGAACTTCAGTTTTCGTTGGGCGCCAGTTAAAGTTTAAAAACGAATTTTTATTTTAGGCACTATGTGCCACTTCTTTATTAAACATTCACTTAAAAACTAACCTACTAATTGAAAGTTACCCTAAGTTATACCTATTCTGGGCACATTGAAGATGATGATGTAGTTGATGTAGTTGTTGTTGTTGCTGTTGTTGTTACTACTGTTGATATTGTTGCTGTCGTTGGTGCTCTCTTTGCCTCATATTTTGGCTATTGTTATTGTTGTTGTTGCTGCTGGTTTTCTACATAGTGGATCCTCCCACGTTAAAAACCATGCAGCTGGCAAATTTATCAAAAGTCACGTACTTTTGAATGTAGCACAGATTTTGTCTTCTAAGCGATTTCGACAGAATCTTGTGTTAACTTATACGACCATATACAATTTTAGAATTAAACATTGAATTTAATGAAAACCAACCGATGAAATATGCTGTATTTTTGTAAAGTAGCTTTATTTTGCCTGAATAAACTAAATTTCGTTACAACAGATTTCGGGCATGCATAGTTTTGCGCCAGCAGAAATAGTTACGAATCGGTTCTTGTGTATATGATCGTATACAATGTATATAATACATATCAGCTGAAGTGAGTATGTATATATATATATATATGGTTGTCACTGTTTTTCTTTATTGCGTTATTTATCGTGCAAAAGACAACATTGTTTATTGCGTCGGTCGTATTTTGTGGTGCTTTGTTTTTATTGAGGTTGAATTCATAGCAATTTTATAAAAATGGATCGAATTTTGCGTGAAAATCGAAAAAGTGACGAATATGATGCTGATAACAATTCGGGCAGTGATTTTGATGCCGACAGTGATGAAGAAGACGCTGATTTTGTCCCATTGGACCAGGAAAGTGATTACAGTCATCATGAGGAGGATAGTGATGAAGAAGACGCCGATCTATTACATCAGAGTACCAGTGAAGAAATTGCTGCGAATCCACGAAATAAGTATTTGTCAAAGGATAAAAAGATCGAATATTCTTCGGAGTCATTTGCATTCAGTAAAATAAATTCATTTCGACGAGCTGAGATAATTGTTTCAGGTAAAAATATACCTTTTTTATTTGGTTTTTTTTTTAATCATTTCATTTGTTCTTTTTTTATTGGTGTTCATATGTTTTCAGGTCCAAAAGCATTTGCATGTGCTAATATTGTTGATCCTTTTACTGCATTTCAAATATTTCTGAGATCAGTTGATAATATTATTTTGAATATGACAAATTTCTATGGCGTACGAAAGTACAAAGACCAATGGGAAAACATTAATTTGGTTTCTTAACATACATCGCTCTTATGGTGAATGTTTGACACAACTTTGGAATGACAAAACTGGTCGTCCAATATTTAGAGCTGTCAATGTCATTGAATATGTTCAAGAGAGTACATGTTTGCAGTCGATTTGATGATCGTGAAGAACGATTAACTTCTACTGTTCGCGATAAATTGGCACCTATAAGAAATGTGTTTGAATGATGTAAAATGTAACAGTTGATGAACAGTTGATTCCATGTCGTGGGCGATGTCCGTTTCGACAGTATATACTATCGAAATCTGCCAAATATGGAATCAAAATGTGAATTTTGTGTGACTCATCGAACTATTATGCCTACAACTCACAAGTCTATATTGGCCGCGATCGAAACACCGCTGCTGAACGCAATCAAGGAAAACGAAGCGTTTTATATTTGACGCTGTTGCTAATCTCTTCTTTAATAACAAGAAAAGATTCTTGAATAATCGCTTCACGGCCAGTTGCATATAACAAGTTAACTGATAGTTACACAAGAACCACTCCTACAGACGCATTATATACTATGCTACACCTTATATCACTTGATATCCTAGTAAAACAGATGGCTACCAATATAACCATCCGTCTAGAGGCCACCTCTCAATGGAGGGAGGGCACATTAGGACACTGTAGCATAAGGAAGCTCCTTCCTCTAAAACCCAAATCCGTAGACTACATCACACAATAACTTTTCTTTGACAGAAAATTTGATGTATCCATTCCCTTCCGCGATGAGTGGGCGGTTGGAAACCTTCCACCAAACAATGTCATCAGAATCTATACAGATGGATCAAAAGATAGATGGCAAGGTTGAAGGTGGAGTCTACTCTGATACATTGAACATTAATATGGCCTTCAGGATCCCCGATTATTGCAGTGTCTTCCAAGCGGAAGTAGTCGCAATACATGAAGCAGTAACTTGGCTTCAGATGAATGCAATATCCTCCATGGATATCTACATACTATCTGATAGTCAGGCCGCCTTGAAAGCCCTAGAAACTGTTGAAACAACACCTATGCTGGATTGCCAGACATAGAGACTTTATAGGAAACTGCAAAGCAGATGAACTCGCTCGCACTGGAACAACCAAACAAGTCTCGATAGAGAAAGAAAGTATTGGTATATCCCTCACCACATGTAAACTACTCACAAATGAGCTATCCCTAAATACAGCCAACATTAGATGGTCAACGCGAAGCACATGCCATACAGCGCGTCAGGTTTGGCCAAAAATCACCCTGAAACGCTCAAAAGAACTGATATCCTTGAGAAGGGATCAAATGAGTACTATGATAGGTATCCTAACAGGACACTGCCTAATAGGTAATCATGCACGAAGATTAAACATCCTCCACAACGACTCTTACGGAAGCTGCAGAAATGAAGAGGAGGAGGAGGATGAATCTATAAAACATTATTAATATGTAATGGTAGTGGAAGAAAAAAATTGCATCACCACTTAAATTGAGTGGTAATGAAAAATTTTAATGATAATGGAAAAAATTTGCATTACCACTTAATTTTTAATGGTAATGAAAACAAATGACTTTCTTATTAAAATTTTTCATTACCCCTAAATTTTAATGTTTTACCACTAAATTTTGTTAGTATTTTTCATTACCCTTCAAAATTTAGTGGTAATGAAACTCTTTTCCATTATCATTAAAATTTTTCATTACCACTAAATTTTAGTGATAGTCGCCGGCGAGCTTATTTGGGAGAAATCTGGGTATCACCGACTGAGGCCATAAAAGCGATTCGCCTGGATGATTCGTAAACGAATCACCTGAAGGGTTCGTAAGCAATTCGCTGGGAAGATTCGCGAACGAATCGCTTAGGGGGGCCTTAACCGATTTGCTGGGAACAGTTGCAAATGAATCGCCAAGAAGGGTTCTTAGCGATTCGGAAATAGAACAGTCGCGAACGAATCGCCGAAAGAGATCTTAAGCGATTCGCTGGGAAGAGTCGCAAACGAATCACCAAGAGAAGCCCTAAAAGGGGTCAAACGATTCGGCAAAACGAGTCCTCAGCGATATGTTTCGAAGCATCGTTGTTGAACGTACAAAATTGTGTTATTTTAAAAAATTATAAATTAAAACTAGTAAGGATGGAGCTTCGGCAGGGTACCGAAACTAAAATACCCTCCCGCGGCCGTATTGAAGTATATTCGAAGTCTTTACGAAAGTTTTCCTATTTTGATGACGTCACTTTGTATGGGAGGTAGGCGTGGTTTTGATCCGAGTTTGCCATATATCATAGAGATGGTTCATATTATATATCAAAGCTAATGCGCAAAATTTCAAGACATTTCATTAATTTTTGTGGATTTTTAATGCGCAAAAGTTCAAGACATTTCATTCATTTCTGTGGATTTTTAAGAGATTTTACGTTTAAAACAAAGCCAATTTGTATGGGAGTTAGGCGTGGTTTTCATTCGATTTTGCCAAATATTATAGTGGTAGTCTATATTATATATCAAAGCCTATATGCAAGATTTCAAGACATTTCTTTAATTTGAGCAGATTTTTAAGAGATTTTACTATTAAAATAAAGCCACTTTGTGTGGCAGGTAGGCGTGGTTTCCATCCGATTTTTACAAATTTCATAGCCAGGATTAAGACTGAAGAGCACGTGCCAAATTTCAAGCCATTTCTTTATTTTTCGTGAACATTTTAAAGACATTTTACGGTTAATATAAAGTCACTTTGAATGGGAGGTAGGCGTGGTTTTCATCCGATTTGGCCCATTTTTGAACTTGATCTTCCTGTTTTAAAAGTAAACTTATATTTTGTATTTCATTGCGATAGCTTTAAAATTGCGGCTTTAATCGTGTCGACAGACGGACACACGGAAATCGACTCAGGGGATGATGCTGATCAAAAATATATTTATTTTCTATACCTGCGTTTTTCTTACAAACGGAATGACAAACTTAATATGCTCCTTACGCAGCACGCGTTGGGGTATAAAAATGAAAACGCGTCGTTGTTTCTGAACGATAAAAATCATTTGACATTTTTTTCACACGTTTCAAAAGTTTTCGATTTTTCAAGTCGGGTTTTCAAAGCCTGCCTCATATTCCAACCATATGCCATCTTCCAACGATCGCCGGAATGAGCGCAGAAAGATTTTGAAAATTTTTCTTGAATCGCACATTCATCGCTTGGGTTATCGAAAAGTGATCCATCTTCTAAATAACCCTTGCGCGAATCGCAAGAGCAGCACAATACCAGCTTCTCTTTCAATCGTCTTCCAAATGTTTGAAGGGATAACTTTCCAGCCGTAAAGTTCGCGAGCACCTCTCTAAATCGATCTATCTTTTCGTATTGCCTCAAGTATTAAGGGACGCTTCTTGGTACATTCTTTAAGACTCGGCGATCATACCCCTTCACTTTCAACTCCCTATCTTTTTTTGTATGGAGCTGCTACGTAAGGGGTATTAATCCCTTTGTCACATCATCGAGCACGTAAGAAGTGATTAGTCAAGAATCCGAGTACTTTCTTTTGGCAATAAAGGAAGGATACGGATGTCGATATGGAGATAGACTTAGACTTTAGCATTTATCGCGTGACGCGTGACGTAGGTGACCTGACAATAACATGACAATTAAATTTATTTGTTTTATTTGTTAACTTTGTTCATCACTTTTAGTTTCAATTTTACACAAATTTGAGCCAATTTCAATTTTTCTTTTTTTTTTGTGCACCAAGCACGATTATTTGCGTCAATTTCAATAGAAACGTCAAATTATTGTCAATGGATGTCAAATTATTGCCAGCCCATTGCCATGCTGACAATTGCCTGGCAAAAGGTTGGCAATTGCCAAGCCTGCTTGTATGGCTGGAAAAGTGTGAGTATATTGCTATTGTCATGACAATATTGTCACGTGTGGCCCCCGGGTTAAAAAAAAAATTTCTAAAAAATTAAATTAAATTAAATTTAAATTTAAATAAGGTCATATTGGCCATTCTTTAAAATACAAGAGGTCAGTTTTTGCTAAAAAAAATTTTTTTAAAACAAAATTACTAATACTTATTTTATAAGTGTAACATCCTCAGGCGAATCAAAAAATAGATCCTAGATTTTTGTTCAAATCCGTACAGTTTGTAAGAGAATGTCCCATATGTTGCACGAGACAAAGAGAGATTATCACGTTAGCAAGTCGTTTGTGGCTAGGATCTAAAAACACGGTTATATAAGAAAGAATTTTCTATACAAATCTGAAAAAATATTGTTTTAACTATGTCTAATACAAGTCAGTATGCGTATGACAGCGTTTTTGACTCTTTGGAGAGATGATACTGCCATGTAATGTTTTATGGAACCAATGCGTTCACCTGTTCGGTGAGAGCAGGGTTGTTGCTCTGGTTATTTCAAAAGCGTTTGACCGAGTGTGGCATAAAGCACTCGTCTCCAAGCTAATTGTATACAGTGTCGGTGGTATCTTTGCTCGGTGGATCACGTGCTTTCTTAAGGACAGAACTATCCGTGTCGTAATCGACTGCATTTCGTCCAGTGAGCACGCCATCAACGCAGGAGTACCGCAGGGTTTAGTTCTAACGCCAACTTTGTTTTTGGTTTTTATCAACGACCTTCTGTCGTTCAACCAATTCATTCGTTTGCGGACGACAGCAGCATTTGTCATTCATATTTTTCCAAAAAACGCCCGAGTTCTTTGGAGATCGAGAGTAAGAGGCAATATATGAATAACACACTTCTTAATGACTTGAAAAAAATCTCCGAGTGGGGTCTTGCTAATAGAGTAGAGTTTAATGCAAACAAGACCCAGTGTTGCCTGTTAACTCACAAGCGGATGAACTGTCCCTTAGCTCCCCTGAATATGAATGGTGTAGATCTTTTGGAGTCAGATGCTCTTGACGTTCTGGGCATATCGATACAATCAGACCTTCGTTGGAATGATTATATTTTCGATGTGTCGAAAGAAGCGGCCAAGTGCCTAGGTTTCTTAAAACTGTGCAAGCGATACTTCACCCCATCTGATCTTCGAATGATCTATGCCTCATATATAAGGCCTAAAATGGAGTACAATTCGCACATTGTACGAAGTGTTCAAGGGAGGTACTTTGCCTGACGCCACCAGTTCGTGTATTTCCAAGGTCTACTCGGGCAGCTTTTCAAGCCCATCCCTTTACCATTGCATCAGTGCCCAATAGAACCTCGCATTACCGAGATAATTCGTTTTTTAGTCGCACAGTACGATTGTGGAATAATCTCCCTGTGAGCGTGTCACTACTCCATCTTTCCACCCTCCAACTAACTATCACCCGTCTTGCGAATTAACGCAATGCTTTCGCATCTAAAGGGGCATCCCCTGAGCGTTGGTTAAGTTAAAAAAAAAAAAAAATGTCGGGTTGTCTTTGACATCTGTTAACTATATATATGATACGAGTACTGATTGAAAATATTACGCAACGTTTAACATATTGATATGAACTAAAAAAATGTTGACCCAGTAAAGGTTAACTTGAGCTTCCTCTTTCTAGTGTTCGCTTATTTAATGTGGTAACTTTTTTCATAAAGAAGATAAGGTATACCTTTCCATAGCTCTCAGATATCACGAAAAAATGGAAAATATAGCTTGTGCAAAAAAATTTCAATTAAATTATTAAAAGAAAAACTTTTTGCATATAATACTACGGTATAAAAAAAGCCAAAATCTTCTCCATTATGTGCCAAGCCTAAAGGAGGTTATTATTAATATAAGTTATACTTTATTGCAAATATCTATAAAAGAATATCGTGCGACTTGTTATAAGAATGGTATATATTGTTGAGAGTTATAAAAAAACGTTAATAAAGAAAAACTTAAGAAATGCTCATATATGTTCAATTAATAATTAAAATAAAAATAAAAACCAAACTAGAACTTCGCAGCCAGTTTAAATTTAAAACAAATTTAAATAAATACACATAAATGTTGAGTTACATGTGAATGTTTGTTTTATGTAAAAATGACAAAAAATTAATAAAATTGAGTGATACTCTGATACTAAAATGCTTAAAATTGACAAAATTTCTTCTATCACCCCAGAATTCGACCCCAGAATTTAATTTAATCCAAAATTTTCGTAACTTTTGGAATTTATTAGTTTTTGTTCGTATCTCAAAGTATTAAATTTAAAGTATCATAAATTTTAATTTTTTCCATCAATGTCTTTCAAATTAATTTAGAAATTGCGTCCGCCAATACAACACTCTCAAAATTTGAAGGCTTTTTAGAATTTTGCATACATAAATTTTGAAATAAAATTTACACTTAATTTCTTACAGATATTTTTCGTCTTAACCCTTAATATTGTGATGTACGTAAAGATAATCATGCGTAAAATTGACGCATTAGTTTTAACTAGGTGTAACGCCAAGTTTTATTAATTGATTTGAATAAAACAAAAGTTTTTATAAATTTGCATATAGCTGAAATAACATGTTTATTTATTTATATATAAAAAAAAAAAAAATCAAAAACTTCAAACTTCGTCTATAAATACACAATTGTGTGCGGAAAACGCATGCGTAAATTTTACGCATATTATCTTCTAGGGTTAAAGACGTATCGCTACTTAAGGTTTTTAAAGCAGGGTACGATGTTGGAAAGAAAATTATGGCCGTTTAAAGGGTGTATTTTTTTTGTTGCAGCTTGTTTTTCAAATTGACAACACTTTTTGCAGCGACAACTAATTTACCAGTTGACAGGGGATTTGAATTGGAAAATTGCTGCACATACAATCATATGAAATAAGCTTAAAGTGCACATAGTGCCAGCCGAGCAGGCAGCTTAAAGCGACTGGCTAATATACAAATATTACACAATTAATTTGGATGAGTAATCGGTTGGTAATAGCTTCGATAATCGATTTGTAATCGCTACGGTAATTGGTAATCGGTTGGCAATCGCTTAGATAAATGGTAATGGGTTGGTAATCGCTTTGGTAATGGGTAAATGGTTTGGTTATTGGTTGGTAATCGCTTCTGTAATCAGTAATTGGTTCGGTAATCGGTAATTGGTTCGGTAGTTGGTTGGTTATCGCTTTGGTAACCGAAAATTTGTTGGGTTATCGGCAATTGGTTGGCCATCGCTTCCATTATTGGTAATTGGTTGGTAATCACTTCGGTAATCGGTAATGGGTTGGCAATAGCTTCAGTAATCGGTAATGGGTTGGCAATAGCGTCGGTAATCGGTTGGTAATCGCTTCGTTAATCGGTATATGGTTCGGTAATCGGTTGGTAATTGGTTCGGTAATGGGTAAGTAATCACTTCGGTAATGAGTAATGTGTTCGTAATCTCTTGGGTAATCCGTAATGGGTTTGGTAATTGCTGTGGCAATTGGTAATCGATTGGTAATCGCTTTGATAATTGGTAGTGGGTTGGTAAATGTTTGCGAAATCGGTAAATGGTTTGGTAATCGCTTCGGTAACAGATAATTGGTTCGGTAATTGGTTGGTTATCGCTTACGTTATTGGTAATTGGTTCGTAATCACTTCGGTAATCGGTAATAGGTTGGCAATAGCTTCGGTAATCACTAATCGGTTGGTAATCGCTTCGGTAGTCGGTTGGTTACCGCTTCGGTAATTGGTTGGTTATCGCTTCGGTAATCGGTTGGTAATCGCTTCGGTAATCGGTTGGTTATCGCTTCGGTAATTGGTAATTGGTTGGTAATCGGTAATCGGCTGGTAATCGCTTCAGTAAACGGTAATAGCTTCGGTAATCGCTTCGGGAATTGGTGATCGGTTGGTAATCGCTTAGATAATTGTTAATGGGTTGGTAATCGCTTTGGTAATCGGTAAATGGTTTGGTAATTGGTTGGTAATTGTTTCGATAATCGGTAATTGGTTCAGTAGTTGGTTGGTTATCGCTTCGGTAACTGAAAATTGGTTGGGTTATCGGCAATTGGTTGGCCATCGCTTCCATTATTGGTAATTGGTTGGTAATCACTTCGGTAATCGGTAATGGGTTGGCAATAGCTTCGGTAATCGCTTTGGTAATCAGTAATTGGTTCGGTAATCGGTTGGTAATTGGTTGGTAATCGTTTCAGTAATCGTTAATTGGTTCGGTAATCGGTTGGTAATAACCACGGTAATAGAAAAAAAGCTCTTCAAATATGTTTGCATAACCTCGACATAAGCAATGCTGTACAATGCAACAGAAATATACAATGCAACAGTGATGATATCGCGAATCTCTACTTTTGCTCTCTACCAAAAAGTGTTCAACGCGCCTAGTGAAGTTTTCACTTCAAAAAATGTTCTATGCCTTTTAAGATTTGATTAATACTCGTTGGGCATGTCCTGAAGCTGTTGTTAAAGCTCTATCCCACGAGCAAAGAATGTGGAGTTTCTTGAAATCAGCTTATTGGTGGAATTCCCACTGCAATTCTGTCATAAAAGACATTACAGGAATTGTAATTGGTAATTGAACATTTCGAATCCTTAGGAATGGAATCCATCCATTACAGGAATTGTAATTGGTGTTTTGAGTTAATGAAAAAGTTATTGAAGATCCAGCCTCACCAATTACAATTCCTGTAATCGAATTGATTCCTGTATTTTGAATTTTTTTCAATTTTATAACTGAGGATTTGAGATATTCAATTACCAATTACAATTCTTGTAATGGAATTGACGATTTTTTCCAATTCCATTCCTGAGGAATTGAGATAATTGGTCATCTATTCCTAATTACAAGGGAATATCCAATTCCTAATCACAAGGAATTGGAATTGAGGCGGAATTAATTCCAAAAGGAATCATTACCACTCAGCTCTGGCTAGGAGGAGTGATGCCAAACGTGCGCCTATCAAATGCACATTTAAAATTCTTGTCTCATTGTCCCAATCCTCCATTTTCCTTAAATTTAAAGATCTATAAATAAAAAGAAAGTGCAACAGATAACACAGAAAAAAAAGTTGTAACGTTTTGTTTTGGTAGCACCTTTCATCCGCCGTGATGCGTAATAATAGGATAAGCCTCGTGGCAAACTTCAATATCATTATATGAATAAAATAAGTCCTATTTGGTAAAAATTTTAAAAACAAATTCGATCATTTTTATTACTATGTTATAACTATACTGAAATGTTTTATTAATATAAATAAGTTCTTGTAAATTGACAAAAATCTCAACTAAATTTAATCAGATAACAAAAGTTTTCAATGACATTCAGAGCGTGTCTTTGGCATATAAGTATCCATTATATTCATATCGCCCATCAATGCGTACACAAAAAACAAACTGTAGAAAAATATGCAGTAAATACCAAGTGAACGACGTGCGCAAAAATCGGTGGTGGTTATCCAGATTAAGATGCAAAATAAAACGATTGTTAAAAAAACAACGCAGTTTTCACCCATAGCACCTTGTTGTATCTAAAAAATAAAAAAAAAATGCTTTAATTTAATCCAAGAAATTCAGAACAATATACAAACCGCCACTTCATATCCATCGCTAGACAATGACTTGTAAAGAAATGGTATACCCAAGCCCAGCATCAGATCTGAGCAAATTAGTTGATGAAAATAAACTAATAATAAATTATTGAAATTGTTGTATTACTCACTAAAAAGTGGTCCACCGATGCAGGCGGCATAGCCCATTTTTTGATAGCCTTGACGTGCTATTGTGGTATTAGTTATAAGATCGGAAATACTATTGCCCCAGGCCAATAGAGTACAGCCTAGGAAGGCGTTGCTGCTATTGGTGACAATGCGCAAAACGTCGAATATATTTATGACTTCCAGCGCACAATAGTAAATAACGCAGACTGAACCAAGAATGGTATACGTGGTAAAGAGCTAAAAACATGCATTAAAATATATATAATAAATTGATTCTAAGGTATGATTTTGATGAGTTTTTTTTTTTGGGCTTATGGGCTTATTTTTTAAGAAATTCGAAAATTGTGCTGTGGTGTGCTCGGGTTGTGCTGTAATGTACCATGTAAACATAATAATGAAAAATTCACATCTTTGCAAAAGTGCGGGACTTACGCATGTAGATGTGATGAAAACATGCATATATAAACTTACGGGATGAAATAATGGTGGGACATCAGTGCGAGCCAACACAAACGTTGCTATGGCAAGTGGAACCGTTAAAATAAGTGTGTATGCATAAAAAGGCACTCCGTAGGATTTTAGATTGCCAGCTATTAATAAAAACTGATCAAAATTAAACAGAATTAGGATGACCATTTCACTAACTTACCAATCACAATAAAAAATACCAATGGCATTGTAACTATCTGTATACTATTCAATAATTTCGACCAACCATGACGAGTCTCTTCGTAGTCAACGATCGGTATTACAATCAGCAGTAAAAGATTGATTGGAACTCTATAGATCATGTAAATGCGCATAAGTAAACCGCTTTTCTGCCACGTCGCAATTTCAATGGGATTTAAAGATTGGACGAACTGCTTGAATAGTTCATCGTTTTTCTTTCTCGTTTCGTTATATGCACTAAGGCGTGTTTCTCCAATATTTATGGAAAGTTTGGAACGACGCGAAACTAAATCTATGTGAGCTTCAGATTTAATTTGTTGTAGTATATGGTGATTTTCAACTGGAAGTTAAGAATTCTTTTCTTCAAATTTAATCGTTTTATTCATTACAATGTGTGCATAACGTAAGCGCCAGCGCTTATGATGAAAAGTATGTGCTGTAATGTGCTCTATGTGTGCTATCATGTGACACATTTGAAAAAATATTTTTTTTTTTTTTTTTAATATTTTTGTAATGTGCTCTAACATGTATTTTTTACAGAAATTTGAAATTGTGCTGTGGTGTGCTCAAGTTGTGCTATAACTTGCCGTAGTTATTTTGAAAAAAGTCGAAGTCGAAGTTTTGAAGTGTTATTAGTTATCAGTGATTAAAATTTGCATTTAAGTCATAAGTTATAAAGTCCGAATATTTTTTTATCTCTCTGTGCGGAACTTTACAGCACAATTCGAGTACATCAGAGCACAATTTATGAAAATAATTAATGATACAACTTCACTTCAAATGCACATTAAAAAGACATAGTTTTGTTGGGACGAAAATGGAGATCTGAATACGGATACACAATGTGTGCTAAGATTATGGAGACAGCACATCTCCAATTTACTTACTGGCAACGATTCCACCAATGCCGCGCATGGAGAGCGCAGTTCAGTGCCACCAATTAACGATGACGGAGTGGAAGTGTCACCACCTAGCCATGAAGAGGTTCGAATTGCTATCCAACGACTCAAAAACAATAAAACAGCGGGTGCTGACGGTCTGTCAGCTGAATTATTTAAAACCGGCAGCGAAGAATTGATAAGGCGCATGCATCAGCTCATCAGCAAAATATGGCTAGCAGAAAGCATGCCCGACGATTAGAACCTCAGCATACCGTGCCCTATACTTAAGAAAGGAGACCCAACAATCTGCTCCAGTTATAGAGATATCAGTCTTATTTCCATCGCATATAAGGTTCTCTCAAGCGTACTGTTTGAAAGATTAAAGCCAATTACAAAAACACTGATTGGACCTTATCAGTGTGGCTTTCGACCTGGTAAGTCCACCATAGACCAGATTTTCACGCTACGACAAATCCTGGAGAAAACCCACGAAAATCAAATTGACACACACCATCTCTTTGTCGATTTTAAAGCTGCGTTCGATAGCCCGAGAAGGGATTGCCTATACGCAACAATGTCTGAGTTCGGTATACCTGCAAAGTTGATTAGATTTTGCAGAATGACGTTGAGCAACACACGCAGCTCCGTCAAGGTAGGAAATGACCTCTCCGAAACATTCAATACCAAAAGAGGTTTCAGGCAAGGCGATCCACTGTCTTGCGATCTGTTCAACATCATCATGGAGGGGATCGTACGAAAGGCCGGTGTGTATAGTAATGGCACCATTTTCTATAAAGGTGTCCAGCTCCTTGCGTACGCTGATGATATTGATATTGTCGGCAGAACCAAGAGAGATGTTACCGCTGCTTTCGCCGCTATCGAAAAGGAATCAGCCAAAGTGGGTTTGACGATAAATGAGGGAAAAACTATGTATATGCTGTCTACAAACAAGGGAGGGCGGCGTTTAGACTCCCACGTTTCAGCCGGCAGCTATAACTTTGAAGTAGTCAAGGAGTTTGTATACCTTGGCACCGCCATTGATACCAACAACGAAATCAGCCTGGAGATAAAGCGAAGAACAATAATTGCTAATAGGTGCTACTACGGGCTCAGTAAGCAATTAAGTTCCAGAGCCCTCTCTCGATCGATCGAACACTCTACAAGACGCTCCTTCTACCAGTGCTGCTTTATAGCGCTGTGGCATGGGTAGTTTCGCAAACTGACGTAGCCGCTCTGGGGGTGTTCGAGAGAAAAGTTCTTCGCAAAATCTTCTGTCCTGTTCGAGTCGGCGATGACTATCGCATCCGAATGAACCACGAGCTGTATGAGCTCTACGATGACATTGACGTAGTTCGGCGCATAACTGTGCAGCGACTACGCTGGCTGGGTCATGTCCATCGTATGGACGACGAAGCTCCAGCGAAAAAGGTGCTCGAGGCGAAGGTCGCTGGTCAACGACGACGAGGGAGACCTGGCCGCCGATGGATGGACCAGGCTGAGGAATCCCTAACCGCACTTGGTGTATCCGATTGGAGAAGGCGCGCGCAAAGCAGAGGTGCCTGGCGAGAGCGGGTGAGGTCGGCCGAAACCCGGACACGGGTTGTTACGACCACCTAAGTAAGTAAGTAAGTATCTCCCAAAAAGGAACCACCATCAACAGCGACTATTACTGTGCACTTTTGGAACTCCGCCAGGTTAGCAACTTAGTTGCGCCTGCCTGTCCACAGCCAGAATAAAGGAGGATGGTTGTTTGTAGGATACGTTCTGCAAACGTAAAAACTTTTAGGGCCAACCAAGAGCTCGGGGTGGCGCCCATCTTGGTAGCAGGTCATATTCGGTATATCGATATGAAACAAGCCTGCGAAGGTATAGCAATTGACCTTAAAACTAGTTAGTACGGGGACAGTCTTACCCGTCAAATGGGGTAGACCCTATATATCCACCGCACGGAGACCTTAAATCGTCTAGAAAAATTGGATGTTGAGTGTTTTGGCATGCATGCTATATATGTGTCGACTCTCTGGATTTCCTTGTGATTTGCTAGTCGACGTTTTGACTCGCACCCTCAAACTGGCACGGCAGTCACTGAGGGAAGTGTAGAAATGGGTTGTGAAACTTGGGTTCTCATACTGAGCACGGCAGTCCCTGAGAACAGTGGCCTATACTCTGTCTGTATGTTGAAATCCGGACTGCCAGAGTAAGAGTGGCATTTGCACAGGTCCTCCAAAGTAGGCACCAGTCATGTGCAATAGTTTGCAGTTGAGCCGGCAATTGGGAATTGTTAAAATAGCACTTTCAGTGCTCATTGAGCACAGTCATGCATAAAAATGCACTTTTTCTTAATTGCATTAGTGTATTTTTGGTCTTTTTGCGGGGATGTTCTGGATCCTCATTAACGGGATCGAGTTGCCCAGAGGACTGTCATGGGCTGGGCCTTCGGGGAGTCTCGTACTGTTTGTGGTTGTGTGAATGCTAGACAGGTCTAGATTGACCGGCGGTGTCGCGCAGTGGTACGACCGGGCTGGCATATCTGTCTTAATATGCAAGAGATTGGGTAGCTCTCGTCTTCACCAGTAGATGGATTGTAGGTACGTCACTACTGAAGTCTAAACTGGTCCTGCTATTACAGGCATTATGTAATTTATTGCATAATGCTCCTAATCAGCAGGGCACTGGGTGATACTTTGTGTTTGTGAAACAGCTTCCATGTTCGTGTTGTTACACCGGATGCCCCGTATGGTTTACTAGTTAAAACATAAACGGGTCCATGTTGTGGTACAACACATAAGTTCTGGTTGTTTGTTTCATGAACTATTACCCTATGTCTGGAAGACCCAAGTACTTAAGTCTTGCGGCAGGCGTACTTGTCAAACCAGATTCTAATTGTGCACTTTTGGATCGATTGAAGGCTAAAATCACCAAGAAACGGCCACATTTGCAAAAGAAAAAAGTGTTGTTTCACCAAGACAATGCACCGTGTCACAAATCGATGAAAACTATGGCAAAGTTTAATGAATTGGGCTTCAAATTGCTTACCCACCCACCGTATTCTCCAGATTTAGCCCCCAGCGACTTTTTCCTGTTTTCAGACCTCAAGAGAGGTCTTACTTTTTACTTATTCTTCTTACTTATTCTACGGATTTATTGAATGTCCTGTTATATAAATATATAAAATTTGGTTGGTTGCATTAATACATAAACTTTTATACTTTGATATAAAAGCTCCTGATGATTATATCTTTCCATAAATTGGGTAAAGAAACTTTTTTGTTATAAATATTTTGGTGGGATTTTTTGTGGGTTTTTTATGTCATTTTGGTGAGATAAACGAGTCTAAATCGGGATGCGATCGAGATTTTTCACTTAATCAAAATCACATCACTGGTATAAGAACAAATTATTTTTTTCAATGTGGTACATGATAGCACATATCGGGCACATAGCAATACATGTCTTTTTATAAAAAATTATGAAGCTCATTTTATACATATCTTTAATTTAAGCTTTTAGTGCAAACCTGTAGCAAACGACGTGCGACGCTCAAGTTTACGCTGGATTTCTGAAGAAAAAGTAAAATATGGTTAGATTTCTTTATGCGAAGAAGATTTTGAGAAAAAGCTTACCTTTTATTTTTCTATTCAGTAGAAATTGGTCCATTAAAATAATAATAAGGTATGCCACATATATAAAAAGAACACCTGGCAGAAAAAAAAATTAATATTGTTACTCTTTACTACTTTTTTTAAAGATCAAGAATTCTGTTTTTAACATTTAAAGATATATCTACCTGATGGCAACTTACACAAACTTTCATAAACTGATACATTATCATTGGTCATTACAAAGTAATCCACACACAGAATACCCAAAATCAGAAAGCAAATATCACGCACATTATGGCCTTGCATACGAAATGGACTAACTAGACAAATAACACCGCTCACAAAGAACGACACAAATATGGTGGAGCCCAACAAGTCGGAGAATATATATCGCTGTGCATCATTCATGCTGGCAAGACTGGTGAATATATCCGGAGACCCATTGCCAAAGGCGAGCAATGTAACGCCCGCAAGATGTTCACTTATGCCCAGATGTAGAGAGACCACCTTAAGTGTGGGACAGAAACTGGAAAAGAAGTGCTTATTTGTCTTAACTTCTTTGTCTTCTCTCAAATAGCAGTTTTCTGCTCACAATTTATCCGCCGTTATGGCTAGTACTGAAAACATGACTACGCAAATGGACAACATGGCCAACACGGAGAAAACCTGCTCAACGTCATTATGCGGTTGGAATCCACAGTAGAGTAGTTTAATGTAGTTGAAGTAGTACCTTTCGTTCTCGCACTGGGTTGTATTTTGAACGAACTGGCAGCGTTCCTCATAGGGCAACGTCTGCACAATTGAACAGTTCGTCTGCAAGTCAAAATTGAGAAAATTATTGCAAGATTCAGTTCTTATTATATATCTATTAGCGTACAAAGGCTTTTATAGTTTTAAATTCCACGAAATGCATTCTAGTTCATATAACTTGTATAAAATTGTTTAAATATCTCCTCGAAAAAATTGAACACTTTCAAATATTTTCACTTTTATTTTTTTTACTGATTTGAAGTGCAATGGCAGTTAGGTGAAAAACTTTGATCTACTTTTCCCCGACCTGTTGATTTATTCTATGTTTTCTGTCACTAGTGATGGTAAATATTTTCAAACAATCATTACCCAGTAAACCAAAAGATATCATGATTGCATCGATTGTAATAATAACACGGTCCGACAGAGGCTTGCACCCATGAGAAATTCGTATTTATTCTAAAAGTAAACGTTAAAAAAAACACACACACACAAGTGTCACGTCATTTTCCTTGTCAGAATTTTTTTTTATATCGATTTTAAAATTTTCATGATCACTGCTGCCGCTTTGAATTATATAGCATAGCGCTATAAAATATAAAGTAGTCGACCGATTTTCATGAATGATACTATATTAGAAAGTTTAAAAATAGCAAATTTTTGGAACTGAAATTCAATCCCGTACGATTCTTTAATTTTTATTTATGGATTTTTCAAACAAAATGTTTGCTTAAAATTTTATAGCACCTTGTTCAAAAAGAAAGGTTCATTCACACTGTGAACCGGACTTAACTGTCCAATTCGGAAATTTCATTTTCAGTAGGTGGCCCTGTAGTTCGAAAAACCCAATACATTCACACTTTTTTACAAAAACACTCACACTGGATTCACTTTTACGGCACTTTCATCGCTACTAGCAACGAAATTTCAGAGCCAGTGGATTTTGACAGCAGCGGCTAGTGTATGTCAAAAAGGGGGATATCAGTGAGGTTTTTTATTACTTTTGGTGGATTCATTTCGGGTCTTCCCTCGATTTCGTACCTTATTTCGGTTTTTCCTCGATTTCATACAGGAAGCAACACTGATAACTTGTTTACATTTACAAAGCAAATGAAACAAATGTGAAAAGTTGCAAATAAAAGTGAATAAAAGTGAAAAATATACAATAAATATACAAAAAACTACACAATGGAAAGAAAATTAACTCAAAAACAAATCATTAAATTAAATTGATTCAATAGCAGCGAGAACCTTCGCATGCGATGAAAACTTTTTAATGAACTTTCACTAGCATGTGTTCACTTGCATGAAAGCAGGAAAGTTCGAAATTTTTCGAATCATTCGAACAGTACACATATTCTTTCGCACTTTCACTGTCACTGGCCTATGTAACCGGCCTGTATGACAAGGCTGCCAAATATCAGCGTCTCTCGTTGACATTTGGTAAAGTGAGAGTGTTTTGTTTACAACACATTTTTTCGTGTCTTCGATTTTTACGATGGAAGAAAAAATTTTCAAATCGGACAGGTAAGTCCGGTTCACAGCGTGAATGAACCTTTTTTTTTTTAACAAGAAGGTATGTTTGGGAATAAAACCATATATTTTAATTACAACTTGTTAAACATTTTGGTTGGCTGTTTTTTCGCTTATTACCTTGTGAATTTGTGACCCAGCTAGCATGTGTTTTCATTCTTTTTCATTTGAAACGACTTCCATAGTTGCTAAGTCCGTGTGAAATCGTTCACCATGTTCGTCACTGAAGTGTCCTAGGCTTGACGGGAAAAAGTCCATATCGTTGTGTAAAAAATAAATTATCAACATGTTAATTTGCATGGCGTCATACGTGGAAATCATTTCCTTTACAATTTCTGTATAGTTCGTTGATCTGTGACTTCCCAGAAGGTTTTTTGCGACATCACACTCAGAGAAAAAAATATGTTTATATATGTTTGGTTTCAAAAACAAAATATTCAGAGGGAACCACCTTATGATTAAGAACTTTCCTTCAATAGCATTATTTTTCGATATAAGAAGATATTAGTTGTTTCCAACATTAATATAATTTAGCTTTAGCCTTAGCTAAAAAACTAACGTATACATTAATATGCTTGTGTCAAAATAGAATTGTGTGTTTCTACCCAATAAAAATATATTTGCATCACTGTTAAATTTAAAAAGAACAGAACTCTGCAAATTTAAAACAAACAGAACTTCTTTCTTTTATGTATTTCGCCTAGACATACATATATCTGTTTCTTTTGCACTTGCACGAAAAATAGCGGAAAATTGTCGCTTTATGCGCTTGTTTTTAACAGTTGACAAGTCTTGGCGTCATTTTAAGTTTCAAACAGCCGCGCCAAATGTGTTGAAAAGTTTCGCTCTTGTGAAAAGTGTTTCTGAAAATGTTTGTTTAAATTAAAAGTGTTTGTGTTTTCAAAGTAATAAAATAAAAAAGAAAATAAAAGAAAAATATGGCGGTTCAGCAGTAAAAATAGGTGAATTTTGAAGCAACTTTGCAGATAAAGCGGGTGCTTCGCTGGCAATTATTGTAATGTCGGATAAACATAAAATGGTTACTTCTCAACATAATTAAATCCGAGAAAAACTTATTTACAACAATTAGTTCTAAGCAAATATTTTGTAATCACAGTGAAAAACTTTTCGCATTTCTTTTGCTAAAATATGTTTCCAAGTAAATATAGTGTAATCATCGGTAAATATATTATTATGTTGTTCTCAATTATCGTTTTGAAAATAATTGCTTGACTGCAATTAAATTATGTATCCTCCAATTAATATATATTTGTCCGTGAATATTTAATGTTATTCTTAACTAAATTATATTACCAAGCAAACAAATAGTAAAAGACTAAAAGTGTACTCAGTCCATTTATAATTATTATATTATATTGTTTTTAAATTCAAACAACAAGTGAATAATGTTAAGATGCTAATATATATATCTTAAGAAAAATTGCATTAATTAATCATATTATATGTGGAACCAATTATGATCATTTGTTTCCAAGAAACATGCAGAAACATATTATACTTCCTGCAAATAATGTTTGGGAAGGCCTATTATTTTTTCAGGGTGCACCAAACGCATTCCACTCACTTTTCTCCACAGGATTTAGCAAGGCACAAGACTGCTGGTTTTCAATCAATTTTTGGAACAAGTTTAGTTTAATGAACCCGCTTAAAATCAGAAAGTTGTTTCGTACATGGCATGGCAGAATTATAATTGTATCGTGCGTACAAGGTAGCATTTTTTTCGTAGATTATAATGGTATTTTGCATCCAAACTTAAAGTAGACTTAAGTCGTTATAGTAGACTTAAGCTCAATTTTTCTATTTGTGAACCATCAACCCGAAAAAATTTGCCCATTTTGCCAACAAATAATTTTTCAAAATATTTTACCTCCTTGTATTTTAGTCTTAGTCAATTTTGGGAAGATATTTTTTAATAACTAAAAACCAACACTGTCATGATGAAGTGCTCGAATGAAATTTCTGACTAATATTCTATACGTAGCCACCAAATAAACGTCTGAACATACTTGAGATGATCTTGACTAGACTAGAATGGCTGCTCAAATAACAAGTTTTGCAACAACAAAGCTATGAGAACGCTAAACGTCAAATGATAAAGGCAACAACAACAATAAGAAAACTGAAATTCGACCAGCCGATTTTGACATACAGCTTCTTTTTTACTCCAACTTGAGCCTACCTTATAATTCTGCCATGCACTAGACCAGTGAGGGGCAGCTTTGCACACCTATACTCTCTCACCTTAAGTATATACCCTATAGGAACAAACTAACTTGTTTTTAAAAACAACTAATTAAAAAACTAGTTTAAAATAAACTAAGTTTTTATTGCATTATATATGAAGTAATTGAAATACTACTTAAAAACAAGTGGTTGATAAATTACTTTGGATTATATTAAGGCGGCAACTACTCTGACTTGGGCGAGTTTTATTTGCAAATTTTTATTAGATTACAAGTTTATAAATATTTAACCATGTTATTTCATCAAATATTATTAACTTTAGGCTTCACTAACATTTTCTTTCAAAAAGACATATTTTTTTATTTACGACATTGAGCTGCAAGACAGACATGGTAAACACACTTTAAAACTAATAAACTAATAAACTTAAAACTAATAAACCTCTAAACCCTCTGAAACGATTAAAAATTCATTATTATTTAAGATATTCAAATTACAAACTGGCACTGTTTAGCAAACATTGCACAATTTGGACTCTGTACGGAAATTGATGCATTGCTTAACAATTCAGCAAACACCTCATCACTTCAATAGTATAGACGCACGCCTTTCCTTACGTAGCGTCGAGTCTGCTCCATCACTTCATTGCGATTGACACTTAAAAGAAGCACTAAGCCAAATATCGGTGTGTCCATTGACCATGATTGATGGTTGCAAAGCGTGGAAAATCCCACTGACACGCTTGTTTAGCTCATATTTTGAAATGAAGCATCAAAAAGCTGGCTCGTGTTAAATAACAGGCGCAGTATCCACACAATTCCGATCAATTGGATCGGCACCTTCGCTCATGTAGCCGGGCGGTGGAGTGCCCGTTTTTGTAAACTGCTTCCGTGGTAGGCATGCTCACATATAAGCCCAGAGTTCCTCCAGCTTCTGGAACTATCACCTGTTGGAAGCAGAAATAGTCCAATGAAGAAAGGAATAATGAAATTATATCTACCATCGCAGCGTACTTCTTTTGCGCTCCTTGAATGTAATTACTAGTCCTTTTTTGAATTAACTGGCAATGAAGGTTGGCATGAATCACTTTTGAATTATTTTAAAATCAATTAAAACACCACAAAGACCGAAATTTCACAATTTCCCATTAAAAAACTCTGATCACTTTTAACTTTGTTTACATTTTGCTTTCAGATTCTATATTTCAGAATTTATTTGTGTCGACCAGGCATGATTTTTTGGCATGATTTATGTATTATCAAAACAGTCAAATAAATGATCTCTTTGATGCATAGAAATTTAAAATTTGTATGCTTTTAAATTCATCTTCAGTAAGTGGAATATTAAATAGTTTTCAATTGGTTATTTTAAAGTAAATAAAAAAATAATTTAAATTTAACTAGTTTAAGAATTAGTTGAAAATATATGCAGACGAAAGTCAATTGACTTATTTGGCGGATATCTTACTTACTTACTTAGGTGGCCGTGACAACCCGTGTCCGGATTTCGACCGACCTCATCAGCTCTCGCCAGGCGCCTCTGCTTTGTGCGCGCCTTCTCCAATCGGATACACCAAGTGCGGTTAGGGCTTCCTCAGCCTGGTCCATCCATCGGAGGCATGGTCTCCCTCGTCGTCGTTGACCAGCGACCCTCGCTTCGAGCACCTTTTTCGCTGGAGCTTCGTCGTCCATACGATGGACATGACCCAGCCAGCGTAGTCGCTGCACAGTTATACGCCGAACTACGTCAATGTCTCCGTAGAGCTCATACAGCTCGTGGTTCATTAGGATGCGATAGTCATCGCCGACTCGAACAGGACCGAAGATTTTGCGAAGAACTTTTCTCTCGAACACCCCCAGAGCGGCTGCGTCAGTTTGCGAAACTACCCATGCCTCAGCGCCATAAAGCAGCACAGGTAGAACGAGCGTCTTGTAGAGTGTTAGTTTTGTCGATCGAGAGAGGGCTCTGGAACTTAGTTGCTTACTGAGCCCGTAGTAGCACCTATTAGCAATTATTGTTCTTCGCTTTATCTCCAGGCTGATTTCGTTGTTAGTATTAATGGCGGTGCCAAGGTATACAAACTCCTTGACTACTTCAAAGTTATAGCTGCCGGATGAAACGTGGGAGTCTAAACGCCGAGCTCCCTTGTTTGTAGACAGCATATACTTTGTTTTACCCTCATTTATCGTCAAACCCACTTTGGCTGATTCCTTTTCGATAGCGGCGAAAGCAGCGGTAACATCTCTCTTGGTTCTGCCAACAATATCAATATCATCAGCGTACGCAAGGAGCTGGACACTTTTATAGCAAATGGTGCCATTACGATGCACACCAGCCTTTCGTACGATCCCCTCCATGATGATGTTGAAGAGATCGCAAGACAGTGTATCGCCTTGTCTGAAATCTCTTTCGGTATTGAAGGTTTCGGAGAGGTCATTTCCTACCTTGACGGAGCTGCGTGTGTTGCTCAACGTCATTCTGCAAAGTCTAATCAACTTTGCAGGTATACCGAACTCAGACATTGTTGCGTATAGGCAATCCCTTCTCGGGCTATCGAACGCAGCTTTAAAATCGACAAAGAGATGGTGTGTGTCAATTTGATTTTCGTGGGTTTTCTCCAGGATTTGTCGTAGCGTGAAAATCTGGTCTATGGTGGACTTACCAGGTCGAAAGCCACACTGATAAGGTCCAATCAGTGTTTTTGTAATTGGCTTTAATCTTTCACACAGTACGCTTGAGAGAACCTTATATGCGATGGAAATAAGACTGATACCTCTATAACTTGCGCAGATTGTAGGGTCTCCTTTCTTAAGTATAGGGCGGATATCACCATACAAAATATGTTAGTTCGTTCTATGGAAAAAAGTCAGAATTTCAACTAGTTGTGGTTGACAAAAAACTACTTTTTCAACTACTTTTAAATTAGTTGATTTTCCTACAGGGTATTAATGAGCGCTTTAAAGTTCACACTGAAAACAAAGTAGTGCTAAAGCGCTTTTTACAGAAATCTTATGAGCCATAGGACGATTATCTTTTTGTGCTTTGATTTATATTGCAAAATTAATTACATGTTAATAGATTATAGATTATAGATAATAGAAATAGATGTTATAGATTACATAATGTTAATATAATGTGAAGTAGAAATAGTACATGCAGACGGAAATGTAAAAAGGCAGGCGAATAGTGGAAAAAGCCAATATTTTTTGATCAAAATCAATATTATGTGGACATGCCGCTTTTGAATCATTTCTTGCTCGCATCCCCTACAATTACTTTATATTGGCTGTGCAAACTCTTCTCTCTCACAATGCATAATTTTTTCTACATTACCTCTTTATGACACACCGGTGCCATGCTTTTATTTACCAAAAATAAAAAGTTTTCATCATTTTCATCATCACTACCAAACATAAAATTTTATCCAGTGTAAGATCTCGCAACTTTTCGTCATGTATTCAAATTATACGTGAGATGAATACATACCCAATAGGCATTGACAGGTATTAAGGGCTACTACCAGGCCTTTAAATGGGTTTCGGAGGCCTACCCTACTCGTAGCCAAGCCCACACTCTGCGAAAATTTTTGTTGAATTCAACAATTACGATTGTTAATAATTTTAACGATTGCGTTGCTAAAATATCGTTTCGTTTACCTCGCCCAGTTTTCAGTTATTAACTTAAATATGGGAGTAAAATAGCTTTGCTTCTCTCGTGTGGCCAACGATGCATGTATGTTTTTTTTTTCTTTTTCTTTTTTTTTTATTGGAATTATCAATAACAATAATTTCAATATTCACTCTGCATTTCACGAGCCGTGGCAAATACATGGCTGTAATTTTTCTGCATTTTTCTCAATAATTGAAATAATGAATTAAAAAAAAAAGAATTCAATCAAGGGATTTGAAGTCCCAGTTGACTTGAAGTGACTTGAATGCAATCACTTGCCACACAAATTAATGCGAGACGGCAATCAAATTATGACAAATGAATGCAAATTTCAAATGTTCAAGTCAGAAATATCGACAAAGAATTATGTATTGCAATCAATTTGACAAAATCAAAAGACTTGAAACGTGAAATGATTGCAATCCTGCACAGTTCTGAAAACAGTATTCAGTGGCTTTCTATTGCTTTCTAAGAAAAAAAAGTCCTAAATATCTGTTGTTTAATGTTTTGAGTCGAATCCTCCATCCGACACAGACATTGTTTTCAATTGAATTAATTTTTCTGTTCGGCCGTCACCTCTCTGCAGAGAATGGCAAACCTCAGAGAGTAAAAAAACTGTCATGAAAAGCTCTTGAGAACATAAGCCGTTCGGAGTCTGCATAAAGCTGGTAGGTCCAGTTCTCGATCATTTGTGTTCAAACATTTCACAACACACACAACACATTTGATCACAAGAAGCTCGGGTAAAGTCTTTTCAAGGGCTGAAATGGTTTTATTTTTTTAATGTTTTAAGTCTGATTCCAGATTCGTAATCAAGAACCATTGAACCTTTTTTACAAAATTGCTCTAAGCTTTCGGTTCGGAAAAGAAAATACAAACACTCATTACTCAAAATATAGATGTGCAGACATTTAAGAATTTGTTTTGGAAGTCTAAGCATTTTAGCATTTAGGAATAAACAACATGAAACTTATTTTATTCTTATTCCGTTTTGTGAAGATAAAATATCTAAAAATATATTAAAAACAAAAATTATTTTATTTGAAATCCAACTTCTATGACTATTGTAAACATTTTCTTTACTATTTTTTATAAATTTACAGCCTGTTTTAATGCTCCATAAATTTAATTCTTAGTTTTATTATAACATTTAAGCACATTTACAACATTTTAAGGGCCACCCATAAGATAGGTTATACTTTTTTGGCACATTTTGGACCACTTTCGTTCCCCTTGTCACACGTTGTTAAAAACGTCTTCACTTCCAAGTCACTTCGCACTGCTATTTTGTAGAATTTTGATTTTTTTTTATTTTTTTCTTTATTTTATCAATTTGTTTTATCAATATTTTATCAATATTACATGTTAATGCATCATTATAAAAATTTCCGTTAATTTTTAATACTTAAAAGCATTAAAATCTAGATAAGTTAATTTTTTCATGGTTATTGACAACATTTTTGAACGCTTCCAATCAAAGACTTTTCCTGAACTATGTCAGCATAGTCAATGTCAGGAATGCAATCAGAATCGACTTCTTTTACAGCCAGACTTCGTTCTCAGCATATTTCTTGTGACTTAGCGCACGACCGATCGCCCCCTCCACCATGTGGCGTATTATTTTGAAAACGACGAGTGATGCCATCCAACACAAACGTCATTAGCTGGTCAATCGAAAGGAGACGGTCTTCTACCACAATCTATTTTGTAGAATTTTGAATTTTTTTTATTTTTTTCTTTATTTTATCAATTTGTTATGAAAAAATGCTCGTTTACATTATATTTATTGTAACAATATTACATGTTAATGCATCATTATAAAAATTTCCGTTAATTTTTAATACTTAAAAGCATTAAAATCTAGATAAGTTAATTTTTTCATGGTTATTGACAACATTTTTGAACGCTTCCAATCAAAGACTTTTCCTGAACTATGTCAGCATAGTCAATGTCAGGAATGCAATCAGAATCGACTTCTTTTACAGCCAGACTTCGTTCTCAGCATATTTCTTGTGACTTAGCGCACGACCGATCGCCCCCTCCACCATGTGGCGTATTATTTTGAAAACGACGAGTGATGCCATCCAACACAAACGTCCTTAGCTGGTCAATCGAAAGGGGACGGTCTTCTACCACAATAACGCCAAGCCTCAAACGAGTTTGGTGACTTTTCATAAATTGCTCTAGTTCGGATGGGATGTTTCGTCCCATCCACCCGATAGGCCAGACCTTGCGCCCTCTGATTATCATATAGCACCTTATCCACAAAAGACACACAACTCAAAATTATTTAAATTTTCAGGGGAAGCAAAAACCATTTCGTTTTTCATAGGACTCCATACAAAACAATTTTTTGAAGCAAAGCTTTTTACTACTCGTTCTGTGATTTGCTTGGAGTGAAATCTGAACAATTTTTGACAGATTTTTTCCTAGAATTTTATAAGGTTTCTTTGTTTCTGCGTTTTTTACAACAAGACAATTTAATATATCAAATATAAAAAAACATTACTCCGCCTGCCGTGGGGATTCAAACCCGTCAATCTCCGATTGGATTCCTATACTCTATCCGTTGAGCCAAACACCTTGTTGAAGCAGAAGCATTGATTCAGTATTAAGTGCAATTGAAGCTATGTTGCAGCACATCCAATAATATATTAATGTATTTGTGTGGTTTCTGTAGTTGCTAAATCACTTGCTGCAAGAGTTGATTAAATGATTTTTATGGTTTGGGTAACTGCTAAACCACTTGCCACAAGAATCATGAATGTTGCCACTTTTCCACAATTGTTGTAAATTTAGCACTTTTTTGGTTTCCAACACTACTTTAATTTTTTAATATCTATCACTTAATTATAATTATAATTAAAATTTTAGAAATTTTATTACATATATTATTTATTTATTATTGCATATAATTTTTTATATATTTTTAAATAGTTTTATAAGAACATTATAAAATTAATTCAGCGTGAAAAAACTTGCTTTATGGTATACTTCTTATGTTTTGTTTTGCTGTAGGGCTTCCGTCGAATTTTTCCTTGAGAAGAAAAATATATTGCAACGTTTTTAAAATTCACCACTCAATTTAGACTCAATCTACCACTATCTAAACTTTGCAAGTGACAACACTGGTCATCATCCTCAATTTGGTAATGCTGTTATCGTTAACAACTGTTAACATAGCTGCAGTTATATATTTAATATTAAATCAACATCAAAATTTAACATAGTTGCGTGGCTCGGTAGAAAGAGTGTAGGCTTATTCATCAGTGGGTCGTGGGATCGATCCTCACGTGGGGCGAAGTAATATTTTTTTTTATATGAATGCGCTTGTGCTGTTGTTGGTACATGCTTTTGTTTTAACAACGACTGTAACATGTAATAAAATAATTAAAAAATTAATGAAATGCAATAAAATTTACTGGTGTGAATACGTATAATAACGTGTGTTTTTTTAATTTTTTAATGTTGCTTTAAATTTTTGAATTTAAGTTATTTAAAAAAAAACCATTAAATTATCAAAACTACACACAGAAAAATTCCTTCGACGTTTTGCCTAAAACGAGTTGGGTAACTATTTTTGTATGAATCCTAAGAAATTTGTGCAAATTTCATAAGTTTTCTGTCAACTTGGTCATGCCAACATTGTATTAAATGCCAAAGATACTTGGCAAAAGCAACTTGGAGTTCTCACAATCTTTTCTCTTATTACTCTTTCTGTCATACGCGGTCATTATTTGCTTTCCTTTTCTTATCATTTGTACTAACGTGCATGTATTTCGCAGCAATTTATTCGTTACACTGACGAAACAAGTAGAACATAAAGCTGCTTCGTGTACCACAGCCGGAACCACGCAAGACTACTGATGAGATGATATTAAATAAAAATGAAGTTGATTAGAAAATGAAAAATAAAAAAGTGAAAAAGGTGTTCAGGTGGTGTGAAAGCTGAAAAAATGAAAAAAAAACAAATCCTACGAGAACAACGCAAGCGCTTGTTACAAAAGGCTTAGGAAATCTTCACTAGTATATAAGTATAACTTACCTAAAGTTATGATACCCAAGTTCCTTTTTTTTAATATTGCCTTAAATCTACAGCAACCCATTTCAGCATAAGGCCTTCAACAGAACACACAAGTTCTAGCATAAATTGCCTAATGGCAAAATAATGCGATTACCTAAATTCCCTTTGTTGTATTAAAAAAAATCCTTAGATAACCCATTCTGGCCGAAGGTCTTAGGCAAATTATACCCGAAAATTTTATAATTTTAAATGTTTCCTCTGTGTGTATGAAACTGTGAAAAAGCTTCGCTTCTCTCGTGTGTCCAACGACGCACATGTATTTTTTTTTAATTAAAGAGTTGGAAGGTGAGTGAAAAATGTTGGTAGTTCAGTGAAGTAATCACTATAGTCAACAGTTTAGCATTAAAAAGTAAAAATTTTAAAATTTCGAGTTGTGCCTATTTTGTAGATAGAGTGCGATATGTAACGCTCTCTGCAAAACTCATTGAATGGTAAAAGCTTTAATAAGGATGCTTAGCAAATAGCACTTTGAAAGGTTCTTTGCAGAGAAAAGTGGAAACTTCTACCTGCGGGGAATAATGAAGCTACCACAGAGGTGAAAGAATATACAATCAGGGACATAACCGTTATAACAAATTTTGGAAAAAAATCCCCAGATAATTGTTATTTATCAACCCATTTTGATACTGGTTGCATACAACCATTATCGCAACCAAAATGTTTTTTTGAATGGTTATGAACAACCAAAAAAACATTTTTGGTTACGATAGTGGTTATGGGCAACCAAACAAATATAATTGTTGACATAATGGTTATGCGTTTTTACCTTTTTGCCTTTTTAAAAAAAAAATAATTGTTATTTTGAGTCTGTGTATATAATTGATTTGATTAATACATAAAAAACCGTACTGACTTTTTTAATAACACAATATATGGTCGACCACTTACAAGGAATAGATTTGCATTACAATTTTTGTTCCGATCTTACTCGGAATTTTATTTCAACAATATTGTTCAGCCAGCAATAATCATTAACTCGTACCAATCTTGATTTTAATTTTATAAGCCGACTGACATTATTCATTTTGGCTTTTTTGCATTAAATTAGCTGTATCCAGGCGTTTTAAAGGTCGATTGTTGTTAATGATTAAATACAACATTTAGTTGTGGTGCTAAATTTATGAGCATTACTTAATTTGCATAAATAAAAAATATGTGGAACGTTATATTAAATTTCAAATAAAATAACAGGAGCGCGTGTCTATTTTTAAAATATTGATATAACTTTTTAACACTTTTTCAAAGCTGAGTCGACTTCGTGTGCTTTTGACTTCATGTTTATTATGTGGCGGTAAAAATAAAAGACTATCGTCTGTCGTTTAACGCAATAGCTAAGAGTTTGACTAAACATGTTAAAATGCGTAAATTTTTTTAAAAATGTTCAGAAAGAAGGACTAAGTTCAATAAAATGTTTGCTCATTACAATTGAAATACACTCTATTAATTTATGAATGAAAATTAGTTTATTCGATGAGGTTTTTTGAATTTTGTCACATTAGCTTTAGCTCCGATTTTAGAGAGTTTGACCTTAAATTAAACTGATAGGAAATGTGTAAATTTAAAAGAATTTGCTTTTTTAAAATAACTGTTTATTATTTTGACTTAATGGGCAATACTACCTTGTAGTTTTTTTACCATTTTTTACCATGCTGGCGTAAATTCTTTCCAAACTATTAAAGAAATGATTAAATGAGAGTAAATGTTAACCATGAATGTCCGAGGAATTTTCATACTTGTAAGGGGTTGTTCATAAATTACGTAACATGCTCTCGGCCAATTTTATACCCCCTCTTTCCCCCCTATGTCACAAATTCTTGACTACCACCCACCCTCCCCTCCCCCAATGTAACCTAACACTTTTATTTTTTTTTAATTTTTTGGGTTTATTTTTATAATTTAGCAGTTTGTTATTATAGTATAAGTTTGTTAGCATAGAACACGTTATATGGTATTTATACCCCAAAGCGTACTACGTAAGGGGTATATTAACTTTGTCATTACGTTCGTAACGCCAATAAGGAGGCGTGGCAGGTATAGAAAAGTATATATATATTTTTGATCAGCATCACCACCTGAGTCGATGTCCGTGTCTCCGTTTGTCTCTGTCCTTCTGTCCGTCAGTCCGTTTGTGATCACAATAATAGCCGTAATTTTAAAGCTATCGTAATGAAATTTAAAATTTAAATTTAAAGCTTCTCTCTAAAAAAGGGGAGATCAAGTTCGAGAATTAGCCCAATCGAATGAAAACCACGCCTACCTCCCATACAAAGTGACTTTATTTTAACCGTTAAATCTCTTAGAAATCCACAAAAAATTAAAGAAATGCCTTGAAATTTTGCACATAAGCTTTTATCTACATTCTAAATCCTGACTATGAAATTTGAAAAAATCAAATGAGAACCACGCCTACCTCCCATACAAATTGGCTTTATTTAAAAAGTAAAATCTCTTTAAAATCTTTCAAAAATTAAAGAAATGTCTTGATATTTTGCACATAAGCTTTGATATTTAACAAAAGCCATTTGTATGATATTTGGCAAAATCGAATGAAAACCACGCCTACTTCCCATACAAAGTGGCTTTAATCTAAATGTAAAATCTTTTAAAAATTCACAAAAGTTAAAGAAATATCTTAAAATTTTGGCGCATATATAACATGAAACATCTCTATGATATTTGGCAAAATCGGATGAAAACCACGTGTACCTCCCACACAACGTGACGTCATCAAAATAGAAAAACTTTCGTAAATATATAAAACTGAATGGCATCGTGTCTGTATGTACCCACATCTTTTATCCAACCCGTTTGACTTCAACCAAATTTTGCACACCTAATTCTTGGTATTTTGAGCGCTCTTAAGTTTATAAAATTGACGGTACTATACGGGGGGGGGGGGAAGGGGGCGTGCCACTTTCTTTTTAAACAAGCGCCATCTACACCATTTGTCCGATTTAAACCAAATTTCTTACATATATTCTTAAGTATAATGAGAAGTTTTAAGCCTACAAAAGTGGGTGGGATTGGACAAGAGGCGTGTCAATTTAATTCTAATCAAACTCCCTCTACTCCTTTTGTCCGACTTAAGCCAAATTTTGCACACCACATATTATTGGGGGTTAGAATTAATTTTAAAGGTTTTTTTTCGGTTTTTGAGCATTTATTTAGAAACAACGGTACAATGTATATTATTCAAAGTATTGTCCATCGTTAGCTACAACATTTTCCCATCTTTCTGGCAGCATATGGATTCCGCGCCGGAAGAACGACTCGTCTTTTGAGGCAATCCACGAATCGACCCATTTTTTGGTATCCTCGTAAGAAGTGAAGCGCTGCTCAGCCAAGCCATGCGTCATCGATCTGAATAGGTGGTAGTCGGAAGGGGCTATGTCTGGGCTATAAGGCGGGTGGGGTAGCACATCCCAATTCAGCGCCTCCAACGTTTCCTTGACGGTTCTTGCAACATGTGGCCGTGCGTTGTCATGTTGAAAAACCACTTTGTCGTGTCTTTTGCCATATTCCGCCCGTTTAACCTTTAATGCTCGGCTCAATTGCATCAATTGTTGTTGGTAGCGTTCTCCAGTGATGGTTTCGTTAGGTTTTAGCAGCTCATAGTACACGACACCCTTCTGATCCCACCAAATACACTGCATAAGCTTGGCGCCATGAATATTCGGCTTGGCCGTCGATGTTGATGCATGGCCGTGTGGTTCCCACGATATTTTTCGCTTAGGATTATCGTAATGGATCCACTTTTCATCGCCAGTGACAATACGATGCAAAAACTCTTCCTTTTATGCCGTTGAAGCAGTTGTTCGCACATGCAAAATCGCAGTTCAACGTCTCTCGGCTTCAACTCGTACGGCACCCAATTTCCTTGCTTTTGAATCATTCCCATGGCCTTCAGGCGTTTGCCGACCGTTGATAAGTCGACTCCCAATGATTCTGACAATTCTTGAAGGGTTTGACACGGGTCTTCATCGAGCAAAGCCTCCAATTCCTCATCTTCAAACTTTTTCGGCTGGCCCGGACGCTCTTTGTCTTCCGTATCAAAATCACCACTTTTAAACCGACGGAACCAGTACTCACAAGTAGAAATCGATGGAGCATAGTCCCCGTAAGCCTCAGTAAGCGTGCGTTGTGCTTCAACCGCTTTTTTCTTCAAATGGAAGCACAAAAGTAAACCTTTAAATTGCGTTTTGTTGGAACGAAAGTCGACATGTTCACAGAGAAAAAAATATATGTTGTTTACACTTCAGTGGAATGACACATACTGAAAAATGAAGCTTAGACAATGTGCTTTGAAATGAATATAGTCACAGGTGTGCCCGATGCGATAACTCTAATCTAAATTTGGAAATATATTCCAAATTATTATTCCTTGGAATTAACGCGGAATTAGACAAGGGCGTGCCACTTTAATTTTAATCGAACTCCTTCTATAGCCTTTGTTCGACTTCTTCCAAATTTTTCATATTCTTTGGAATAATGAGCAGTCAGTAGTCAAGAGAATTGGGCCGAATTGAACAAGCGGGCGTGGCACTTTAATATTAAGCGAAATTATTTTACACCGTTGGTATGAATTTGCACATACTAGGTGTGTTTCCGTACTCACACTGTGTAACTTGTGGGACACTATTTTCTGTTTCCGTACTTTCTGTGCTTAAAATGGGAGAAGATGAACAAGCATAAAACCACTCTCTCGAGCACACATAGTGCTAGAACTCAAGACTCCGAGTAAAGTAAGAACAAGCATCAAAAAGAACAAGCATCAACTTCACAAACAAATTGACGATAATAATTTACGTTTGACGTGTCTGCAGTCAAAATCATCTGTTTTGTGCTTGATACTTACTAGAAGCTGTTTCCGTACTTTTGCAACTATTCTCACATTTTATTTTTACTCTCTCAGTTTGAACTGACACAAATCTTACACAGTGTAGAGTACGGAAGCACACCTACTACCAATCTAATTTTGCACATATCTTCTTTAACATAATGAGCAGTGTACAAATTACTTTATGTGGCAGCTAAGGGTAAAATAAAATTAAGCGTATGACACAAATATTTTTTCAGATTAAACATAAACATTTTATAGACAGCTAAAGACTTCGAATATACTTTAATACGGCCACGGGGGGGGAGGGGGTATTTTAGCTTCGGAACCCTGCCGAAGCTCTATGCCTAACTAGTTTCGTTAATATTTTTGTTGAAAAGCTGAGAAAATTCTATATAATTGCGTTAACTTTCGAGATGGGTTCTCTGTAAACACAGCTACAATAAATAAAAGAATAAATAACACTCTCTCTTGTGTTGTGCTAGGCTTTGGTTGTTGTCCTTGCTATTACAGAAACATCAAATTTTGGCTATATGTTTTATGTAATTGTGTTAAATTTATACAAGTTGCAGAGTTCAAACATGAATTTTTCTACCAGTGAGGGTCAACCAGACCAACAAGTGCTTACATCAACATTGTACGATCAGTACTTTAAGCACACCAAAGGCTCAAATTGAGCTATAAAAATTATTTCTGATTATTGACCCTTAATTTTGTGTGTTCCAGGTAGTATTACCCCTTCATTCTTGATATTTTTTTTTTTTTATATGTTTAAATTTGACAAGAACTTATCTGATATCGATAAACATTTTATTTTTAATATTTGTAAATTTATTAAAGCAATGCGCAGTTTTAATTGAGTAACAAAAATAAATATGAAATGCTACTTAAAGCTATCATAAATCATATAAAATGAATTAAAACTAAAAATCACAGATAGCAGAACATGGGTAAAAGTTTGACTCAACGCCCAAGAAAAATTTCATTAATGATAACTTGCAAAATAGTATCTAAACTTTAAAGGATAGTTTTAGAGCCTGTATCACTTTTAATTTTCAACTTACCTTTTCTTCTTATTTGAGTTACATGACTTAGGTTGAACTATGTTGCAACCTAAAGCCTGGTTTTCACTATGTCAGTTGTATGACCTCATAAAAGTTAATCAATTGAAATATTACCTAAAAAAAATGTATACTATATTTTTAGTATAGCGCAATTTGATAATTCAATTGTTTTTAATTTTTCAACATTGTCAAATGTAGAAAAAATGCCAACGTGTTGTCATATCTCATTTGATTGACAGCAACTGACCATTAAAAATGACATAGTGAAAACCAAGCATTACCATACTAATATTTCTTTTTGACTCTATTCGAAAATTTCAAATTAAATTCTTGACATTCTCTGATAATATCATAAATTGCTTACGTATTTTAAAGTATCTACTGTTTGCAAAGATAACCGACACGTTTTTTGTTGTTGTCTTCAATTGCAGAGTTTAGGCGGAAATCGATCTCCATTGACAGCGATGATAACTAATAAAAATCGGCGTCAGCTAAAAAATTATTATCGATCCATTAACGCTGTCATATATACAGACGCTGGTTATTTTAAATTTTCGTAAATTATTAATATATCATGTTACTAAGTTACATAAACTTAAAGCTTAAGTTTAAATTAAAAAGTAGGATGTCGCACAGTGTGAGATTTTATCAATCTAGGAGAACAAAAGTAAAAAAAAAAACTTCCAAAAAAATAATTTTTTTTCTTAGATGTAAAGCTAGTACACACATAAAGCCATGTCAAAAGCTTAAAAATGATTGCTTTATCGGATATATTTTAAACGGCAGTCGTAAAAGGGAGCGTTTTTGTTTTTCAAAATTATTGCTAAGCCTCAATATAGTAGTTTTTGTATTAAGTGCGCTGATTAAACTTGTTAATTTTTTAACTTCTTTTGCAATGGAAAAATTTTGTTAAAATGTGTAAAATAATTCACAATAAAATAAGTCGTTTAATATATATAGGTTTTATTTAAATTACGATGGAAAATGTAGCATAATTAAGAAAAGATAAATTTAACTAAAATGTAACACTTTGATGGACTTGTAATAAAGATGGTTATGTCGAAGGCTGAGGTAGCTCAGCCAACCCAGGATCAAGCAAAGGATCTACTAGCCTTTGAGAAATAAAAGCGCAATATTTTCCAATTTGGTTTTCTTAATGTATTGTACAGCTTTTTATATCTTAGTATCTTAGTATGATTATAATACTTATAGCCGTTAGTAATAGTTCCTACTGGGTATGCTAGCGAGTTCGCGTGACGGTCTGACGTTGTGTGTTGTGTGTCGACGGTTAAATCTAACGATGATAACTGGTTGTTCTGGTATTCGGTATGCTGGTAATCGGTGTTGGTAGTCGGTAAATGTTTTACTAAGAGCGCTGGCGCCACAACTGAAAAGACTTAAACATACTGAAAAGAAATGCTCTTTAATAATTTGACAATAAAGAACAGTCAGCAGTCGACAGGCGTACGAGACTTTTGGCCAGAAAAGCGTATCAAAGCTCGTGCCGCAATAGAATATAATAAATACAAAAGTAGTAAAATGCATACACTAAAAATCTGGCCCAAAAAAGAGTACCAAAGCTTGAGCCGTGGCTAAATAGAAACAAAACAACAATAGTATAATATAACTGCTACGACTTTTGGCCAGAAGGTAGTAGCAAAGTCGAATAAGCCCGTCCACAAGTAGTAAGACAGAAATAGCGCTAAATGTATGCTGAGATTTTGGGCAGCAAATAGTACCAAAACTCGTGCAATGCACACAAATCAACACCACAAGTGTTATTGCACAGAAACTATGGCCCGAAAATAGTACCAAAGTATGTGCACTAGGTGAATATAAAACCAAAACTTAATATAATATAATTGCTCCGACTTTTGGCCCGAAACTAGTACCACAGCTTTGTAATCCCCCCCCCCCCCCCCCCCCCGATTAGTAAGACAAATGTATCGTCAAGTGTTTGATGAGACTTTGTCCAGTAAATAGTACCAAAACTCGTGTAATGCACACAACTTGACACCACTGGTGTTATTGCACAGAAACTCTGGCCAGAAAAACGTACCAAAGTATGTGCACTGCCTATATAAAAAAAGGCAGAAGTAGCGCAAAGTGTATGCCGAGACTGTGGCCAGAAAATTAGTAACAAGCTCTTGCAATACAACCCCACACTACTTGAGCAGTGTCCACTCACCTGAGAAGGAATGCTGCCTTTGCTGACCGTGGGGCAGCAATTTACATGTTTGCCTAACAAAACTAGTTGTGAATTATTTCCAATTACAAGAAGTGAAAATAAAATTTCTGCTTGCTTCATGGGTACTACTGTTGCTAACCCTGTGTGTTGTTGTTTCTTTTCGTGCCCTGTACCATGGTAGAATTATAAGGTAGGCTCAAGTTGGAGCAAAAAGGAAGCTGCATGTCAAAATCAGCTGATCGAATTTAAGTTTTCTTATTGTTGTTGTTGCCTTTATCATTTGACGTTTAGCGTTCTCACAGTTGCTTGCCGGGTCGATTTGTGGGGAGGCAAAAAAATCGCCCATTGCTCTGTGAAAATCGTATTCTAGGGATCAAAATAAGAAACTTTGCCGAAGGAACCATACCTCTAAAACGAATTCTGATGTCCCCCAATTTGGGTTGAACTTTTGGGTAGGGTCAAATTTTGAAAAATCCCACTTTGTCCCATTTAGAGTGCTCCAATCGAGTCCAAATGTATGACCGACCCCCACTAACTTTGGAGGCTTGACCCTTCCATGCCAGTGGCACACCCCCTGGAACCCCCCTGTGGGGTTCCCCATACAAACATTTCAAAAAATCACCAGTTTTGGCACTTTACATGAAAAAATCAGCGAAATGGCTGAATGACATCAGAATTCGTTTTAGAGGTATGGTTCCTTCGGCAAAGTTTCTTATTTTAATCCCTAGAATACGATTTTCACAGAGCATTGAGCGATTTTTAAATCGACCCGCCCTATTGAGCAGCCATTTAAATGTGAGTATACCTTATAATTGTATCATGCACTGTACTTGTTATATGTATGCCTGTATGTTTCAGCTATCTACAACGGATAGCTTTTTAGCGACTCTGAGTATATCCGAAAAAAATAAGTACAACAACCGACTCAACCCTTAGCGCACGCAACTCGGCTCATACTCTCTTCTACGAAGCTGCCATGCTAGAATAAGAGTAGGTAGATGCATTTCGGAGAAAGCGACGAGAAAGCTTTAATTGGAAAAATGTAAACAAAAAAGTGATTTGTATTGATTTTGACAATTTTGGCTATGAAAAAGAGAGCGCAGTCCGAAATGCATCTACCTTCTCCTATTCTACCATGGAAGCTGCAATGCGGCGGCTGAAATAAATTTGAGTATCCTAAATCATGAGTCGGATCGGGAGAAATCGGGTTTTTCCGGTTCATAAATACTTATGGTTGTTGTCGTCTTGCTGATACTTATGCTACTTAACGAAATACTTATAATCGACACAAGCAGCCGAATTATTCCGCTCATCTACCACAGATATGAAGCAGAGCGCAGTAGAGCGCAACAGTGAAAACTGAGCAAGTTTTTTGTAATTATTTTGTGAGTTTTTTTTTTACTGAGCATTTAGATAGTAACAGAAAAACACGTGTTCTTCTTGTGTTGCTTTTTGTTTTTATCTTACACAACTTAAAAGAACCTCTTCCTTTTTGAAGTCGGTTAAAAAAATACACAGCTTCGATAGTTTGAAGCTTTAATTAGCAATTTTTTCATTTATTTCAGGACATTTCATTTTCTGCAATCAGCAATTATTATTAAATTTGTAAAGTATTTATTTTTTATTTTTCTGTCACCTTTAGTTGCCAAATCACATGCGCATAGTTTAACTTCTACTTTGCTGCTTTTTTTACGTAAAACCAAGGTTGATTTATAAGGTTGTCGCAAGGAAGAGAGCGAGTACCCATAATTGCCAAATCGAAGTTGACAGCTCAGCTAGAAAAGTGCTCTCTATAATCATCCGTTTTTCTTTCGTAGTCATTCGCAAAATTGGCTGGTTTTGACAATTATGGGTACTGAGAAGAGAGTGCGATCAGGCCTGCGACAACCTTATAAATCAACCTTGCGTACAACAAGCAAACGGTCATTGGCGCCGGCCAGGATACAATAATTTACAAGGTAGCCTTGACAATTACCTTTTTTCTCACGAGCGGCGATCGGGAGTTGTCAAATCAATACAATGTTTAACTTGTCATCTGTGTTGCTGCTTCTTCGTTTTCTCTTTTCCATGTGTTTTTGACAACTCCAAATCGCCAAAAGAACTGTCATTCCTACCTTGTAAATCATTGTACCATGGCGCCGGCCTATGTTTTCGTTTTGTCTATGCGTTACAGAAAAAAAAAATTACAAGCGTTGGTTGTTGTTGTTGTTTTCTTTTCCCTAGAGTGCATCAATAAAATACAAACGAGTTTGCGAGAAAAAACAAACAAAAAAAACTAGAGCTGGCATTGCCTGCAGACAAGTCCTTATGAAAAGTGCATGCGCAAAAATAAAAACATGCAAACGAATAACCAGCAGTCGCGATCTATTGTGCATTGTAAGCATTAAAATTTTTAAATTCCAAAAAAAAAAAAAATTAAAAAAACCCAATCCAAAAATTAGTTTGCATTTTTAATATAATATTATTTCAATAAATGCCTTAGCTTTAACGCGTTGAGAGACATTGGCAGAGAGAGAGAGAGCTGTACTCAGAGTACACTCAAAATACATTCGGATCGAGCGCCTTTGTAATAAACTCACTCAACGCACTCATTGAAAACGGCTTGAAGTGGTTCGGATCACGCAGTGCTCGGATATAAGAATGTACTTATACCCAAAAATATGCTAATAAGCCGAATGCTTATAAGTATTTTACATATATCATTGAGTCTGGATAGAGTTGAAAAGAGCAAAAACTCGGATATGATTTGAGTATCCGATTTCGGTCGGTATGTTCTCTGGTATGTAGCTTTAATAATAACGATGATGTTTTTTGGTACTCCTAACTAGGGATGATATAGACTTAGTTGGAAAAGGGTCAGAATTAAAAAAAAAAATTGGGCCAATTTGACGTTAATAGGACTTTTAGTTTTAGTTTTAGTTTTAAAAGGTTGCAATTCAATATTGAAGACTTTCTATTTGGTCACACGGTCATGCGATGGTCTCACAATTAGCACACTTTTTAATAATCTAAACAAGTCCATTTTATTTGTGGTGAAAATAGTCGAAATTTCGACTTAACAGTTTTGGGAAATCAAAAAAACTTTAATTTTTTCGTGTTTTATTTCGTTTGTGCCTCTTAAGCCAAACATGGAAGGAAGTTCTTGGTTGATCACAAAAATAGCACACTCTAATTTTAATGATAAAATTAAATCACTCTCCATCTTAATAGTGGTTAAGGGGATTCTTTCATATACATTTTATTTTACGCATTATTTGTGTCAAAATTTTTTGAAGTCAAAAAATGGCAAAAACAATCTTTAGATATATTTTATTTCTGCAAAAAAATTTTTATGTGATCATGGCTGTATATAACGGAACTTATTTTAATGAGAACATTTAAAAAGGTGATAGGAAATATAGACTTTAAATAAAAATCCCCCAAAATTTCCATTCCATACAAAATTCGGTTAATTTTTGTTTAAAAAAATTATGCGGTTTTGCACGTTTTTGGGTGAAATTTGGTTTTTTGGTTTGGCTTTTTGCCATACAAAAATCACCTAATTTTTTAGGACTAAATTTCACTTTTTACCACAATTGTTTTCGAGTGATAGTTCACATTAGAGCCCTGCATGAGTATGGTTTTTCGCCTACCTGAATATATTATCTTAATAGAATAAAATAAAATAAAAAATCTAGAATAAAAAATTTCCTCTATCTCTTTTCTGCTTTGCTCATATCTGCCCTTACACTCTCTTTGTTTTATTCAGATATAAGAAACAAAGAGAATAAGAGCACGATGCTTTACTAACACTAACAGGTAGCAAATAAAGCAATAAAAATGACAAAAATGACAAAAATGTCAGTGTTCATGCTCTGAATATTTATCGAATATTTTTTATTCGTTCGTTCGTAGAAAATAGATGTTTTTTTGTACTGGGACCCAAAGAAAGGTGGTAGATAGGTGGTAGGTGTGTTCGGGAGAAATGTTGAGGCGCAAAATATAATAGGACCAACTAATATATTTGACCCCTCTAGGAGTTCAGCAACGGCCGATAAAAAATATTTTCGACAGCTTTTGTGTTTTTTGTATTTGGACTCAAGAAGAGTGGCAGATAGGGGGTAGGTGTATTTTACCCCTCTAGGAGTTGAGCTACGGCCAATATAAGCTATTTTCGTCAGTTTCAGTGTTTTTTATATCGAAGGAGAAGCGAATAAAGCAACAAAAAAATAACACAAACATGCATTAGGAATAACAAAAGCTTATTGCGAGGAAAACCCAACATATTAACTCAAGGTTGATTTATAAGGTTGTCGCAGGGCTGATCGTACTCTCTTCTCAGTACCCATAATTGTCAAAACCAGCCAATTTTGCGAATGACTACGAAAGAAAAACGGATGATAATAGAGAGCACTTGCAGATTTTCTATGAGCTGTCAACTTCGATTTGACAATTATGGGTACTCGCTCTCTCCCTTGCGACAGCCTTATAAATCAACCTTGTATTAACTCTTATTCAGGTCACTGCAGCAGATTCCTGACTATTCGTGTAGTTTATTAAGTGCTCAGAGAAAAACCTGAAACAACTCGTAGATCGCAAGCTCACCTCAGTCATGCTAGAATTGTAAGGTAGGGCCGACTCGGAGAGGAATGAAGTAGAAAGCTGAATAAAGCGGGCTAGATGTCAAAATCAGCTGTTCATCGCGAGTTTTTTTATGCTCACGTTTCGTAGTTGATCTTAGGTTAAAATTTTTACATGTGTTTTTTGCCAATTTAAGACTTCTATCGCATTTTATAGTTGTTATTACACTGTTTTAATAATATTTTCACTCAAATTATCACAAATTTAACACACGCGACCGCACTGTTTGCAACTTGGAAACGTAAAATATTTTCTTCACTTGTAATTCCTAGGAAATTCGTCGACAACTTACCAACCTTTTCATTATCCACTATTCGTTGCCGCGTGAGGACAGTGAGCCAACCGGCCCTACCTTATAATTCTGCCATGACCTCAGTGCAAGAGTGTATGAAAATAGAACAGAGAACAAATAAAAAGTTATTCTCTTGCTCTACACGACCTAGTTTAGTTTATACGACTTGTTGTTTACATTTATTCGCTTGCAGTGACTACTACAGCAGAGAAGCAGGGTATATTCGCTTAATGAATATATTCATGCAGGGATCTATTTCACATTGACTACTAGTGAAATGGTTATTATAGCTATTACTATCACTCGATCATGTTTTTAAAAAAATACAAATTTTTAGTTAAATCGGTCCCCGTCCCGCGGTAGTCATACCTTTTGATAATTGCTAATGAATAATATTTATTTCTTTCCCCCGATATTTTCATTAATTCAATAAATTCAAGAGAGCTTATTCTTGTCAAGCACTCCGACACCGCAAGATTGCATTTTAGGCAATTTTTTCAAATTTTGGGCATATCTTCGTTTTAATTGGGTCAACAGATATTAACAATTAAACTTTTCTTGTTTATACTTGCAATCATTTTTTCGGTTAAATTTTTCAAAAGGTCCTAAAACGACTAAAAAGGGCCTCGGAGCTTTTACAATTAAAATGTGCTCAAAACAGCCCTTAAAGCCCCCAAACATCATCCCTGCTCCCCACCATTGCATGGCTATCCATAAGCAATTCTAGCAGCAAAAAGTTACAAATATATAAAATAGCTTGGAGTAAAAAAGATGTGAAAACTGACTTTTACTACAAGTAACTTCAATCTTACTCTTGTAGAACATCAACTCACTGTCACTATATTGTCACAAAAATAATACACTGACTTACTTTGAACATGAGTTATTATTTTCAGTAGAAAATCAATTAAGAACTTATTTCTAAATTGATGATAACAAACTAATGAATATTTTTGTACGCAATTAACGCAATTATTTAACATACATAGTGTGTAGGTGATAAAATTAACACCTTTCGCGCTTAAAATAAATCATTTGTGACTGAATATTAAATGATTGTAGTAATAATTGACAAATTTGCTTTGTCTTAAATTGTTTATGTTTGTTTATTTATATTTAAACGGTATTAAATATAACAAAATTATTAAACGACAATCGTGAGGGGGTTGAGACTAACTTTATGCGGCATATCATAGAATGCTGGTAGATACACGGAAGAACGCAAGCTAATTTTTAACACAATTTTTGAGTTAATTTTGAAATTTAGTATTAGTAAATATCTAAAAGCTTCGAATATTTAAAGCTTTTTAGTTTCTCCGTAAATAAATAACTTCGTATGTTATGTAAACTCACAGAAGTAACTAGCAGAAACATGTTAATATTATGATAAATAAATAAACTTCATACTTGAACTTGTGGTGAGTTTGAACGTGTTAAAATCGTACAACAAAATTTGCCAGATCAAACTGATTTTAACTCGATTTTTCGAATTAAATCGATGGAAAATATCAAGGGAATATTTGTATACACTAAATAATCCATTACTCGTCAGCAAACATTTATATTACGTTAGAGGTGAATTTTTTTAAATTCTCAAAAAAAAAATAAAAAAAAATTCAGATGTTTTACAATTCTGTGTCATATGATTTTTACCGTTTATTTATATGTAAATAATTATTTTCAAAAGTTATTAAGTCAGTTGCTTATTGTTCATCGCTGATACTAGTCTTTTTTCAGTTGTTTTTTTTTTTTTTGAAAATTGGAAAAGTGAAAAATGAGTCTATTTTATCAGTAAGTAATTTTTCTGAAAAAGTGTGTCAATTTTTTACAGAGAATATTGAATATGATTGAATAAACAATTGATTAATATCTTCATTTAAAAAAAAATTAAACAGAATTTTTGTGGGTTTTACTCCTACTGTATTGGTTTGAAATATGTTTAACATTTATGTAACGCTCGCTGGCTTATTTTGTATACATCGTAATTTACTTGGTTTTTTATTCGTTCTTTGTGTATGGTGTTTCTTTGTGTATGATGTATGCCCTTCACCTAAAACGGTCAGGGGCTATTGACTTGCACAACACACTAGAGGAGTTGTGGATACTCCTATTGTTTTTTGTATTGTTTTGTTCAAAGAGTCACTACGGTTTTTTATTTACAGTTAAGGCACATTTATTTTATTAATCAAATCAAATCAACATTAATCAATTATGTATAGTTTTATTAATTTGCGTAAATAGAAATCTCCACTTTTATCTTCAAAGAACCTCTACAGGTACTATTTGATAAGCCCCTCCTGCACCGAGAAAAAAGCTTATGTTAAATTGAAAAAACCTAGTATAATTTATAAGATGGCTTTAGCAGTTTTCAACCACCCAAGTACTTTATCAAATCGCCTAAGTTTTACATGTTGACTTGCCAATTTAGTAATTTTTTTAAACACTACTTTAAAAAAAAATGAATTTCAAAAATATAACTTTTTTTTCGGGTTTTGGTGTTTTTTTCTTTTTTTTTTTAAGCTGCCGCCGCCTCTCGTTCTGTGATTTGCTTGACTGAAATCGGCAACAACACAAATTTTTCTTTAATCAACACCGTTTTTTGAAGTGAAGCTTTTTACTCCTCGTTCTGTGATTTGCTTAGAGTGAAATCTGAAAAATTTTCGACAGATTTTTTCTTGGAAATTTTATGGCTTCTTTGTTGCTAGCGCTTATTACAACAAGAAAATTTAATACTTTAATATTAAATACTAAAAATATTTTGTGTGCCGCCCGTGGGGATCGAACCTACGTTCTCTTAAACGAGAGTCCAATGCACTATCCATTAGGCCACACAGACTTGTTATAAACAGTTGTTAATTCAATACTAATTATAACAAAAGCAAAGCTGCAGTAGATCGTCACCATCTATCAATACATAGAGGATTGTGTATTTGCTATGCTACAACTATCAAAAATTTGCTTTTATTTGCCACAAGGTGTCTCTAGCATCGGTTTGTTTGTATTGTGAATGCGTTTGTGGTGCTGTTGGCATAGAGTATAAATTATTATTTAGAGATTGCATCAACTCTGCTAAATCTCTGGCATGTGTTAACAGAGGTTAACAAAGTTTTTTTTCTTCACGTTTTTAAGTAAAATAACTCTGTTAACACATGCCAGAGATTTAGCAGAGTTGATGCAATCTCTAGATAATAATTTACTCTCTATGCTGTTGGTACGAAGAAAATTAGCAATGCCCACAAGTGCGTTGACAAGTGCGTTTTTAAGTGTCAAAAAAATAGATGCTATCAATAAATATGGAATTAACAAACGCATGCATGAGTCAGTGCAGCCAAGTTCACAACCATGTGTGGAGAGTTAAAATGGAGAGTCGCTGGCATTATATGTAATTGGCGTGGAAATTTGACATTCAACAATAAACAAAAAAGCAGTAAATATGTTTTCTGTATATATGTAATTTATTTTATGTTATTTTAAATTTTTAAATTTAAAGTTAATGTATTAAAAAGAAAAAATTATTAAGCTATCAAATCTATGTAACTGCGAAAAAGCTTCGCTTCTCTCGTGTGTCCAACGACGCACCTGTGTTTTCTTTTTTCTTAGAAATTAATGACTTCTCGGCTTTTCTTGCTGCTTGACGTATATTATAACAAGAACATTAAATTAAATATCAAATACAAAAATTTTACCTTCGCATGCCGTTGAGATTCGAACTCACACCCACCGATACCACTGTGTATGAAGTCTCTACACTAGCTTCGAGCCAAACTCCTACGTTACGCGGAGTGATTTATTCTATATTAATTACAACTGAAGCTATGCTGCAGCATAACACAATAATCTATTAAAAGATTTTTGTTGAATGACTATCAGAATACTGAATACTGCGACATATTGCATCTGTTAATACAGCATCTGTTAACATAGCTGCAGTAATGTCAGCAAGTAGAAGCAAGGCTGCTTGAATCAGAGGGTAGGGCGATGGACTGGCACCAAAAGTTCCAGGGTTCGATTCCGCACGGCGGGCAAAGAATTTTTTTTTTCTTTTCTTTTTGTTGATGAAATGTAATAAAATTTACTGGTGTGAATATTAACGTGTGTTTTTTATTACAAAAAAGTGATTTATTACAAAAAAAAAACCATTAAATTATCAAATCTATCCTTCGTTCGTGTGTCTAATGACGCAGCTGTTTTTTTTTTTTGCAAAAAATAGCTCAAAACTATGCTTAAGCCATCAATGCTAGTTGTTTTTTAATTTTGTATTTTTGGCTTTTGTTCTTAGGTGAATCATATATTTTTTTTGGGCAGGGTATAGAAGTGTGTGCTTTCAAAGCAATGTATTAAACAATAAATTACTTAGGTGAATAGGCATGAGTTTATAATTCCCATACAATTCTTTTTACCCAAGCCGACTTAGGTGATTTACCTATTGTTTTTTTCTCGGTGTGTTCAAAGGTTTTACTATTCAGTGAGTTTTGGGGCAAAACATGTGGTAATACGAGGATGCAGTGTTTTTTATCCTGTGAGTCGCGACCCCAGGGGTCTTCCCCTACCCCCATCCCCCTCCCCCTCCCTCACCAACTTGCCAAAGGGGTCGCAGCCGCAAACTAGGTCAACAAAAAGAGCAAAAAATTTAAGTTCTACACTACAATATCAAAAGTAACAATTTTAATACGAAGGCTGTGCCTGTTTATTCTTTAATAATTGGTCGAATCGTGGTTCTATTTTGGAGACACAAACAATCAAATCATTTTCTAACTGTAGTCTGTTCCGCTTCCTTGTTTTGATGTTCAACATTTATGAAAATGCTAGTTCGCATAGGTATGAAGTCACAAATGGTACTAAGGATTTTAAAGCTTCCCTTGTCAGCGCTGGATATTCTTCCATTCAATTAATCCAGAAGACGTTAATTTTTTAGTGACTGAAATTCTATTTTGAGCAACTGACGTGTCCAAAAAGGATTTTGTAATAGACATCTATACGAATACATGCGAACGCCTCTTCAAAACATTTGCTTGAAACACGTATACTTACACTCTCTCATTGTCAACAACCAACTACGAGTGAGTACACCACGAAACAAAAGTAAAACATTCAAGTACTGTACTCAAAACCGAAGTATTTTCGATATGAAATTTCCTCGCGTACTTGTGCTCGTATACCAAGTACATGTATATAAGTTAGATTAAATAAAAGAAAGTGAAAATAATTCATACAAACATTAAAAAAAATTATATTAAAATTTTTAAACTTATTTTTTAAAAAAATTAAAAATAAAATAGACTTTTTTGACATGATTTTTGAACGTGATCTTCATATCTATTTCGAGCGGTACGGCAAAATCTACTTGGTACACTTGCTGTGTTTTGAAAAGACAATAAAGTAGTCTGCAGAAAAATAGCTATGCAACTAATCCAAAATTGTGTACACACTCTGTTAAGATCCAACCGGATGTTGTACAGTACTCGCTTTAGCCTGTGTTTGTGTTGAAGTGTTGAAAGTACTGTACAAAAGTTTGAAAGATACTATAAAATGTGGTACAATACGAATGTGTACACTTTGATGCTGGCAAAACAAATGTAATCATGCAGATGTCTATTTTGTATTCATCTCCGTTCATTATCGGCAGATTCCAGCTCTGGGAAGTAGCTTGATAGTTTTTCTCGAAAATTATGCAAGCTCTGTATCATAAATGAAATAATACAGCTACTGAAGTATTTTATGCATGTTTTTGCATACATGATTTTACATGATTTTGGCCATGATACAAAAATGTAAATTTTTTGTACTTAGATATTAATATTTTGTGACTTATTAAGTTATCAATCAAAAATTAGATATTATTTTTATTCGCCAAATAACTGATGTTTTGGCATATATTTTATCTTTGTAGGATGAATATTAAATGCTGTAGATATACCCCAAAGCGTAAACAAAATCGCTAAATGTGCTTAAATATAAAATTTTAAAAAAAATCGCGATGTAAGATTTAATTCTACATTAAAAACGATACAAAATATTACATAACCATGAAAGATAAAGATACTTGAGAGGTTCCGTATAAGTTTTGAAGATTTCATACTCTTGTGATAATACTTCTCCGCAAATCATTCATGACAGTTGTAACGAACCCTCCAGTTCGTTTGGAATTGCTGGGGTAGGCTCAGCGAGTAAACAAAGGGTTCAGTACAAAAAATGTATAACTCGGTAGTTTTAGTTTTTTAAATTTCTTTTATCTATTTAATATTATAACTTCAATAGGATTAGATTTTAAATGTAATTATTCAAAATATTAGTATTATATTTTATATATGATAAAATAAAACATTATTCAAAATATTAATAATTTCTGTAATTATTATTGTTTAGTAATATTCTTTAACATTAAATTATTTAATTATATTATTATTTAGACTTCGTGTATTTACTTATATGAAGTGGAACAACCTGAGCTAGAAGGGTGTGAACGCCTTCACTATATAGAATAACCTGCGCTTAAAGGGTGTAAACGCCTTTACTATGAAAACCTGAGCTTAAAGGGTGTGAACGCCTTTACTATGAATACCCTGTGCTTAAAGGGTGTAAACGCCTTTACTATGACCACCTGAGCTTAAAGGGTGTGAACGCCTTTACTATAAAAACCTGAGCTTAAAGGGTGTAAACGCCTTTACTATGAAAACCTGAGCTTAAAGGGTGTGAACTCCTTTAATATGAAAACCTGAGCTTAAAGGGTGTGAATGCCTTTACTATGAATACCCTGTGCTTAAAGGGTGTAAGCGCCTTTACTATGAAAACCTGAGCTTAAAGAGTGTGAACGCCTTTACTATGAAAACTCTGTGCTTAAAGGGTGTAAACGCCTTTACTATGAAAACCTGAGATTAAAGGGTGTAAACGCCTTTACTATGAATACCCTGTGCTTAAAGGGTGTAAACGCCTTTACTATGAAAACCTTAGCTTAAAGGGTGTGAACGCCTTTACTATGAATACCCTGTGCTTAAAGGGTGTAAACGCCTTTACTATGAAAACCTGAGCTTAAAGGGTGTGAACGCCTTTACTATGAAAACCTGAGCTTAAAGGGTGTGAACCAGGGATGATATTTAGGGGCTTTTAGGGCTTCTTTGGGCCCTTTTTCATTTCAAAAGCCCCGAGGCCCTTCTTATTCATTTAAGGCCCTTTTGGAAAATTCTACCGAAAAAAAATCGGAATTTTTTAAAAGAAAAGTTTACTGGTTAATCAATATGCCAAAGAAAAATCGCCGAAAAAATAAAATGAAAAATCCCCTAAACGAAAAGAATAAAATTTGGAAAAATGTTCCAAAATGCAATTCAGCGGCGTTGTAGTGCTTGACAAAAATAAAATGACACAACCAATATCCGCCGTCACAAAGGGTTTTGCTTCTAAGTTGAAAATATTGTTGCTTGTATAGACGACGACGAAAAAGTATTATAAGGCTTCTAGAACTTACGCCCGAAAAAAATGGCAAAAAAGCCCGAAATTTTGGAAGCATTAAATTTCGGTAAAAACGCCCGAATTTGAAATGGCAATTGAGCCCGAAAGAAAGAAATAATGCTCGAATGGTTTGGAAATAAGACTCGAAAGAAAATGGAAATTACGACCGCAGTTTTCAGCAGTTTTTCGGTCTTTATTTTCAAATAAGATTATCAAAGTATAAAAGAACAGATTTGAGTAGTAAATTAATATTCCCCTGTAAAAATATCTGCAAAGATTTCATTAATTTTATTTATTTTTTGATGTAATTCATGAACAAGGGGTCCATGGACATTATGTAGGGATAAGGTTCAGATGGTGTTTTTTTTTTTATGATAAAATGATTTGCTCTTTTACGGAACAATATTATTTTACCTTCCGTAAAAGGGCGAACCATTTTATCGTAATGAATTTGAAATTTCTTAACTTTTCGGTAAATAAAAATTCGGGCGTTTTTTTTATTTTTAATTTGGCGAAAATGCCCGATTTTTTTTCGGCCCTAAATTACAAGCTTATTTTTCGGGCCTTTCTTCCTTTTCAAGTATTTGCAAAAAAGATCCTAATTTTATTGGTACAAACACCCAAAAAAATTACATAATCGGTAGAAATTTCGGTAATTGTTTTTCGACGAATTAAGCCCGATTTTGTATGGAAAATTTCTGGTTTTTTGTAATTTTTTTCGTTCGTAATTTCTGGAAGCCAATTGTAAGCTATCTTTGATTTATTTCGTAAATAGAAATATCTGGAGAAAGAAAAAAAGTTATCTTTTTGTGATCATGTAAAGGTAAGACAACAGCGGAGGGGGGGGGGGGAGGGGGGAGAGAGGTGACGGATAGCCCTCGACCGATTTAAATTAATTATTTAAAATTTTTTAAAAACATAAGGACAAAGGATAAATATAAAAAAGAGTTATAATTACCATTTTACTAGTAGTCAATGTGAACTATCAGCTAAAAACTGAAAGCGAAACTGCATCCAAAAGAGTAGGTGATTTTTGTATAAAAAAAAACCCTCAGCAAAAAGCGAAATTTCGTTAAAAAATGTGCAAAATTGCCCAATTTTTTCGGTGATTTTTCCTTTGAATTTCCCATTCATTTTTTATTTCATTCACCCCAATTTCGTATGAAAAATGTTGGGTGATTTTTCATTTCATTTCTTATGTTATTTTTTATTGCTTGTATTTTATGTAAAGGCGAGATTTCCTACGCCTTTAAAATTGTTCTCAGTAATTTATTTCCAGTTAGTTTATTTCCCAAGTTGAGTTTAGATGAAAAGAGTGAACCCAAGACCCGCTTCATTAATTAGACTTCTTGCAAGACTTGACGGAGAGTCTTCATTAAATTGCTTATTCATTTCTGACATTCTACGACTATTTCAAGATGGAAATATCTGGTGTGTGGTTTTTGTGGAATAGCTCTACAATTTTTATTTTTATATATCAAATTTAGGATTGACTTATCAGAAAAATGTTTTTGTTAAAAATTTTCTTTTAGAAACACTTTATGTATAGATTAATTTTGGCGTCTTTTTAACTTTTACAAACAAAGCGTAAAATAAAATATTTTGAAAGAATAACCTGAAACTATATCTCTTTCACCCAAAGTTTTTGATTTGAGATGGAAGTGATTTCATTTAATCATTTCAATTACAGTTCTAAATGAGTCATCACCATCATCGTCATCATGCGTGGAGCGTGCAATTCCTGCCTTATAATTAGTAAAACTTTGGTTCAACCGTAACCCTAGATCCACATTTTGCTTTTTATTTTTGCCTTAAAAAATAAAAATCAAAATTTACCTGTTATTTAGTGCTCAAAAAATTATCGGTTAGATTTTGCTTTTTATTTTTGCCCTAACAAATAAAAACCAGAAATAATTATTACTTTTTGCTCAAAATTTTAAAAGTCAAAATATAATTATTATTTTTTGCTTTTTATTATAAAATGCATAATTAGTACGGCCTCTGATATTGAGTTACAATTTTTAAATCTTAAAGCCCTATTAATGTCAAATTGGACCTATTTTTATATGAATTTTGGCCCTTTTACAGTAAAGCCAATATCATCCCTGGTGTGAACGCCTTTACTATGAAAACCTGAGCTTAAAGGATGTAAGTCTTTGCACATGTGCACGTGAATGTGCTCTGTTCAATACTGACTTTACTATGCTAGCGCGCCGTTTTTTTGCTTGCGCTGTTTTTCTGTTTCATTATTCGGTTGTTTTGTTTACATGCATGCGTATGCATGTATGCGTGTATGTGTATATTTATTTGTTTGTTAATGTTATTTTTACAAAAGTAGGCTATATAATACAAAGTGTATTTCTACTATGTTAATACTATGTTAATACTATTTATAATATAATTTATATATATTTTAATTTCTAATTTAATAATATTTTCTATACATTATTTCCATGTTGTTTGTGGGACAGAAATTGGTACATAATTTCTTGTCCTCACACAGTTAATTCAAATTTTAAGTATTTATTATTATCAAGCCCTTTTTCTTAGTTTTTGATTCGCTGACACAACTTCTACTTGTACCAGACGTGGAGCGTTGCTCAGATCTTTTGAGAAATTTGTCTATTTTATGTGTTCTCAAATTCAAAAGCAAAATAAACACTTCCACACTTGCTAGCGTCGTCCTGTGAATGATGAAAGTGAATGACGGACGAGGCGAGCGACAGTCTTGCCAAAGGGCCATATGTATGTCCCCCTTATCAATCCAAAATTTCCTCAAAAATTAGCAACCCATCAGAGTCATCTCGCGGAACCCCAGGGTTATGGCTTTATAGATATTGTGCTTCATTTTCATACATCGCATCGCATCAAAAACGCATCATACATCAAAAATATTTATTTGATTTAAATAGATCATAACAAAAAGCGATTAGATATAAACTTTTATGTTAAGTGTATTTATGTTACTTTAAATAATAGTGGTATTCGCTCTTTCGTGTATTAGATGTACTGATTGTAATTGTACCGATAAATACAAGGGAAAGAGTGAGTGACTTCTTCCACAGCAGTGTATCTACTATTGGCTACACTGGTGGCAATTGAACGTTTTTTCCTTATTTTAACATTTTCCATTACAGATTTCATTACAGATGGATTTTAAACAGTTCTAATTAGAAAACGATATGATGTGACGAGCTAACGCGAAAAATTATGGCGAACAAAGGACAAGAAATGGTGCCAAGAATGCTGCCAAGAATGCTGCCAAGTAATGTCAAAATGATATAATTAACACATACAACTACATTACAATCATCTTTTGATGTTGTAAAGAAACACATAAAGTGTAACTTCAAAAGCTATGGTATTTGTTGTTGCATGTGTATTTAGTGTAATTTTTTGACAGAAGTACACTAGTGTATTCATAAATACACAAAAGAGCGAATACTACTAATATTGTATCAGATTTTGGTTAAAGCTTAAAGAAAATTCTTAAAGCAGCATGCACATTTTTTAAACAAAAATAACTGTCAAAATTGTGCTTTATCAGTATCCCAGAAGCCACACACGAAATTTTGAGTACCATTGATTACCATTTTCAACATGTTTTTTTTTCTTTTTGTGACACAAATTATGACGCCGTCTTTTCCATGTTATTGCAGGCAAAATAGGCACTTGAAATAAGACATATAAAGATATTCGTTGAATTACTAATACAAAACTATAATGCCGATTACATCTTGAAGATAATGATTTGACATGTTTTTAATTAAACAAAAACAATAAAATTGATTTCTTAAACAGCAACTGATTAAAATAAAAATCTTATCGTTGTGTCTAGCTTGAACGTAGCTTAATGTTGTTTTGACAGAATAATGTTGATAGATATTAAGTGTTTCAATTACCTGTTAGTCTAACTGGATCCAAAGATAATAGTGGTATTCAATTAACGCCGTATTTGTAGTGTAAATACCCTATAGGAACAAACTAACTTGTTTTTAAAATCAACTAATTAAAAAACTAATTTAAAATAAATTAGTATATAAACTACTTTGAATTATATAAAGGCGGCATCCACTTCAATTCAAAATAGTTTAGATTGCATTATATATGAAGTAATTGAAATACTACTTAAAAACAAGTGGTTGATAAACTACTTTGAATTACATGACATGTTTTAATTGCAAATTTTTATTAGATTACAAGTTTATACATATTTAACCATGTTATTTCATCAACTATTATTAACTTTAGGCCATCAGTAATAGTTTTCAATTGGTTATTTTAAAGTAATTAAAACATAATTTAAATATAACTAATTTAACAAGTAGTTGAAAATATATGCAGACGAAAGTCAATTGACTTATTTAGCGGACATCGCCATACAAAATAAGTTAGTTTGTTCTATGGAAAAAAGTCAGAATTTCAACTAGTTGTGGTTGACAAAAAACTACTTTATCAACTACTTTTAAATTAGTTGATTTTCCTGCAGGGTAGCGTATGTGCCGTAAGTTCATACAACTTACCATACATACGCAGTTTACATCATAAATACGTCGTTCATTAAATACCACTAATGTTTTTTTTTAATGATTTTTTTTTTTTTTGGCTTTGGCCGTGAAAAAGAAAAAACAAATTGAATTTTCTTGATTTTTTATATTTATTTTGTCCGATATTTCGGCTTAAATTTTAAGCCTTCTACGGGGACTAGAAAAATAGAAACATTTACACAATTTAATTTTTACACAAAAACACAAAAATATTCACCGTTTAAACATTTTTTAAAATTGAAAATTAAATTCTATATAATAAAAATGAATGTATGTATGTGGGTATGTGTGTATATCACGTATAGACTCCAAAACCACCGAACCAAATTTTATGAAATTTTTAGGAATACTGAAGCATCATTCTGGAAGTGTTCCTGTTTGGTGTTGATTGGACAAGGGGGCGTGGTACCTCCCATACAACCCAAATTGGCTCTATCGCCCACAAACCAAAAAAATTGCTATATATCAGACGGTTTTAATCATATAAAACTTAAATTTGGTCATTTTGTTCAGATGGTTACTTTCGGTGACTGTACAAGAAATGGGCGTGGTCACACTATATCAACGCCCACTTTTCAGCAATTATTTTAATTCCTAAAATGTTCAAGTTTTGATAGTGAATCTTGATATGCAGGTGCTATGCATACAAGTGGCAGTCACTATGTAAATATAAACGTTGTCACGCCCACTTTTACCGCCCACAAATAAGTAAAAATGCTTTATATCAGAAGGCTCTTGCCATAGAAGGCTAAGATTTGATAATTTAGTTTATATGATTACTCTCGGCCAATATACAAAAAATGGGCGTGGCCGAACTATGTCTACGCCCACTTTATCAGAATCATGCTTATTCCTGAGTTCTACACGTTTTGATAGTGAATCTTAGTATGCAGGTGCTATGGATCTAAGTGGCAGTCGCTATGTAAATATAAACGTTGTCACGCCCAGTTTTACCGCCCACAAATCAGTAAAAATGCTTTATATCAGACGGATTTTGCCGTAGAAGACTACTATTTGGTAATTTAGATCGTATGGTTACTGTCGGCCAATGTATAAAAAATGGGCATGGCCGCACTATATCTACGCCCACTTTATCGAAATCATACTTATTCGTGAGTTGTACACGTTTTCATAGCCAATCTTGGTATGCAGGTGCTATGGGTGCAACTGGCAGTCACTATGTAAATAAAAATGTTGTCACGCCCCCTTTTACCGCCCACAAATCAGAAAAAATGGTTTATATCAGACGGCTCTTGCAGTAGATGACTAAGATTTGGTAATTTAGTTCATATGGTTACTGTCGGTCAATGTATAAAAAATGGGCATGGCCGCACTATATCTACGCCCACTTTAGCCTGCATAGCCAATCTTCGTATGCAGGTGCTATGGGTGCAAGTGGCAGTCACTTTGTAAATATAAACGTTGCCACGCCCTCTTTTACCGCCCACAAATCAGTAAAAATGCTTTATATCAGACGGCTTTTACCGTAGAAGACTAAGATTTGGTAATTTAGTTCATATCTTCACTGTCGGCAACTGTTTAAAAATGGGCGTAGTCGCACCATATCCACACCCACTTTTTCGAAATCATGCTTATTCCTGAGTTGCACACGTTTGATAGTAACACTTGATATGCAGGTGCTCTAAGTGGCAGTCAATATATATATATAAAATTTGCCACGCCCACTTGTACCACCCACAAAAAAAACAAAACGAAATGGCCAATTTCAGTCCTTGAAAGTACTTTGACCGAGCTTCTTATGATCAATTGTGTTGTGAGTGTTGTGGAATGTTTGAACACAATTGATCGAGAACTGGACCTACATGTTTTATGCCGACTCCGAACGGCTTACGTTCTCAAGAAGCTTTTCATGGCAGTTTTTATTCTCTGCGGTTTGCCATTGTCTGTAGAGAGATGACGGCCGAACAGAAAAATTAATTCAATCGAAAAACTTTCCGTGCCAGGTGGGATTCGGACCAGGGTGCCCTCGCGTATGGGCCACACACTCTACCCGCTACGCCACGGCCGCCACTTGGTTTCTTTTACCCACAAATTAATAGAACTTCTATAAATCAGACGATTCTCATCGTTAAATACTAAAATTTGGTTATTAAGTTCATACGCTTACTCTCGACAGCTTTGCAAAAACTGTGCATGTAGCACTATATCTGTGCCCACTTTTCAGAAATAATTTTATTTAATTTATTTATTTACTTATGTATTAATGTACTATAGTCATTACAATTTAAAAATTATAACTAAGTTAGCTGCCTGGGCTATCGGTTAGAAATAATTTTAATTCCTGAGATGTGAACGTTTTGATAGACAAACTTGGTATGTAGGTGCTATGGGTCAAATTGGCGTTCACTTTATATATAAATGTTGCCACGCCTACTTTCAATGCCCACAAATCCATAAAAAGGATATATATCAGACTTTTTTTACAGTAAAAGACTAAAACTTGGTAGATTAGTTCATATGGATACTGCCAGAACCCTTAAAAAATGGGCGTGTCACACTTTATTTAAGACGACTTTTCAAAAATCATTGTAATTTCTGAGCTGTACGCGTTTTGATAGTGGAACTTGGTATATAGGTGCAATGGGACCAAGTGGCGGTCACTTTATATATAAATGTTGCCATACCTACTTTTTCTGCTCATCTATCTATCTGTAAAAAATGTATGTATGTATACTAAGGCTCCTCACAAAAAAAAGGTGTTCGGGTCGGTTCCTCAAAATAATGCTTTATGTTATGATGATTCCCCAAATATTTCGACTGTAGCGATAGTCATCCGTGAGCTGGAATGGTTTGAAATAAAAAATAAAAAAACAAAAAGGAAATGGCCATTTCAGACTTTGACCGAGCTTCTTATGCGTGCGTGTTGTGAAATGTTTGAACACAAATGATCGAGAACTGGATCTACAAGGCTTATGCCGACTCCGAACGGCCTATGTTCTCAAGAAGCTTTTCATGCCAGTTTTTACTCTCTGAGGTTTGCCATTGTCTGCATAGAGATGGCGGCCGAACAGAAAAATGAATTCAATTGAAAAAACTTTCTGTGTCAGATAGAATTCGAACCTGGGTTCTATGGTATACAAGCCTCGCACGTCAACCAGTATGCCACGGAATGGTTTGAAATATTCTGTAAAAATCGAGTTTTTTATAAAAATATTTACTGGTGCGGTAATTAAAAATAACAAACGGTCAGAAATAATAGTAATTAAAAAGTTCTTCCAATCTGCACTAATAAATTTTAAATTTTTACTCTACTCTATAAATTTTAATTTTTTAAACTTTTTATTTTTGTATTATTTTCACTAAAATGCAAATTAAAATTTTTTTTTGTTTTGCCATTTTACTTTTAGTCAAATAAATTAACTATGGATGATAAAATAAAGTGTAAGGTGAATTGCTAAATTGAATGAAATTACAAAAAAATGTACACATTTTTTACATTGTACAATTTATTTGACTACAATTAGTTTAGGAAAAGATTCGTTTGAATTTTAGTGAAAATAATATGAAAAAAGTTAAAACAATCCAAAAAATCTGCATTATCTTTGGTCCAATGGAAAAAATATAAGATTTTTTGATGCAAAATTTTTTCCATTACTCTTATTTCTGACCGTTTGTTTTTTTCTAACTGCCATACCAGCCAATATTTTTAGTCGAAATATTTTGGGGATCATCATAACATAAGCCATGGATTATATTAAAGAACGAGACTGAACAAATTTTTTTCTAAAGAGCGTGAGGCGACTTAATGTATATACGTATGTGGGTATATGTGTATATCACGTAAAGGCTTCGAAACCGCTAAGCCAATTTTTATACCAAAGCGTTGGGAGGGTTCCTGTGAAGTCTGTTGCCGATCGTAAATACACCTAAAATTTTCGATTTCGAACAGTTTTGTAATTATAGGTCGCAAAGCCTCGGAATTCAGTATTCGACCTCAATTTACACATGCCGTTGCACAGGTAACATTTTATGGGTGTTGGACGAGGGTCGTGGTACTTTTTCCGCACCCAAAATTTTCGGTATAGTTTTCGAAATAAGTCACACATCAATAAAACTCGGTACGAACTTACTATAAAAGTATGGCTTCACTAAAGCTACACCCTCTTTTAGGGGATAAGCGCTGAGCGCAGCGAAGCGCGCCGGATATAAGCTAGTATATAATAAAATTGAAGCTGCGTCCAGCTGTTCGGCGGCTTCATCGTCAACTGTGCTTTTGTCTTATTATGTGTTTGTAAATATGCGCGCAATTCTCAGTGTCCGTTTTATAGTTTAGCCTTATGTTTGTTGGAGTATTTATTATGTGCAACATTTCTATCGTGTATCTTCTTTGGTAGTTCGTCTCCTGTTGCAAAATTTTTGTGTGTTCAAAGTTCGGAGAGTGTTTATGCTGGATACAGTGGGCCGCGAGCGCTGTTTTGTGGTCATGTTTTGCTTAGAGATCTGATTTGTCTAGTTTTCAGCTTTGATTTTGTTGTCCCAACGTATACTTTATTGCATACGTTGGACCCGTGGACCTTTGCAATTAATTTTATAGATGAGATTGCATTTGTCCATATCATCCACTTTGCACTTCGTTTTGCTGTGAAACTGCCCAAGTTGATTATTTGTTTTTGGAGCTAATAAAAAATTGTTTTTGTTGTAAATATCAGACTTTTTAATTTTTTCCGTCAAGCCCGGAATATGGGTGATTCCTTTGTAGCATCTGTGTTTTTTGGAATGTTGTTGTTTTTATATTCTTTTATTAATTGTGAAATAGTGTAGTGTGGAAAATCGTTGTTCATGAGTACTTTTGTGATTCGCGTTGTGTTGTTTTTATGAAAAATTCCATCGCTGATACCGTGGACTCTGCTTATAAAATTTTTCGCCGTGTTGAGGATGGTTTTTTTAGGATGTTTAGAGGAGAAATTTATTAATCTTCCTCATGATGTTGGTTTATGGTACCAGTCCGTTTTCATTTTGTTGTTATTACGTATAACGACAGCATCAAGATACGGCAATCTTCCTTCTTGTTCTAACTCGATTGTAAATTTTATGTGACCGTTGCATTTGTTTAATATTTTGTGTGTGTCATCTAATTTGCCTGTTTTAATTATCAAAAAAATGTCGTCTACGTATTTAGTTAGTAAGCGTGGTTTATCGTCCGAGTTTTCCCATAAACCTGTCCAGTACCTCTTCCATCACAATGTCAGCAATGATTGGTGAGATAGGCGAACCCATTGGCATTCCTTTAAGCTGACTGTAAAGTTTATTGTCAAACGTGAAATAATTGTTTTCTTTGATGCAGAATCTGAGGATGTCTAAGAACAGTTTCTTTGGAATTTCTGTTTGCATTTCTATTTTGCTCCATCGTTTTTCAATGGTTTTGATTGCAAACTCCACCGGTATGCTGGGGAACAAAGAAACTACATCAAGGGAAACCATTACTTCGTTATCAAAAATGTGTGTGTCGTTGATCTTGTTCTTGAAGTCTAAGGCGTCTTTTATATTGTATTTGGAGTTTTGGGTGTTTTTGTGTTTTTGTGTAAAAATTAAATTGTGTAAATGTTTCTATTTTTCTAGTCCCCGTAGAAGGCTTAAAATTTAAGCGAAATATCGGACAAAAAAAAATATAAAAAATCAAGAAAATTCAATTTGTGTGATTTTTGGGCCAATTTTTTATTGTTGAATAATTATTATGTTGAGGAGGTTTTTGGCCAGCGCTTTTTAAATTGCAATTTTGAATAAAAATTATAAAAAATTCAATTTTTTCCCGACGTTTCGTCAATTATTTGTTGACATCTTCAGGGGATTTTTATTTTATTAACTAAAAAACACAATTTTTTAATTATTGCACTAAAAATTTTAACATTTTACCTACTTTCTATTTTACATTACAATTTGAATAAAATAAAAGCTTCACTAATTTTCAAAATAAAATTTTATTCGTCCAGTGCTGCTGCATAATTGTTGTTTATGTTGTCTGTGTCTTCTTTGAAATTTATTGCCCTCTCCCCTTTTTGTTGTATTCGTAAGCTTTCTAAAGTTAGTCTTCTTTTTGTTTTGTTTTCAACGTCTAATATTTTGACCGACTCAAAATCAGCTGTATGGCCTGTGAGTAATATATGTTGTGCTAGTGCTGTTGTTTTTTCGTTTCTAATGTCCAGCTTGTGTTCTGTCATTCTTATTTTGAGTGTTCCATTTGTTGTCCCTATATAAGTTTTGTCGCATCTCTCCCGTTCTCCGCCTTTGCATTGTACTTCGTAGACAACGTTGTTCTTGTCTTCTTTTTCTATTTTAGTTTTTGTCTTTGTAAATATTCTGTCCAAGGTAGTGTTCGATCTGTATGCAAAAGTTTTGTTGTCCGCTCTCATTATTTTCCGTATGTGTGTGTTGTTTGTCAGTTTTGGAATGTATGTGATGCTCAGGTAGTTTTTGGTTTCTTCTGTAGGGTGCCAGACTGTGTTGTTTGTTCTGTTATTTTTGCTTGTTGTTGATGTGTTGAATTCCTAGAGTCGATGAGGGATTTTATAAACTGGTTTGGGTAGTCATTATTTTTTAGTATTATTTTTATCTTTTTTATGTTTTTTTCCAAAAATTGAGTGTCAGATATTGTGAAAACTTTGTTGATTAAGTTTTTCACAGTATTAATTTTTTGTTGTAATGGTTGTGTCGAGTGAAAATTTATAATTCTGCCTGATGATGTTGTTTTTGTATACCAGTCAAAAATTATTTGGTCATTTTTTCTGTGAAGTTCAACGTCTAAATATGGAATTCTTCTGTTTGTCTCAATTTCCGTGGTAAATTGTATGTTTTTATGGTGATTGTTGAGTGTTTTTAAAATTATGTCTAAGTCTTTTTTCTTAATTATGGCTAGAATATCGTCAACATATTTGCATATGAATGCAATATTCGTGCCATTATTTTTAAGTGTGTTTATAGCGTCGTCAAGTAGTTTGTCAAGAATTATGTCTGCTATTGTTGGGGAAAGGGGATTGCCCATGGGCATACCATATATTTGATGGTACACTAAGTTGTCAAAAATGAAATAGTTATTTTCTTTTAAGCAGAATTCTAATATGTTTAGAAATTGCTGTCTTGGTATTTTTGTCAGGTTTTTGATAACGTCCCATTGTTGCATTATATTTCTAATAGCTAGGTGTGTCGGGATGTTAGTGAATAATGAAACGACGTTAAATGAAACCATTATGTCTTCTTCTGTAAGTTTGAAGTCCTTAAGCTTTTCTTTTAGTTGGTGTGAATTTTTAATATTGTATTCGTCGGATATTAAGTTTTTAAGTATCTGTCCAAGGTATTTTGAAAGTCTGTAACAAGGGACATCAGTAGAAGAAGATATAGGTCTTAGGGGGACATCTATTTTGTGGATTTTGGGTACTCCATAAAGACGTAACGCGGACGGACTCATCAGTTTGAATTTTTCGTATGCATCTATGTATTTTTGTTTGTAAAGGAAATTTATAATAGTATTGTTCTTTTTCTGTAGTTTGTTAGTTGGGTCAATTCTGGTTGTTTTGTATGTTTTCTTGTCTTGTAATAGTCCGGTAATTTTTTCCATGTATTCGTATTTGTACATGACTACCGTTTTGTTACCTTTATCTGCCTGTGTTATTATTATTTCTCCGTCATGTCGTTTGATAAGTTTTTTAGTTTGCTCATATGTTCTTATGATAAATTTTTCTTTTGTTGTATTCTTAATCCTATTCCTAAATGATGTAATTTTGTTGGCTGTTGTTGATCTGGCAATGCTTTTTTCTCTCTCGTCCTCTATAGTTTGAATGTGTTGTTCAAAATCCGCAATCACATGTATGGGAGAGAAGTTCTTTTTTGTGATGGGAAGGGTGAATTTTCGTCCAAGTGAGAGTAGCCACTTGCTGTCTGCTGGAAATTCCACGGTCGTTTTGTTGATGAACCAGTCCTCGTTGTAGGTGAATCCAATTTTTCTGATTTGTTTGTTTTTGAGTTCTCAAAATTGTATTCAAAATTCAAAATTGCAATTTAAAAAGCGCTGGCTAAAAACCTCCTCAACATAATAATTATTCAAAAATTCAATTTGTTTTTTCTCTTTCAAAACAAAATCGTTTTTTTTTTTATTTTTTTGAGAACCATGCTTTTAGAGGTGATTAATTTTTTTTTTTATTATTTTGTCAAGATGTTTGGATATTACTTGAAATTTGCAACCAAACTAGAGACGATTAAAAATAACTACTTTACATTTAACTGAAAATTAAGGCGACCAGTTTATAAAATAGGCTGGATGTTGAAATGGTGAAAAGTTGAATATGAAATCTTAGCACACCCTGTTGTAAACACAAATATATTTTAAGATCGCAACAAGCAATCTCTGAGCATTTAGCTTTTATAGTAAAAGATTGAAAACAATTTTAAATAAAGATAAAATTTAAACGTAAATTATCACACAAAATGTGAGAAAAGCTAAAAAAATAATTCACTTCATAATTTTTGTTAAATGCAGTTAATAACAGCTTATATGGCAAGTTTTGAGATTTAAAAGTGAGATTTTATAGTGCAGTGAAAACGCAAAAAACAGGGCTGAAGTTGAAGATTTTGAAGTGAAATTTTTGTTAAACAAAATTAAAAAGCTAAATTGTCAGTGGCACAAAAAATGTGTTGATTTATTTTATTTACTCTATATGAACCGTTGACTGCAGTTGAACATTTTCAAAAACAAGGATGCGAAAATCGAACGTATAAAATATGAAGAAAAAGTTAAAAGATCATGTAATACATAGGGTGCTTCACTTTGGAAAATTTTCGAAACTTCTCCTGGCCAAGGTCTTATTCGATTCTACGTTTAAAAATACATTTCTTAAGGCCTAGATGACTTAAGGGATTATTCCTGGTTTTTTAAATTTTTTTTTTTTGCATATTTTTAGGGCTTGGATATTTGAGAATATCGTCCTATAAGGCCTAGGTGGATTAAGGGAGTATTCCTGGTTTTTTTAAATTTTTTTTTTTGCATATTTTTATGGCTTGGATATTTGAGAATATCGTCCTAAAAGGGTTTTTTGTAATTCGAAATACTTTAGGAGATATGGCCTTTTTTGCCCAGCAATGTTTTCGCCAAACTGCGATTTGCTTAATTTGGCTACTTTTTGAATGCAACGGCTTGAAGCAACCACCGAATTTCGTTCAACGCGTTCTTTAGTAGGTAAAAACTTGTTTGTATACGTATTTTAAAAATAAATGAATACACATTTTAGAGCTTAGGTATTAGAATGTTGGCAGCGTTTAGTTCACTTTGAATTGAGTCATTAACCGGACGCGCGCGCTTCAGGCATATGTATGCACCACTAAATCATAGAGGTTTCCAGGTAGCAATCAAACCTATTTACGAAGCACTGTCAGCCGATGATTTCTTGAACAGATGCCTTGGCTCCGAAACTCAAAACAGCAACGAATCTTTCAACGCAGTGCTGTGGTCATTCGCTCCGAATCATATGCACACCGGCGCACGCACTATTGAGATTGCCAATTATATTGCAACTGTCATATTTAACGAAGGTTTTTTGCCAATACTTTAAATAATGAACCTAATGGGCATCCCGATTGGCAACGTCACATATGATTTCGCCATGTCTCGGAACGAAGAACGTTTGAAAAGGTCCGAAGCCAGAGCTCTGGTCGCATCAAAAGAAGGTAGAACTGCCCGAAGAGCACAAAGAGCCGCTGAGTCCTCATTTTTTGAAGAAGAGGAAGGAGTTCTTTATGGGGCTGGCATTGCAGATTGATATATGTAAGTATTTCACAAAAAAAAAAAATTGTTTTATTGCCTAAAATTTTCTTTGAGTTTTTTCAAAATCACGTTTTTGAACTTCGAAGTCACTTTTCTCCGGTTCTACTGAACCAATTTTGATGAAACCAAGTGCAATCGACGCAGAATTGTCACCATTCTGATTCCTACCTCAATCATAATTTTAAACAATTTTTTACTATTTTTTTTTACACTAAACTAAAAAAAAAAGACCCAAAATCGGTTCTACATTTTTCAATGACCGCCATTTTGTAAAAAATAAACGCAAAATTATGATTGAGGTAGGAACAAGAATTTTATCTGTACTGAATGAATCTAACGCCATTTACTTTTTCAGATTACTATTTCAGATGATTCGAAGTCGAGTTATCCGGGCCGCAAGCAGCATACCTTTTTTTTTTAATTAGGAAATTTGTTAGTGATCTGTGTCTTGTATGCTCAATCTCAAACTCGTTTTTCAAAGACTCGAAAACCGTCTCAACAATCGATCTTTTCCTGAGTTAAATCATCTCTTTCAGCGAAATCAGTGCGTTTTGCATACCTTTTTTCACTTTAGTGACGAGTTTTAGGCCTCTATCGAAGAGTTGCTCAAAAAGCTCTTTCTTTATATAGCCCATATCTCCAAACAAAAGTCCGATTAGTTTTTTGGTTAGAGTTGGCACAGATTTTCTGTCATCAACGTTACCTCTGGTTAGAGTGCTTGAATCTCTCCACTTTGAAAAAAGGGCATACTTTTTGAACAGCCCTCGTACAAAGGAAATTAATACGAGGGCTTTAATTTAATATGTTCTTTATACAATAAAAAAAAAACAGAATTCAAATAACTCTTTGAGTTTTCAAATGAGAAGTTTTTCAAAAAGGCCTTTCAAACACAGCCTTCCAACAAGGAATACTCCCTTAAATAATAGGTATCAATAAAAATAAAATAATATATTAAACAATGTTTAAAATATTATATTTAAATTAATTTCAATTGAATTGCACTTCCACCTGCAGAACCTACCTCCAGCTCAGAACCTACTTGAGCCTTCATCCTGCACAGGAACTTTTGAGTCCTACAACTGCACTGGAACTTCACTTTTAAGTATTTTCCGATGCATTTCCAATTCTTTTTAATGTTTTTTCCTTTAATGTTTTTAATATTTTTTACTCTTCTGTTGGTTTATATTGGAAAATATTGGTTAAAATTTTTGTTTCAAAAATGGTTCATAAATAGTATTGCCAGATTGAAGTTTTTAAATGTGGATCAAAACCCAAGTGCTGCCATATTAAAATTAGCATGTGAAATAGACTGGAGATTTTGAGTTGATATTGAGTTTGATAACCAGGGTTTTCCCCACAACACTTGGGAATTAAAATTTTAGTGTTTATTGAGTAGTATCAAACCTATACCGTGGGATCCGGTTATTTTTCCGGATTCCGAAAGTGTTTTTTTTTTTTGTGGCATAACTTGTCACTTAGATAACAACTTAACAAAGTTTTCGGGACAAATATATGATTTTAAATACATTTAAGGCCTAAAAATCTGTTTATATTTTTAAAATCAATAAAGTTTATAAAAATCAGACAACTTCTTCTATTTTTGTATTTTGTTCATATGGACTCAACATACATTGTTCCTAAGAAACAAATGCTCGTATATAGTGAAAATATGACCTCAATCGGTCAAACAGTTCAGAAGTTACATGTTTACAAACAGACGCAACAACGATTAAGTTAATATAAATATATTTTTTTTTATTTTATTTGAATTTTGATTCAGCAATTATTGCGAACTGGCTCTACTTAGTCATTTGTCAAATATATAACGACAGAATTCAAAATTTTGGTGTCACGACTTTTAGCTTCTCACACACGTGAGACGTCATTCCTGGTGAGGAAATAAGTTGTACGATATTGATAAAAAAAAAAAAAAAACAAATAAAATGTTCAGTTGCATACTTATAGATACATTTATTTAAATTTGCATGGCTTATGAAGGTGAAAAATGTTTCACGTACGCTAAATGGGTGAAGCAAGCTAACTTATTTAAACAAAAATATCATGAAATATTGACATCAAAGAAGCGAATAACCGAGTGAGAAGAATGGTTATGACAAGGAAAATAAATAGTTTTATATTAATACCGATTTTTCATACTTAAACGGTTTTAATATTTCTGGACTATACTAAAATAAAGTAACAGTAGCTGTGTTTTTTACCAAGCGAGCTGTAAAAAAACGCCCGCTTATCATAGAAATACTCGCTTAAATAACTCAGGAAACTAATAGTGGCTTAAAGTTTAGCGAGCAAACGAAAAAAAGTGCTTCCAAGTCATTTCTCAATTATTGTGTACTTTTTCTATGAGGGTGGCAACTGTGACTTCGGATTTGTTTTGTTTATATTTTTTGTTTACATTTTTGACAAATCAGACAATGCTTCCAAGTTTTAAGAAACATTCTTAAGCAACTTAGCAGTCGTTTTTTGACTACTCGCTTGGTAAAAAACACAGCAAGTAAAGAGTATATACAGTATAGAAGTGAAACTTCTTTTCCATATACACTCTTTCTCTTCTAGAATAAGAAAAATTTTAGTGTAAAAGACAAAGGAAAAGAGATTGAGATAGAGAGAGAGAGAGCATCTCAAAAGAAATACAAAACAAAATTCTATAAAAAATGTACCGCTTATTCAATATTTACACTATAATTAGGTCTGTTCGCGTACTTCTCCAGTGAAAAATATCCAGCAGCAACTTGCAAGAGAGTAACGCACAATTCTCTCTCAAATAGAAAAATATCAAAAAAAAAAATATGCGAACGCAAAATTTTGCAGAAATTTGCAAGCGTCAATAGCACCTGATCAACGATTTGTTTACATTTCAAGTGGAATGGAAAGGAAAAGGAAATTGAAATCAACATAAAGAAATAAAAGAAGTTATGAATACCCAGCAACAACGTTTTCTACAAAAATTAAAGATATCTTCCATATTTTGAAGACTGCAGCAGTCAATTCTCCGGTTTGTGAACATCAATTTTACTAAATTTGTTTGATTGTTCAAATTGCAACTGTCAGCTGTTAAATCAGCTGTTTTCTTGCTTCTGGATTGCATCTATTGTAGTTCCGTGGTTGATTTGTTGGAATTGTTATTTATGTGCAAACCAAATTTTTCATGAAGAAAATTAGTTAGCGGAAAACAATCATTTGATGTAAAATTTTCGTTAAAATTACCCCGAGAATCATAGGGATTTTATCTTCGCTTCTACCATGGGAATCAACATCTTTTTGACTGTAAAACAGTAGGGAATGAAATAAAAAGAATTAAAGGTGGCGGACAGGATTGCCACCTGAATTTTTTGTATTTTTACGAATTCGTTGTCAGAATTTCAAAAAATTACAAGAATTCGTGAAAGTACAACAAATTTAGGTGGCAGCCTTATCCGATATCAGATTCGAAATCAAACTCGTTGTCAGAATTTCAAAATTACAAGAATTCGCCAAAATACAAAAAAATCTAGGTGCAACCCTATTCGCCATCTTGAATTTTAAAACTCTGACATTAGATTTGAAATCAGCGACCCCCTAAAACAGTTAGATGATGTTTAAGACTCTTAAAAATACATTTTATCAAGTGGCACATCCTATTGTAAAATATAACATAGTTTTGAAGTTCTGAAAACGGATTCGGATTAAGCGTGCCATTTTTACCTAGTGTTCGCCCAGCACCGAATTCGTAAAAATAAAAAAATTTAGGTGGCAATACGCAGATTCGAAATCAGCGACCCCCTAAATCCATTCGATGATGCGTAAAACTCTTAAAAATACATTTTATTTGGTGGCACTACCTTTTGTAAAAAAATTACATCATTTTGAAATTTTGACAACGGTTCGGATTCAGCGAGCCATTTTTACCTAGTGTTCGCCAAGCACCATATTCATAAAAATTAAAAAAAATTTAAGTGGCCTGTCCGCTATCTTAAATTTTAAATTTCTTTTATCAGATTCGGAATCAGGGACCTTCGAAAACTGTTGGTGTTTAAAAACTCTTAAAAATATATTTTATTAGGCGGCAATCCTGTAGTAAATATTTAGGTGGCAACCTTCCGCCATCTTGAATTTTAAAATTGTGACATCAGTTCAAAAATGTTCAAAAGTCGTAAAAGCAGCCCTGAGGTAAAAATTTAGGTAGCAATCCTATCCACCATCTTACATTTTAAAACTGTGATATCAGATTCGAAATCAAATCTGTTGTCAGAATTTCAATATTACAAGGATTCGCAAAAATACAAAAAATCGAGGTGGTAATCCTATCGGTCATTTTGAATTTTAAAATCTTGACATCAGATTCGAAACCAGCGATTTCCTAGAAGTGCCAGCCACGGTGTCTCTCTTAGGTTGCGAGCATAGTGAACGCTTGTTGCTGAGCCGAGCCTAAAAACTCATTGGATCAACAAGGAAACCAAGTTATGCATATCTTTTGCTCCAATGTGTTTTTCGGCTCGGCTCAGCAACAAGCGTTCACTTTGTTCGCAACCTTAGGCAGCGCTTATAAGAGAACATATATTGGGTTGGGGAAAATTATTCGGCGTTTTCGAGTTCGCTTGACTTCAAAGTGTCATAACATTGAAACGGTAAACTTCATCTGTCAACTCTTTTTTTTTCTCTTAACAGAAGTCAAATCAGCTGATTATTTGTGATCATTTTACTGATATTGGTGCATCGTGTTAAAAATTATTGCAAAGCAAAGATGAGTGAAATTTAAAAAAAAAATAGGTTATATTTTACAATTTTACTACGATAAAGAGAAAAATGCGTCACAGGCATGTGAAAAGATTTGAGAGGTATATGGTGAAGGTACTCTATCCCAATCAACTACCAGGAAATGGTTCGCTCGATTTTGTTCTGGAAATTTTGAAGTCAAAGATGCTCCTCGCTCTGGTCGATCCATCACCGAAAAAGTCGATGAAATAATGGATAAGGTTCAAGAAAATCGTCATGTGAGCAACCACGACATCGCTAAGGAACTGAAGATCGATCACAACACAGTTTTAAGCCATTTGAAGAAAGTTGGTTTTAAAAAAAAGCTTGATGTTCGAGTGCCTCATGAACTTAGTGCAAAAAATGTAATGAGCCGAGTTTCTATCTGCGATTCGCTACTAAAACGAAACGAAATCGAGCCATTTTTGAAATGTATGGTAACAGGTGATGAAAATTGGATCACTTACGATAATATTGTACAAAAACGGTCTTGGTGGAAAAAAGGTGAAGCTCCAGGAACGTTGTCAAAGCCGGGATTAACGACAAGGAAGGTGATGCTGTGCGTTTAGTGGGACTATCATCCATTATAAGCTTCTACCGCCTGGCCAAACGATTGATTCGAATCTCTACTGCCAGCAATTAATGCGATTGAAGCAAGAAATTGAAAAAAAGAGACGGGAATTGATCAACAGGAAAGGTGTTGTGTTTCATCACGACAAAGCAAGGCCACATACACCTTTATTGACACGACAAAAACTTAAAGAATTTAACTGGGAAGTTTTGATGCATCCAACGTATAGTCCTGACATTGCACCGTCAGATTATCATTTGTTCCGATCTCTCCAACACTGCAATGCTGGGAAGAAATTAACCTCAAAAGATGACTGCGAAAACCACCTACGTCAGTTTTTCAACGATAAAATCCCGGAATTTTACAATAAAGGAATCATGGTCTTAACCGAAAAATGGCAGAAAGTAATTGAAAAGAATGGACAATATTTGAATTAGTAAAATCTTTTTTGTGTAAAAGTAAAATGTTGTTTATTTTTACTAAAAAAACGCCGAATACTTTTTCCCCAACCCAATACATTGCCACTGTTTCGTTACCTGTTAATAAGCAACAACATTTCACTTTCTAGTTACATGTTTATATACACACACGTTTCACATTTTACGTGTTTTTTGAAATTTTTTCCTCAATAAAAATCGTCACATCGTTGCCTAACAAGAATATTATATAATAAATTCCGCCACGCGCATCTCCTCCATTTTTGTTGTGACGTCAGGCGTTAGAAAGAAGATGTCAAGCTTACTAAAAAAAGTCGCAGTACAAATTTCAATCATAGGGGGATTCCATTGGAAAATATTCTCATTTTCTTATGCAATCTTGGTTTTTAAAATGAAATAAACATTTATCAAAAAAGAGCACCGGTTCAGAAAAAAAATATAAATATTTTTTAATACTGACTTTGATAAAAACTGTATATGGGCATATCCGTGGTGGCGCACGTGACGATCGTACGACTTTAATGAGTGAAAAAAGAATGAAAAATTTGACTTACAAGTTCTTTATTTTGATTTTCCAATAGCTTACTAAGCACACTATACAAGGTGTAAAACCTAAGAGTTGTCAAAAGTTCGGCTCTTAGATAGAAGCCACCAAAAATGATATGTTACGTGACAAAAAATAGAAGTGGTTTTTGACTTGGATCACAAAATTAGTAAAATTCTGTAAATTGGCAAGAGTTTTTGTATAGAACTTTTTTTAGAAGGATTTGAAATAGTATAAGTTTATTTTCAAAGTAATTCAATTTAAAAACCTTTTCTCGTTTTTTTTTTTTATTGGGCTTAGTATGAAACGTTACGTGACATGGCGTTACGTGGCATTATTTCCATAGTAATTCATTTGGGTAATTAAGTAATTAGGTAATTAAGTAATTTTGTGATTTAGTTATTACAAAACAAATTTAAAATTTTTATCCTTGGCTCAACCATTTTTCATTATTTTTAGCCAATGCCTTCCATTTTTACAAAAACAAAAACGCTTACGAAACATTTACAAAACATTAACTAAAAAGAAAAATTACATTTGTGAAACAGTGCAGGCGATTTGATCATCATGGTAAATGAATTTATATTTATATTGCTTAAATCAATAAAATAAAAATGTTTCTCTAAGATAATATCATTAAATAATAAGTTTTTAATAACTTTTAATTTTCGTGTCACGTTGAACTTTTCGGCGGAAATGCCCATATATCATAGGGGTGTTAACGTCCATGTTCACCCCTTAACACAAAAACCAGCTACGTTACTCAATTTTTTTATTTACATTTTTAATTTTTTTTTTTTCACAAAATAACCCAGCTAACCACAGTTGATGACTTTGTCGAAATTCCGACTAATTGTAACTATTTCGAGCTGTCTTAAAGAAATCGTTACAATTTCGTTACGCAAATATCGGAACAGTTTCACTTTTTATGCGAATTTATATAGAACTTCGTTATGCGACTGTTTGTACAACATATTGAAATGCGAACAGAGTGAAACTTCCTTCCTTTCGAACTGTCTGAACGAAATCGTAAGTTTTTCGTAACATTTTCGTTAAGACTCGTTATGAAATTTTTGCGACGACTCTGCGCAAAATGGCTCCAAAATAAAAAATAAAAAAAGATCCCAAATTTGGGGTCTTTTTTCAATATGAAATATTACCCCACCACATAAAATGAAATTGGGCCCCAAACTGCAATGAAAAAAGACCCCAAATTTTTTTGACAAAATTTAAATTTCAGGAAAAATAGCCCCAAACGTTAAACATGTATATTAAATGTATCATCTACCGTACATCTATAACAAGATCAATTATAGATGTCCATGTTATCTGCAATGAAAATCGCCTGCAATCTTAGAACGCATTCATTGCATAGCTTCAAATGATTTTCTTAAATGTTTCCTTGAGGCTCTTTTTTAAAAGAGATTTTCGTTAGTTGAACGGAGATAAAAGGGCCACAGGAAAATATTTTTAAAAAGATCGCGCTTTTTATAATAAAATTATTTGCCGTAAAATTATTTTGTACGAAATGTTGTTTTTAACATTACGTTCAAGGGCAAATCATTTTAACATAAAAAAACAAAAACACCAGAAAATGATCATTTACGCACAATATGCAAATTAAAAAATTTAACTCTTCCATATATTCAACATAAATGATCAGCAACTGCTTAAAACATCCTCGGGGAATAATCTTAAACATTGCGTACTGTTGTGCTGAGGAACATTCTCTCTGAGCAAAAATGACCCCATATCTAAAATTTGGCGTAATTTTTCATTATGAAAAATAGCCCCACATCAATATAGGAAATATGGCCCAAGAAAAAAAATGAAAAATATCCCCAATTTTTCGTGTTGTTACATTCCATATAAAATTCGGAGCTTTTTTTAATTTTTCATTTTGGGGACATTTTGCCTGGGGCCATTTTGCGCAGAGCCCTTTGCGACATTTCGTTAGTCAAGTAGTGTCAGCCCCTCCATACGATTTTCGTTACGATTTCGCAACGAATATTCTTAACGAAATCGTAACAAGCATTTCGCAATCTTTCCGATTTCGGAATACGATTTCGTTACGAAATAGTAAAGAATATCGTATGAAGGGGTTGACACGACTTCGTAACGAAATGTCGTAACGATTTCGTAACGAGTCTTAACGAAAATGTTACGAAAATATTACGAAAAAGTTACGATTTCGTTCAGACAGTTCGAAAGAAAGGAAACTTCACTCTGTTCGAAACTGTTCTGATATTTGCGTAACGAAATTGTAACTATTTCTTTAAGTCACCTCGAAATAGTTACGAATTAGTCGGAATTTCGACAAAGTCGTCAACTATAATTTGCTGGGATATTGAAATTTGATATTTTTCTGACAACATTACATTACTTGCTTAGATTAATATTCTTATTTTGAAATTTCGTTTTGAATGTGTTCGTAACAAGTGTCAAGTGACTCTCACGCGTGACGTGAACTGCGCAGAAAATTTTCATTTCTGCGCACTGATGTAGGAAACTGTTATATATGATATTATTCTTGGTTACCTAAGATGCTTCACATCAAAAACAAATATTTATGATCGAAATTGATTTTTTGTTTTTCAAAACATTCTCTATGAAAATCAATACGAGACTTTTGCATGCGTTTGAACTACTTTTGGAAGCACTTTTTCCCACTCTGATTGAGGTAAATCCAAAAGATACATTTTGAATGCAACAACCGCGTTTTCGGGACTCGAAAATCGTTGACCACGTAATATTTTCTTTTTTTTAATTTCGTGTATAATAAAGTCATTGGCTTGAAAATTTTAAAAATGTTTCAGACTATTTCTTTTTATTTTTTCTTATATTTACGTTTATTTTCTTTGATTTCGTTAGACATCATTTAAGCTGATAAAAACATAAAAATTTATTAAAAAAAAATGTTGTATTGGCTATAACATAGGCAGAAATAAAAGTGTAATCTGTTGTTTCTTTTAGTGTTTTATAATGAGTAAAAAAAAAGAAAAACATTTTTGTTTATGTTTTTTTCTATCTTGGAAGGGCCTGTCATGTTATTTTCCTGTCACTGCGAGGTGCTACCACTCCCATATTAATCTGAAATATAAAATATTTCCACTTCTTATTAATAAAAATATTTTCGCATAGAAACCGTAGTCATAATATCGGGTAAGCAATGCATTTAAATATATAGGTGAGATTAGCACAACAGGGAGCAGGGCCGTAGCTAGAAAAATGTTGCTCTAGAACTAAGAAATTTTTTTCAAAATTAGAAAACAGTAAAATAATAATAAAAATGAAAACTTTTAGGGGGGGGGGGGGGTTTTGATTGAAATTATTTTAAGGGGTGCTTTTTGGGTAATATTAAATATATCAAAAAAAAATTTTTTCTATAAATAATTTCGATGATACGTTTTGCTTCAAATTGACGCATTATTAATAAATATGCTTTCCCGAATGTCGACAAAATTTTTTTTTTGAATTTACGATGAGTTTCATAGACATCATTTTTGTTAAATGATCACAAAAATAATTTTAAAAAAAAATTTAGTTCAAAAGCCCAACCCCCTCCCCCCCTTAAAGTTTCCCTTTTTATTATTATTATAGTGTTTTCTAATTTTGAAAAAAATTTTCAAGTCTTGCGACCGATATTTCGCTAGCTACGGCCCTGACAGGGAGAGGCTTCTCTTTTATTTAACTCGCAAATTTCAAATGTCATTACTCTCTACTGATAAAAGCCATAGCCATAAATTTTTGAATTGGGTGTGTATATTATAACATATGTACATAATTAAACATAATCACTGCTTCAATTTGTGGCGTTCCAATAGAAGTGAATTAGTTTTTAGTTGTGATTAGTTTTGAGGGTTCAAACCCTCAAGAAGGGTTTCGAACTATACTTTTGAAATTCAGTGAACCTCCTGAATATAGAAAATTTCAACGAAGCATAGCATAATAATTCACTATGATTTATTATAATTCATCATGATTCATCATTATGATTGTAGCATTTTGCATGGCAATTCTTTCGACTTATGGATGAATGAAGTGAAACTTTAGCGTAGGCGGATTTTTGATAAACATAAATTGATAAAAGCTTAGAATTTAGATTTTAATTAGATTAAACTTAGAATTCCTTTTTTATCAAAATCCCCCAGGAGCAAATCCTGAGCACGGGCCTGGCAGCCAGTGTATTATCGTAGTGCTTTACCGTTCCTTACTCGCACAATAAAATTGTGGAATAATCTCCCTGAGAATGTGTTTCCCGACAATTTTTAATTGTTAATCCGACTTATTACAATCGTTACGTATTTAATTGGGACATCCCCTCAGCTGAAAAAAAAAATTATGTAATAATCTTCGGTGAAATGAAAAATTTAATAAACTATTGCATATTAATCCCATTCCTAACTTAAAAATGTGAATGAAATGTATGGACGTTGCACGAAATAAAGTATTATTGATGGTCTTATTGCAAAAACATGATACGGGGGCAATTTGAGAAGTTAGTGACTTTTCAAATAAAAAATATTTTCTTCGACTAAAAAGCATTCCACAAAGTCCCCTTTTAGATCGATGTAATTAGTCCAGCATTTTTGCAATTTTTTGTTTTTCCTTCCAAATAATCGGTTTTATCAAGTTCCTCAAAATAGACGTTTGTTTTAGTGATGACCACTTCATTCCATTCAAAGCTCTTGCCGCTGAACCATTTCTTCAAATGGTGGTTTTTGCTTCAAATCAATGTCAAATCTGTCTAACAGGTGTGAATGATATTCGCCGGTAATCGTTTCACCCTTTCAAGGTAATCGATATGAATGTCTCCACATGCAGCCCAAAAAAACACTGTCATATGACATTGTTGGTCTACCTTTGCCTTCTTTGGTGCACGTTCACTCGAAAATGTTCAATGCTTTGATTGTTCCTTGGGCTTTGATGTGTTGTGATGTGCCCATGTTTTGTCCACGGTTACGATTGCGGTTGAACATCGCCAAACACTCCTTTGATGTGGACACATGGCTGCATTTATGGTCGATTGTAAGCAAGGTAGACAAACACCGCAAGGAGGAGTCACATCCCCCCTTCTCTGGCTGATTGTGGTTGACAAAATTCTGACTACATTCCTAATATGCGCAAAATACCTGCAAACAGGTATGAGGAATGAGCTATCATGGTGGATAGAATCGAATGGACTTGGTGTAAACCCAATATAGACCGAACTCGTTCTGTTCACAAGAAGAAGAAAACTAGTAAGGAATCAAGCTTCGGCAGGGTACCGAAGCTAAAATACCCCGCCGCGGCCATATTGAAGTAAAGTTTTCCTATTTTGATGACGTCACTTTGTATGGGAGGTAGGCGCGATTTTGATCCAATTTTGCCATATATCATAGTGATGGTTGATATTATATATCAAAGTTAATGTGCAAAATTTCAAGACTTTTCATTAATTTTTGTGGATTTTTAAGAGATTTTACTTTTAAAATAAAGCCACTTTGTATGGGAAGTGGGCGTGGTTTTCATCTGATTTTGCCACTTATCATACAGATGATTTATATTAAATATCAAAGCTTATGTGCAAAATTTTAAAACATTTCTTTAATTTTTGCAGATTTTGAAGAGACTTTACGTTAAAAATAACGCCAATTTGTATGGCAGGTAGGCGTGGTTTCCATCCGATATTTACAAATTTTATAGCCAGGATTAAGACTGAAGAGCAAAGCTTACGTGCCAAATTTCAAGGCATTTTTTTAATTTTTGTGGATTTTAAAGACATTTTACGGTTAATATAAAGTCACTTTGTATGGGAGGTAGGCGAGGTTTTCATCCGATTTGGCCCATTTTTGAACTTGATCTTCCTTTTTTAAAAATAAACTTACATTTTGAATTTCATCGTGATAGCTTTAAAATTGCGGCTGTAATCGTGTCGACAGACGCACAGACGGACAGACAGACGGACACACGGAAATTGACTCAGGAGATGATGCTGTTAAAAAATATATATATTTGTCTATACCTACCACGCCTCCTTCTTGGCGTTACAAACGGAATGACAAAGTTAATATACCCCTTACGCAGTACGTGTTGGGGTATAAATATAAAGCTTCACTTACCGAAACTCAACGAAGTAACTCTGAAGCATTCCACGGAAGCCAAATACCTTGGAATTATCCTTGATACCAAGCTGAGCTGCAACATCAGAAGAAATGCAAAACAGAAGAAAGAAGGAAAAAAGCACTGTACGCTCTATACACATGTCAGAGAACCTTTGACAGGAAATGGGGGCTGCGACCACACATTGAATGTATACAGCGCTCGTGAGACCCGTATGGTGGACGATAGCGCACAAAAAGAGCTACCTTAGCTCCCTAACAGGAGTTCAAAGTTTAGCGTGCATAGCAGTAACAGGAGCCATGAGATTGCCACTATGCTATGCCACTGGCGGGTCTGGAAATGATGCTGCTAAGTCATCACCACATACAAGAGTTCCTTAAGCGTTTGGCGACCAAGAGCGCAATTCGCCTCAGCGAATCACAAGCCTGGCAGAACAATGCATTCGAACATGCATCTATTCTAAATCTCTTTGGAACCGAGGAATCAAAGAGCGTAACCAACTATAGCATACCCAGTGTGGAAATCGATACAGAATACACCATACCCATGCCCAGCAGACAAGAATGGGAAGAAACGGCTGTAGAATCCTATGGCATTCTCCAATTATATACTGATGGTTCCAAAATGGAAAACGGAACTGGATCGGGTGTATACTGTGAAACGCTGCAAATCAAAGAGTGTTACAAACTCCCTGACTACTGTAGCATTTTTCATGCAGAAATATATGCTATTGAAAAAGCTGCACAGGCCATTCATAGAAAAAATCTTACCCCCACAAGAGTAGTAATTTTTGTGGATAGCCAAGCGGTCATCAAAGCACTGAACAGTAAAACGACACATTCCAATATGCGTCGTCAAAAAGAGTATAGACCTTAAAGCCACAGATATTGCTTACACAAGCTGGGCTTCCAGAGGTGACTGCAACATATATCGAAGGCTTTGGCCGGAGCTAAATGAGAAAGGAACTAAAAGCCTTCTGCTTTTGGTCAAACGGAAAATCCGGATTCTTGTTAGAGTTCTAACAGGTCATTGCCACATTGGGGTTATGGCCAAAAAAATGAGCATAACAGCTCCAGACTTTTGTCAGAGCTGCAAAGAGCCGGAAGAATCAGAAACAATAACTCATCTACTATGCGAATGCCCAAATCTACAGAATCTTCGACTCCGATATATGGGGAACAGATTTTTCAAAGACTTTAAAGAGTTTGTTGAACACACCACTGCTAGACATCTGGAGGTTCATAAAAAGCACCGGATGGTTTCAGGAACAAATTGGAACAATGGCTTAACATGGTACCAAAAACATAAAAAGGGATTCACAATGGACCTATAGGCCCCGCGGAAGCTCCGATAATGGTGCATGACTATACTTACCTAACCTAACCCAAGCAAGATAGTTTTTCAAGTCTAAATATTCATTAAAATGTGATGTACCTGCTTTTTTTGATGTACAAGCTGGAAAAAGTCACTGGGGGCCGGATCTGGAGAATACAATTTATAGGGAAACAGTTCGTAGCCTAGTTCATGTCATTTTGCCAGCGTTTTCATGGACTTCTGACACAGTGCATTGTCTTGATGAAACAGCACTTATTTCCTGTTGTCATCCTTTGATGCCATAACCTTGCTAGCTGACTGTTGTGTCTTTCTTTGTCTTTGGATTCGGTTCATCGCGTGCAGTACACTTTGCTGATTGTCGATTGGACTCTGGAGTGTAGTGATGGAGTCATGTTTTATACATTCTCTACTAAACATTGCTCCAAATCAACGACACATTGATGCTTTTGATCGATTGTGAGCTCGCGCGGCACCCACTTTGCACACAGCTTTTACATTTCCAAATATTCATGCACGATATGTCCAGCACGCTCTTTTCATATCTTCAAAGTCTCAGTTATCTCGATTAACTTCACTTTATGGCAGGCGTGCGCAAATTATGCATTCACATTTTTCTGATTGTGTTGCAATGCTTTTGTTTTAAGAGCTTGCACTGAACGAAAAGCACGAGTTTGTTCATAAGTACGATCACAGCATAACACGAGAATGATAGATTGTCGTGTTCCATGAAGCAACTGAGAAGGCGGTAGTGACAGCAGGCTAAATTCATACAAACGGCGATCATAGATTGCCATTTGCCTGTATATTTTACTTTTTATCTTTTTTTCCTACCTTTTTCGTTTTGTACTTTGTATCATTATTGACAATCTATGTTCGGCAAAATAACTGTCACTACCACCTTGTTAGTTGCATCATGGTCGTGTTCTATGAGGTTACGACCCATGGTATAAGAACCCAGGTAGACACATTAGAGCTGAGTTCCGAGAAATATTTTTGATCAGCATCATTTCCTGAGTCGATTTCCGTGTGTCCGTCTGTCGACACGATTACAGCCGCAATTTTAAAGCTATCGCAATGAAATTCAAAATATAAGTTTATTTTTAAAAAAGGAAGATCAAGTTCGAAAATGGATGAATCGGATGCCAAATCGGATGAAAACCACGCCTGCCTCCCATACAAAGTGGCTTTATTTTAAAAGTAAAATCTCTTGAAAATCTGCTCAAATTAAAGATATGTCTTGAAATTTTGCGTATAGGCTTTGATATATAACATAAACCACCACTACGATATTTGGCAAAATCGTATGAAAACCGTTAAATCTCTTAAAAATCCACAAAAATTAATGAAATGTCTTGAAATTTTGCACTTTAGCTTTGATATATGATATGAACCATCTCTATGATATATGGCAAAATCAGATCAAAACCACGCCTACTTACCATACTTAATATATAAAAGTGAATGTCATCGTGTATGTCGTAGCTACAGACTTCAAATATACTTCAATATGGCCGCGGGGGGGTATTTTAGCTTCGGTACCCTGCCGAAGCTCCACCCTTACTAGTCCCATATAAATTTGCTCATTTTCGCTAAAACATGCTCTAGGAAATACGTCATAAAATTCTTAATTTTGAGTTTTCCCATTAGAACCTTCGGAACTGTGTTTAGAAAGAGTTGTTATAAAACATATTTAAAAAAAAAAAAAAAGAAAACCAAAAAAAAATCCTTTTTCTTTAATTGTATATAGAAATTTAGGTTTTTTTTTGGATTTCTAGGACCTTTTTTGTGGACAATGAAAACTTTTTTGTTTAAACTGTAACTATATTAATTTTAGCAAAAACTTGTTAAATATATCTTTCTTAAAATTTCGTATGTGAATTATACTAAAATTTTTGCGATTTTGGAAAATATTCAGTACAAAACTTTAAAAACTTAAATTTCGTTAAATTTTAATGGCAACTTATAAAGAGCATAGAATCCACAAATGGAATAATATCGCAAAGATTCAAATAAATAAGATTCCAAACTATAAATTTGCACACTTAGGCCTTTTCCACACGGTGAAACGGTAAAGTAACCCAACTGCAACACAATTGCTTAGATAGTTGCATGCCACTGAAATTCCGAACATTATTGCAACCTATGCTTTTAGATGAGCAAGTCACGCACCTCGCAACGTTGATCTCTCATTGCAGCTTATAATTAAATAAGCTGCGATATTTCTCTACTTCTTTAATAAATATAAATTTGTTAACTGCTCGCACATTGCTGCTTCCTGTATTCAAAAAAAAATTTTTTAAAAAAAAAAACAACCGACTACAAAATCACTACATAGTAAAAAATAATTTAAAAAATACTTTTCCTTTTAATTTCTTGGTCATATTTGATAATTTATTTAAACATATTATTATATATAAAATCTTATTATCTTAATTTTTTCTTATTTGTTTTATTATCATAAATATATTAATTTCTCGATGAATAGAAAAGCTTTTAAGTTTGGCGCTAATATAATCAGACTTTTAATCAGAAGCGCCAACTTCAAAACATTTGTATTCATCGAGAAATTAATATATTTATGATAATATAACAAATAAGAAAAAAATTAAGATAATAAGATTTCATATATAATAATATGTTTAAATAAATTATCAAATATGACCAAGAAATTAAAAGGAAAAGTATTTTTAAAAATATTTTTTACTTTGTAGTGATTTTGTAGTCCGTTGTTTTTTTTTAAAAAAAATTTTTATTTCTTCCTTCTTAGAGAAAATGATAAATTTTAGAAAAAAGTGTATGAAGAACATAAATAAAATAGTTCCGAAAAAATTTGTTCTATTAAAATCTGAATGTTTGTTGGTTATTTCAAATATCTGCCTCTTAAATTTAAATTTGATGTCATATGTTTTGAAATTATTATACCCATTCTTGTAACGAGTTTTATACCCTAGTGTAAATATTATTCGAGATATAGTGTTTTTCAAATATTGTCACGCCCCTTTGTTAAATAAGCACCCACTTTTTGGAGCGTTATTTCCAATAATTGTGCCTACCCCTGTACTTTATTTCAGTACCCCAGCGTCAATATTAACTGCGATAGTGTTTATCTAGTATTGCCACGCCCATTAATCGAATAACGCCTACTTTATTGACCATAATTTTTCATAATTCTGCCTACCCCTGTACTACAATAAATTTCACTGCCCTAGTGTCAATATTATTCGAGATACACTGATCTTCTAATATTGCCACGCCCAGTAGTCGAAATCCGCCCACTTTCTTCACCGTAATTTTTACTAATAATGCCTACCCCTATAGCAAATTGCAGTACCATAGTATCAGAATTATTCGATATATACTCTTTTTCTAATATTGCCACGCCCATTTGTCAAATAACGCCCATTTTGTTGACGGCAATTTGTAATAATTGTGCCTACCAGTACACTAAATATCAGTACCCTAGTGTCAATATTATTCGAGATACACTGTTTTACTAATATTGCCACGCCCAGTAGTCGAAAGCCGCCCACATTATTCACCGTAATTTTTACTAATAATGCCTACCCCTATACCAAATTCCAGTACCATAGTATCAATATTATTCGAGATATACTCTTTTTCTAATATTGCCACGCCCATTTGTCAAATAACGCCCATTTTGTTGACAGCATTGTTATAATTGTGCCTACCACTGCACTAAATATCAGTACCCTAGTGTCCATAATATTCGAGATACAGTGTTTTTATAATATTGCCACGCCCATTTGTCGAATAACGCCCACTTTATTGGCCATAATTTGTAATAGTAATGCCTACCCTTATACTAAATTGTAGTACTATAGTATCAATATTACTCGAGATATACTCTTTTTCTAATATTGCCACGCCCATTTGTCAAATAACGCCCATTTTCTTGACCGTAATTTCTATTAACTGTGTCTACCCCTACACTAAATTTCAGTACCCTAGTGTCCATATTATTCGAGATACAGTGTTTTTATAATACTGCCACGCCCATTTGTCGAATAACGCCCACTTTATTGACGATAATTTGTAATAATTGTGCCTACCCCTACACTAAATTGCAGTACCCTAGTGTCAATATTATTCGAGATACAGTAGTATTTAGTATTGCGAGATCTATTATTGCCACACCCAGTTCTGGAATACCGCCCACTTTTGTACGGGCACCTCCATGCTTATGATATCTATCTGTTCCCCAGAAATTATTGCAATCAGGCATATGGTTTAGGAGTTATCGATGTACCTACATACATTTAAAAAAAAAAAAAAAAAAAAAAAAAACAGAGAAACCGACGAACTTGAGAACCTCCCCCTTTTTGAAGTCAGTTAATAAAAAACGTAAAACACAATTTTTCTGAATTTAATTGTTACTTTTCTCAACTTGAAGTACCACACAATTGTTTTAAATTTTCAAGAAAAAAAACACAAGTCGGTGATATAAATTGCAGCAAGCTGTGTTGTATAAAACTTATAGCACACGTGCTGCCAACTAGTTGTAAAAAAAATGAGGTCATCTGAAGGTTCCTGCATATTTACATGGGTTTGCAACATTTGTTTATGCTGCGTTGTTTTTCAATTGCTCCGTGTGGAAAAGGCCTTACTTTTACAAATTAACAACATTTCCACTCGTTACACTGTGCACCGTGGCATCAATTCCCCTTGAGGACTAGACTGTAGCCATCTCTGCGTGCACATGCGAGTATTTTCTTGTGCTGCGCAAATTATAACTTTTGCTGGCCTTTTTTTTTTTGTGTTCATTTTTTGCGTTCATTTTTGGTGCGTTGTTGGACACACGAGAGAAGCGAAGCTTTTTCGCAGTTACATAGATTTGATAGCTTAATAATTTTTTCTTTTTAATAAATTAACTTTAAAATGCAAAAATTTAAAACATAAAATAAATTCCATATATACAGAAAACATATTTACTGCTTATTTTTTATTGTTGAATGTCAAATTTCCACGCATATTACATATACGGGCATATAATGCCAGCGACTCTTCATTTTAGCTCTCCACACATGGTTGTGAACTTGGCTGCACTGAACAAATTTTTTCCTTCAACAGCGTACTAAGTAGCGAAAAAATCTGTCGAAAATTTTTCAGATTTCACTCCAAGCAAATCCCAGAACGAAGAGTAAAAAGATTCGCTTCAAAAATATATATTAAAGAGCGCACACGAAACAAAATTTAACAAACATTTTCGATACCTTGCCGATGTCATGTATGCGTTTGTTAATTCCATAATTATTGATATCATCTATTTTTTTGGCACTTAAAAACGCACTTGTCAACGCACTTGTGGGCATTGCTAATTTTCTCTGTATCAACAACACCACAAACGCATTCACAATACAAACACACCGATGCTGGAGACACCTTGTGGCAAATAAAAGCAAATTTTTGTAAAATGTAGCATAGCAAATACACAATCCTCTATCTATTGATAGATGGTGACGATCTACTGCAGCATAGCTTCTGTTATAAGTAACATTGAATTTACAACTGTCTCTTACAAGTCTTTGTGGCCTGGTGGATAGTGTATTGGACTATCATTTAAGAGGACCACAGGTTTGATCCCCACGGGAACCAAAATATGCTTTTAGTATTAATATTAAAGTATTAAATTTTCTTGTTGTAATTAGCGCATTAATTGTAATTAATGGTTTCTTTGTTGCTAGAAGCCTTCAAATTTCCAAGAAAAAATCTGTCGAAAATTTTTCAAATTTCACTCTGAGCAAATCACAGAACGAGGAGTAAAAAGCTTCGCTTCAAAAATATATCACATATTTTTAGGTATCACAAAGACATACCAACTTAAATTAATATATCGACCTTTCCCGCCATTTATGTATATAAAATTTTTTACAACAATTAATTTAAGATATTTTTCATAAGTTTTCATTTTCAAAAAATAGTTGAATTTTAAATTTAAAAAGTTGAACTTGATTTGTAAAATGCTGAATTTAAAATGTAAAGGGTTAGATTTCAACTTCGAAATGTGTGTTATAATAAGGCTGTTGTTTAATTAAGTTGCTCGTGACAAACATTTTCCTGTTTTTCAGAGCAAGCTATATGAGTCTGCGGTGTTGCGTCAGTGAGGGGCATATAAATTTTTATTTATATTTTTTTTTTTTTTTTTTTAAATCGCTCGATCCCAAACTCTCTCGTTCTCTCAAAAATGTGAGAGTTAAATTCATTTGCATACTCTGGAATAATATCCTTTTTTAAATCTGCTAAGAGCTTTTAACGTAAAAGCTTTCACTCACTGTAAAATAAGCCCAGTATTAATACTCTATCGATTTAAATGGCGGCGATAAGAAAGTTTCCGTTCATGTTTGCGCAGTTTGCTCAGTTTAACAGACGTGCTAATTTATCGTGCCTTTGATATTATTTAATACAATTTTTTATTTATTTTTTTTTGTTTTTTTTGTTGTTTTGTTTGTTCGTTATTTTTTAAATCAACGTTTTATTAGATACGTAATGGCGCTACGCTTTTAGCCATACGCTCGTATTACAGCTCTCTGCTGAGTGCTTGTGTTGAAAAGATAAAAGGAGCTGCCATCAATCAATTTTAGTTACTCGCTGTTAAATATTTGAAAATGTTGGTTCTAACTTTTTAAAAGTGAGACGCGGCTCAGAAGCACTTGCTTAAAGTGACGTTTAAAATAAAAACTTATGAAAACATTTACTTTTTTTTCAATATCCTGTTGAAAATAGTAATATTTAAATATAAAAAAAAATTAGCAACAACTCGAATTTTAAGGATATGTGAACACATAATACGACTCAATTCATATTTTGATTATCTCAGTGCCAACACAATAATTGCATCAGTGTGCTAAATCGGTTTGTAACATTTTCAAAATGTCCGATCGTTTTCAAATCCACAAAGTGGGCGGTGAACTTGAAACTGCACACAACAACTCGATCGGCAATATAACTACAATTTCGGAAAATATACAAAGCAATCCGCCGAAGTCTTTGGGCAACAATGTTAGCTATATCAGCAACAATAATGCTCGCAAAGGATCGAAAATTTCACTGCGTAGCTTTAATTTGTTACGTAAATCATCGAAACAGGATGGTCATGAACGAAAATTCAGTTTGGCTCAATTGACAAGGTTTGTTCAAGTTTTGATTTTTTTTTTTTAACGACTGGATAGCTAAATAAAACAAAAGGATTTCATTATGTTATGGAAAAAGTAGCTCAAATTACAATACACTGCAGAATTTTGAATTAGTATAGTTTCAGGGATGGCTTCTTTTTTTTATTATCAGTTTTTATAGCTTTAACTGCTTAGTTTCGGAATAAATAGGATGATGTAACTAAAAGTTTTCTAAAATTTTTTTTTTTCAAATTTTATACACAAAAACATATATTTATAAGGCCATCATATTGGTTATAAGTAGTCAAAACTAGTTAACAGCAAACATCTCAGTTCACTGGTGATAATATTTTTAATGTAATTAAAACAGATTATTTACTGGTTGAAACTGAAATTATTCAGTTTATTGATGGTCGGTTATATAAAGATTCTGTTTGTTCATACTAGTTCGTACTACCCGTGAACCAGTTATTAATACAAAGAGTTTTCTCTAATAATATCATCCCCGACTTCAATATTTGTTTTTTTGAAGTGAAACTTTTAGCCGCGTATACAACAATTCGCCGCACTAGTTATATAAAAACGACAAAAATTGCTATTTAAAATTTTTTTATATATTTGCTTCCACTGAGGATTGAACATAGTACGTTTGTGTCCATAGCCGGCTGTTCTAACCACTGGGCCACGTAGACATATTTATTTGAGTAGCTCATACTTATGTTAAATCAACAATCAGTACTTTCCTCTTTCTTTTATGATTGAATTGAGTCTTTCGTTCAATACTCTGAAAGTACAGTACAGCCAAACAATTTGAATCTGAACGTAGCGTTTTTTCAGAACATTGGCAGATTTTTAGGCATTTCTCAAATTGAGTTTTGATAAATTCAGATTGATTGCATTGATTTATTTGGAAACAGCAGCACATGCTGCATTATTAACAAATGCAACTTTGAATCTAACATCTGTTTTATTCTTAGATCTGTGAATTGCCATATAAATATCGTATCTTTCATATAATTCAAATGTAGTTTTTAACTCACATTTATATCGAAATAAAAAAATATTCACATGCTGCGGTATTTTAATACACAAAATTCTGGTTACAAGTTTTTCCATTACCAACTGAGCTATCAGGTTACCTACGATATACGATGGTCGAAACTAAAACATAAGATGGATATGTTACTAAAATATTGTGTCGAAAATTAACACTTGTCAATACATATGTAACCCACCCGGCGAAAATTCGTTTGCTATGAACTTTTATCAAAGAAAAATTTCGTATTTTTCCCTAATTGGCGATCAAAAATCGAAAGTTATTTCATGCCAATGTTATCGAGTCAGTAATAATAAAAGTAAGTCTGAAAGTGCCAGTGCATGTTATCCGAAAGTATCCACATTACAGTAAAAAAGTATAAAATATAATTATCTTCGCAATCGCTTTGGAATTGTAAACGAATAATTTTTCGAAACATAAGCGAACCTTCGTTTACGAAGTAACCGTGACGACCGTCAAACGTATCTTTTTCGAATCGTTATCATTATCGAATTCGATATTTGTCATCGCGAACTATTCGTTAATTTCCCGTCCGTAAAATATCAGAATTTTTGTGATGCTGTAGGAATTTCTTCTATATATATATACATGTCTGCATCATTTAGCATTAAATATCGTTGCAAATACAACATAAAATACGATGCAAATCTTGTAACGAAAAACGTATCAACATTTTTAACTGTGTAGGTACGGTAAAATATACCCAAACAAGTATGCGCGGTAGCATAAGGTCAGAGCTTCTGACCACGAAGCAAAGGTTTTGTGGTCCTAACCGCAGTAAAGTTATCCAATGCCTAAGAACGCAATACACAAATGTTGAGATTTTTCGTGCATGAATATATTACTGAAGCGTTGCGGAAGACTCGTCAACAAACAAGGCAGAAATATTAAAAAAAATGTTTTTCTTCTTTTTCCCCTTTTTATATATGATTCGATTTTATATTGCATGTATTTTTGGATCAGATTATTTGCAATTTGTAATCTTTGATACATCAGTCGCACAGTCCATTATAACGCTACGTTTTTAAAATGATATAGTTGTTGTAACTCTTAACGAAAAAAAGACCCTGAAATAAAGGCCTTTGAATGGAAAACATGAACGAACACAAAACAGAAAGGTTGAAGAATATTCGAAAAAATTTTTTAATGAACCACAACACAAGCCGCCGGACGCGTTAAAAAATGTTCGTCAAGAAATACAAGAGATAAGAGTTATCGCTTATAGCCAAGGTTGATTTATAAGGTTGTCGCAAGGGAGAGAGCGAGTACCTATAATTGTCAAATCGAAGTTGACAGCTCATAGAAATTCTACAAGTGCTCTCTTTATCATACGTTTTTCTTTCGTAGTCATTTGCTAAACTAGCTGGTTTTGACAATTATGGGTACTGAGAAGAGAGTACGATCAGCCCTGCGACAACATTATAAATCAACCTTGTTAATAGCTATACATGTTAAGACTCAATTCAATCATAAACGAAAGAAAAGAAAAGAAGAACTAATCAGCTGATCGTTGATTTAACATGAGTTTGAGCAACAAAGTTAAATATGCTTTCGTGACCCAGTGGGTAGAACAGCCAACTACGGATCACAGCATACTGTGTTCAATCCTCAGTGGAAACAAATATGTGTTAAATAGCAATTATTTTCGTTTTTATACAACTTGTGCGGCGAATTGCTGTGTTGTTGTTTTCATAACAATCATTTCCTTACATTGGTTTTACCCCCCAACTAGCTTGCCGTATTGTTGTATACGCGGCTATGAAAGTTTCACTTCAAAAAATTTTAATCTTTTGAAGAGATGGGAATTCTAATAAAATAAGCATTTAAAAATGCATGATTCCAATGATTGAATTAAAAATAAGTCCAAGATTTTTGACTGTGTAGCTTCAGAAGTGAAAAATCTTTAAGTGAAAAATCTCCAGAACGAAATTTTTTGAATCCATTTTGACACGTGCGTTCTGTTAAGCAACCAACACTATAAACTTCACATATCTCTTTGTGAGCTTCAGCCGCTTTCTAGTCTCTATGATAATAAAAACAGTAAAATATGCAATAATGTTAAAATCGACCGTAAACTTACGGCTGCAAAATCACACGGGAAAAGTGTCAACAAATGTAAATGTAAAAAATGTAAAATTAAAACTAATTGGGAATTATCTTCGGCTTGGCTGAAATGAAAATACATCCCACAGTCATGTTTAAGTTTATTCAAAGTTATAAAGATTTTATTAAATTGATGACGTCTTTTGTATGTAGGATATGCTTGATTTTCATTTAATATTTCTGATATTCAAATTAGGAGTACGTTTTAGATATTAAAATTTATGTCTTAAATATCAAGTGAATACCCTGAATACCCTGACAGAGAACCCTGATTCAATTCCCACCTGACACAGAAAGTTTTTTTTAATTGAATTCATTTTTCTGTTCCACCGTCACCTCTCTGCAGACAAAGGCATACTTCAGTGAGTAAAACTTGCTATTAAAAGCTTCTTGAGAGAACATGTAGGCCCAGTTCTCGATCATTTGTGTTCAAACATTTCACAACACGCACAACACAATTGATCATAAGAAGCTCGGTCGAAGTCCTTTCAAGGACTGAAATGGCCATTTTTTTTTTGTTTTTTTTTTTTTTGCTATTTTGATGACGTGATTTTGATTTTAACTCGAAGTTCTTTATTAAGATTAAAGCTTATGCAAAAAAGTTCAAATTTGTAGTGTATACTAATAAAAATAATAGTAGTGAATTTTTATGAAATTTTTCTGATTTGATAAAGTCACTTTTTTTATGCGAGCTAGGCGTGGTTTTCATTTAATTTGGCTCCATTTTCGAACTTGATCTCTATTTGAGATAGAAGTTTGTATATTGAATTTCATTACGATAACTTAAAAATAACGACTGTAATCATGATCATAAACAGACGGACATGGCTTAATCGTATCAGTTAGTGATGCCGACTAAGTACATGCTTACTTTTGTATGCCTGTAATGCCTTTATAAGGCATAACTACCTAAGCTCAATAATATAAACTTGCTCAGGTATAACAAGCTCAACCCTTTTATTTCATTTAACTTTACTTCCAAAAATGTTTAATTTCACTAGAAATAAGATCATGTGCTCTTCGCGTCCCAGCGAAAAAAGTATCATCCAAGCATGAAGTTCCCTTTTGCTATGAATGGAGTACTTTATACTGCTACGGAGGCCTTGTATTTTGTATTCGTATTTTATGTTGTGTACCATTTTCGGCGAGTACTACTTTTGTACTTTTTAAGGAGTAGGTACTCATGGAATACTTCAATATTGCCTTATTACGAGCTGAATGAAGACTGTGGGAAAATTACAGAATGCCCCTAATATACTTAGCTTAAGTTTAATCCCCTTAAGTCATATGAGGCGCTCAGCGCCAAAACGGCCTAAGCTCAAAAAAATGGTTTTGAGAAAAATGAAGTTAAGAGAAAATAAGTTTTTAAAATATTTTTATTTTTTTTTATTAATCGTAAATAAATATTAGTTGTAATATTTGTTTTAGGTTAATCATTATGTCTTAATTAACTTAGATAAAGACTGTTTTAAACAGTTAATACAAAAATTAAAGTGGCTTAGGCCATTTTGGAATCCATTTAAAAAAATATATTGATAGGAACTGAGGGTTAGGCCATTTTGGCTCCATTTATTAAAACATACAAAATTTCTTCAGATAAATAATAAAAATAATTTTTAGCGTTTTAAATAATACAAATTAATAATAATAATTATTCATCTTCTTCCTGAATATCTTCTTCTTCGGCTCTCGAATTTGTTTTTAAATTATTATAAAATGCATGGTTTATAGGAGGTATGAACTCTTCGAGTTCCTGTAAATCCTTAAACTTTGCAGCTTCAATGAATCTTCCTCCAGGATAAAGCGGTTCGAATTCCAAATTTACGAACTTGCTGGAGTTCCTCTTTGAAATATCAACTTCTTGAAATAAAACATCTATGTTATTTGAATATTTCTATTGAATTCTAAATGACTTCACAGTTTGAAGTCTTGTCTGCGGAGATTTTTCTGTTTGTCACTAGTTTCTCGATTAAGAATATGCTTTTAATAGCATCTGCCGTCATCTTTACCAAGTGAAATGGTTCCCTTTTTTTGCCGTGATGATTACACGATCCCAATCATCAGGCGTAAAAATGTCCTTATAATATTTTTTTTTTTCCTTTTCAATGAGACCAAAATCTTGATCGCATGGTAGAAATGAGTGGCCAGATACTAAAAATTTGTAGTCTATCTGTTCCACTGGGAAGGTCGAATTATTGACCATGTATGTGCAAATAGTGCTCATTCTTATGTTCCGGTTTTGGCCACCACATTGATCGCTATACATTATTAAGTTCTTTCATTTGACATTGGCTTTCACGTAATGCATAATGCAAGACCCTATTTCCTGTGGGCCACGTGAAGCTATTCCCTAATTCCAGGTATACATGAATGACTTGTTCATGATAAGGTCATGAATACCAAGACAATAGGTCCATAGCTGTCTTAATAGGTCCACAGCTACCCCTGTGGAAATGACTGGTGTCGGCAGAGTTTTCATAAGATCGAATGCTATAACTGCATATTCTTCCTTGTTAAGTTTCGAGTCCAATTGCATCCTAGTTCTAGCTGAGTCAGCTTTTCGGTGATGTCAATCGCTTTCGCTCGTAATCCTTTCCTTTTCAGAAGGATCACCTGCGGCTTCGATTTTTACTTTAAAAGAATCACATTTTTTGCAGCTGTCGGAAATTGGAGCTTGAAAATGCAAATTAAAGTTTTCTGAAAAGATTTTGGTGAAAACGAATTTAGATACAACTTTGTCCATTTCTACAGTTCCACGATATAGCTCGTACATAATCGATATGTTTAAGGTAGGTGCTAGAAATTCACTTTGAATATTCTTATTTCCTGAATAGTGGGAGCTATACCTCGGAAATTTATTGATAAATTCTTACACGATTTCTGTAGCTTCAACGCTGTAGCTTATTATGAGGTGGGTGTCTTCCTCTTTGGTCCAATTTTGGTGTAGTTGTGCCACTTCCAGGTGCTCTATGCTTAAGTGCACGTGTAATACGACCATCGGTTATTTGTAAGATCTGCTTTAAATATCTTGCAGGCATGCATTCCGACATTAGTTACTCTAGGAAGTTTGTAAATTCTTGTACTAGATCTTTGGTTTTCGCCAATAGACTTCTTATAAGATCTTCTTGTTTCAATTACTGCAATTTGTCCACATAAATAAGCATTTTGCAAATCATGATTCAAATGATTCAAATCAGCAATTTTATAAAAATTTTCAAAAATACTTCGCAAACTATTCTCACTGAAATGCTGATGACATTTTAACGGACATGGACATTCAAGTGCATTAAGTGTTTTAGCTGGCTTCATAACTCCTTTCACAGTTTTATAAGATTTTTCGGAATTTCTCTGAACTTTACTTACGTGTTTTTTTTTCGGTTAGATTTCTTGGCAATCCGTTTTCTAATAGATATTTTCAATTCATTGCTGCTTTCAACTTCGATATCTGGTTCAGCTGACCTGCTTTCATTTTCTGTTATTCCGATCTGGGATTCTGTTGCCGCAAGTCGCGATGGCCCAGGCAATGTATCTTCGGAAGAGCGCGATGAAATTGATGACCCACTTGGTGTTGGGACGTACTCCGATCCAGAATTTTCGAAGTCTTGTAAACTCATCGAGTCAGCATCAGACATGTTTATTCACGAACTATTTCTTTTTCTTGCTAATACATTTTCAATTAAAAAAACTGATAACACACTTCAATAGATGTTATGAACTTACCTTTGACAAACTAGTGGATTTATTATTTAAACAAGAATAACTATTTAAAGAGCTATACCGATACTTAAAAACAAAGCAAATGAGGAAATAGTTTCAAACAATAAGAATAATACAATTCAAAATTACAGTTTGACATTTAATGGGAAGAAGCTTCAGGAAAATTCAAAAATTTGAACACCCAGGCTAACTTCATTTATTTTTCGAATATACTCTTGACTAAAACGTAACATGCGTTTTTGGCCTAACCCACACATTTTTTATTTCTAGGATTCGATTTGGCTTAAGCGGCTTAGGCCATTATGGCATCCATATTTTTTTGAACTTTGCATAGAGGAAAAACACTTTTCAGCAGGTAGTATAGCCTAGTGTTATATGTACTATGCAATAGGGATTTTTTTTAGTATTTATTTCAAAAGGTTCCGGTAAGATCAGCATAGTCAGCTTGATTTTTTTGAAAATGAGGGTTAGGCCGTTTTGGCGCTGAGCGCCTCATATGTCTTGCCTATTTCTAAATCAAGTTTCTATTTCTTAAATATACCTGTTATCTATTTAAATGGTGTCTAACTGAATTTTGTAGATGAACTAAAAAATCTTGGTACCAACTTAATTCCTCACTTTCTTGTGAAAATCATATCAATTCTGTTATATGTACGGTCTACTATGTTCTACGGAACTTGAAGTGGACTGCGTCATTTATTCCTATTGGAACTAGAACTAGAACTAAAAAAAAAAAGCTAATATAACAGCTCATATAGGATAGTGTCAATCCTATCTTACTCAGATGTTGTATTTAGTAAACTTAATCACAGGTTACACTCAGAAAAATCATAAATTTTAAAATCAAAAATTCAAAGTTTTATTAGTTATAGATGAATTTATACACAACAATATTTGCATTTGTCTTATTTTTAATTTAAAAATAAAATTTTCTTTAAAAAATATGTTCTTCGAGTAAATGCAAATAGTTAGTTTGACTTATTGTTACTTTGCTTTCTTGTCCACAGTTGTTATATAGCCTACAGCAAAGAACGTCAGACCGTCGTCATTGTGGGTCGTGAGTTCGAACCTCGTTTTTTTTTTAATTTGAATACTTACTCCTCGATACTGTGCGCGAACGCAAAACTAACTCTTTCAACTCTCTTGGGCATGGTCGCAATGTTGCTTGCCTTAGTATTCTGTACAGGTATTACCATGGAAAGTGTTCAAGGGACACACATGTCCTGACGCCACCAGCTCGTGTGTTTCCTAGATCCACTCGGGCAGCTCTCCAAGCCCATCCCTTTACCATTGCCTCTTTGCGCAATAGATCATCGCATTACCGAGATAATTCGTTCTTCGGTCGCGCGTAAAATTGTGGAACAATCTCCCTGCAAGCGTGTTTCCCGGCAGTTTCAATCTGTGTAAATTTAAATCAAATCTTCACCGACACTACTCCATCTTTCCACCCTCCAACTAACTACCACCCGTCTTCCGAATCAACACAATGCTTTAGCATTTATAGGGGGCATCCCCTTGTTCTTGTTTACCTTTAAAAAAATTAAATAAAAAAACATTTTTAATAAAAAATAAGCTTTTATTTAAAACCAAGGGTAACCTCTCCCTTGGTTACCCATCATCATAATAAAAACGTGCGTAAATAGGTAAGTTCTAGGGACGTAAATAAATTTAGAAATTTTCAAAATGTAAAATATACAAGTTTACTACACAATATCGGTGGAATTGAATCTTTTAGTAGGCTTATCTGTATATAAATCGCGATCCATTATACAGGCTTACTGCACAATAACAGTGCCTAAAGCTTTTAAAACTTAAATGTATTTTACATTTTGAAAGTTTCTAAATTTATATACATCCCTAGAACTTACCTATTTACGTACGCTTTTATTATGATAATGGGATGATGGACCAAGGGATTTTCAACCATTTTTTAAAAATTTTTTTTATTTTATTTTTATTTTTTACTTTTTAGTCTTAAATTATTATTATGAACATCTTTTATTTTGAAAGACTTACATATAGCATTTTAATTCTTTAGACCATTAACCTTAACAGTACATATTAACATTATTTATACCATTTACATTATTTATTGCATTATATACTTTATGATATAGCATTTTTATTGATTTGTGGGCGGTAAAAGAGGGTGTGGCAACATTTTTTTCTAACCCATGCAATACTTGAAGGACATTTACTGCCAAAATTTCCGCTAAAACAGCCCGGTAGTTTTGGAGATATATTAATTTGTAGGCGGTAAAAGGGGGTGTGGTCAAATTTTTTTCTTAAACCCCATTTTCTACTTAATGGAAATTTACTACCAAAATTTCATCTGAATCGGCCTAGTAGTTTTCGAGATATATAATTTTTATTGATTTGTGGGCGGTAAAAGGGGGTGTAGCAACATTTTATTCTAGCCCATGCAATACTTGAAGGACATTTACTGCCAAAATTTCCGCTGAAACAGCCCGGTAGTTTTGGAGATATATTAATTTGTGGGCGGTAAAAGGGGGTGTGGTGAAATTTTTTCTTAAGCCCCATTTTCTACTTAATGGAAATTTACTACCAAAATTTCATCTGAATCGGCCTAGTAGTTTTCGAGATATGGCATTTTTATTGATTTGTGAACGGGAATAGGAGGTGTGGCCAAATTTAAACCCCTATCTCCAACTTGTTGTAAATGTATTGCAAATTTCAGCTGAATCGGCCTAGTAGTTTTGAAGATATATCATTTTTATTGATTTGTGGGTGGTAAAAGGGGGTGTGGCAACATTTTTTTCAAACCCATGCAATACTTGAAGGACATTTACTGCCAAAATTTTTGCTGAAACAGCCCGGTAGTTTTGGAGATATATTAATTTGTGGGCGGTAAAAGGGGGTGTGGTCAAATTTTTTTCTTAAACCCCATTTTCTACTTAATGGAAATTTACTACCAAAATTTCATCTGAATCGGCCTAGTAGTTTTCGAGATATATAATTTTTATTGATTTGTGGGCGGTAAAAGGGGGTGTAGCAACATTTTATTCTAGCCCATGCAATACTTGAAGGACATTTACTGCCAAAATTTCCGCTGAAACAGCCCGGTAGTTTTAGAGATATATTATTTTGTGGGCGGTAAAAGGGGGTGTGGTAAAATTTTTTCTTAAACCCATTGTCTACTTGAAGGAAATTTACTACCAAAATGGCATCTGAATCGGCCTAGTAGTTTTGGAGATATAGCATTTTTATTGATTTGTGGGCGGTAAAAGAGGGTGTGGCAACATTTTTTGTTCATAATATTGCATTGTCACCGGGCTTACACATGTATGCTAAATTTCAGCTTAATCGCAGACCCACAAGCTGTCGAAAAGTTGTTTGCAAAATTTGCGGACATACATACATACAAACATATATATGAACGAAGCAAGTTAAATAAAAGCTTATAAAAATACAGCAGCCCATAGCAACTGCCAAACAAACACAATTATTTTTATTATTTATTTGTTTTGATTTTTGTTTGACACAAAATAAGAAGATTGTTCTCAATTGAGAACATTAAAATTTAAAATAGCTTTGTACGAGGTTTACAGAAGGTTTGTTCCTATTTTAAAATTCTCTCATTTGTGAAGCTGTTACAAGAGGTTCTTTTCGTTATTGAACGTTTATGAATAACGTTTTTAGGCATGTGTCTTATAAAAGGTTTACGCGAGATTTGTAAATTTTTATGAATGCGGCTGTAAATATTTAAGTCTTGATTTTTATTACCTTCTGAACTGTTGTTATTACTAGTTGTTTATTCAAATCATTTTCTTAATTCACCAAATAGTTGGCTTATCTTTTAATTATTTTTACTGTTGTCTATTACTTGTCGATAATATGTAATTACTTAATACATTTAAAAGACTGCTGTAAACGTAAACATTCCTTTAAAAATATATATTTTTATATGATCTTATAAATCGTATACTTATAATTCGCTACAACTTTTTCAATCACTTATGATATCAGATAGATTAAAGTCAGAAAAATAAGTTCATTCTCTGGCTTACGTATACGTTATCCTCTGTGCCATCAGTTATTTCGAAACTTTCTTGGCAAAAGTAAGAACAAAAGTTGCTGTCGAGAAAAATAGAAAATTTCCTTTATCGCTTCGAATGGAGTGCGAAAGCAGGTTTTGCTATTTGAAATTTTTTTTTTTTGGTGTATTGCTCCAAATAAAGTATGAGTTAATTCCTCACAAATTGCTTTTTATTCAAAACTTAAATTATTGGCATGAATTCCACATTTTCCTTATGGGAAATGACGGCTATTTCGAATAAAAGTATTGTGTTACCTCAATAAAATCAACACAACGTAATTTAAAAGCTGAAAAAAATGCATCACCTCCAGTACTGTATTCAACATGCGATACAACTTTCTCATCATCGCACAGTGCATTGAGCTGATGTGAACTAGGTACATACAATTTTCCATGTCAGTTAATTTGAGGTCGCTGAATGCAAAAATTTAAACAGATTTTATTTAATACTATACTTATTTTTAAATTGTCCAGAAAAAAATGTTTCGACATTTTTGTGAGATTAATGCAAAAAAATGCCGTTAGATTTTAATCGCGGTTATATTCTATACGTATAGATGGCCAATGTTTAATTCTTTTGTTGTGTTGCACGTATAAAACAAAAAACATTTGGAAGATCCTAAACAAAATGTGCAACTAAAAAAAAAGAAACTGCCTACTTTGAGGCTTCCTACATCACATATTATTTCAGTTGCGAGTTTATAATTATTCTTTTATAAATCGTTTTCGTTTTAATAATCTTTTTTGACGCAAGTAGTATATCAAAACTTATAGAATTAACAAGAGGATGCTTGATTTACTAGATATTGTTATTTTTAAACTCTTTTAATTGCGATTTACACGAAATATACAAAATTTTCAAAAAATTTAATAATACTAAAATGCTCATAACTCTGGTTTTTGTAATAAGCGGCTGATAAAATTTGTAGGAAGGAGATTAAAAACTTTTATTAAAAATAGGCAAAAATCTTATATATCGTTTTTTTTTTGTATTTTCTTTCAATCTTTTCTAGTTTTTTTTTTATAATATTTTCACACAATTTTTACAAAAACAAACCATAAAAAACCCGTCGTTACTTTCTTGTTTATAAAAACGCGATAATAAAATTGAGAAAACTGAACTGAATTTATGAAAGTCAAAGAGACTGTTTTTTTTTCTCACTGCTCAAACTTGAATTTTTTAAAATTCTTAATAAGATAAAACAAACTAATTTCTTTAACAAAATGATAATTTTACAAAAGAAATAATTTACATAATTTAAAACACCTAAAATTAAATCTGCATATTTTTCTTTTATATAGCTATTTCAAAATTTTCAAGCTTTTTATTTTTTTTTTTTTATAAAAATAAGAATACTTCATTTCCTTTAATAGGTATTCTTTAAAAGTCTTGCACTTCTTTATCACTAAAGATATTAACAAAATTCTTTCTGATTTGTCACAATTGAATTATTAACTTTTATTATACATACCAAATTTTTGAAATTTCGATATTTTTTTAATTTTGTATTTATATTCTCGTTCAATGCACTGTGCGAAGAGTGAAAGCATTACGCTCTCTCAAACGAAAAAGCACAACCAGTGTATCGTTTCAACTTGAAAGAACAATAGCAGTATTAATAATGCATTTTTCAAGAAAGGCACTTTCTCCCTCCCGCCGCCATAACAAAGAGCAGCAACCAGCAACTTAATATAATTGTTAAGGCTAATTAAATAAAAGAATTGTTTATATACTGGAATTGTTTATAATTTAAATAGCACTCAATTCATAATAAAGCATCTGTATAATTCGCTACCCGTCCGTACTCCCAATTTGCTTGACTTCAGCAATCCATTCATACAAATTGCACTGTACAACAATTTTAAATTTTTTTAAAATATAACAACGGACTAATTGGTATTTGTTATTGATAAAAAAAGAGGTTTATCTTTTTTTTTTCATAAGCATAACAAATAACTGCTTCGAGCTACAATTGAACAAGAACTGTTTCGTAAAAATCCTCACAAAATATCTTGAAAGCAATACAAAGTATTTAAAAAATAAGACTACACGTTTAGAAATTTTGAAATAAGTAGAAACGCGCTTATATATAAGCAAACTCCACACGGTTAGAAATCTTGGAATACATTTTAGTGCATTTGAGCTTACATACATGCAGTGGCGTAGCGATCAAAACTGGCGCCGGAGGCAAAATAAATTTTTTGAGCCCACACCCAGCGAAAACCCGAAAAACATACCCGAAAACAAACTAGTAATATAATAGAGATTGTTGAAAAGATATTATTTATTTTTATTGTTTTGAAACAATGAAGAAAAGTTGATATGTCTATATTTATATCTATATCTATATCTATGTCTATATCTATATTTATATCTATATCTATATCTATATCTATATCTATATCTATATCTATATCTATATCTATATCTATATCTATATCTATATCTATATCTATATCTATATCTATATCTATATCTATATCTATATCTATATCTATATCTATATCTATATCTATATCTATATCTATATCTATATCTATATCTATATCTATATCTATATCTATATCTATATCTATATCTATATCTATATCTATATCTATATCTATATCTATATCTATATCTATATCTATATCTATATCTATATCTATATCTATATCTATATCTATATCTATATCTATATCTATATCTATATCTATATCTATATCTATATCTATATCTATATCTATATCTATATCTATATCTATATCTATATCTATATCTATATCTATATCTATATCTATATCTATATCTATATCTATATCTATATCTATATCTATATCTATATCTATATCTATATCTATATCTATATCTATATCTATATCTATATCTATATCTATATCTATATCTATATCTATATCTATATCTATATCTATATCTATATCTATATCTATATCTATATCTATATCTATATCTATATCTATATCTATATCTATATCTATATCTATATCTATATCTATATCTATATCTATATCTATATCTATATCTATATCTATATCTATATCTATATCTATATCTATATCTATATCTATATCTATATCTATATCTATATCTATATCTATATCTATATCTATATCTATATCTATATCTATATCTATATCTATATCTATATCTATATCTATATCTATATCTATATCTATATCTATATCTATATCTATATCTATATCTATATCTATATCTATATCTATATCTATATCTATATCTATATCTATATCTATATCTATATCTATATCTATATCTATATCTATATCTATATCTATATCTATATCTTTATCTATATCTATATCTGTACGTTTAAATGTCATTTTTTTTTTCTTGAAAATTTCACAGTTTACCTCCGTCATTTTAAGGAACAAACCCACGGAGTGTACCGAGGAAAAACTAGGTGGAAAAAAATGTGGAAAAGGTGGAATGATAGACCCCTCTATTTCTACGTCTCAGAAATGCTGCCCCCCCTTAGAAATCCCCAAAAAATGGTTAATTAATTCCTATTTTGCTTCCCCTTCAAGATATAGCACTTTTTTCTATTTTTTCGAAGATTTTTCGAGAATTTTTCGATATCTTTCGATTTTATGTTGTTCCATATGCCAACATGTCGCGCTAGCAGCAACGTAAATCATCTGGATATTTCCCATGACTCTAAGTACTTTATGAGTATCAGAGAGTCATTGAGCACATTGAGCAAAACTATTTAAAGTATTTAGTACTCAAACGATTTAGATTCTCTCTTCTACGCAGACTCTCACGTACTTCATGTGCCTTGCACGCATGCTTGCGAGAGTGGATGGGATATGAGAAGCATGTGTTCAGGGTGGAATATGGATTTATACTTATTTTTTATAATTATACTTTATAAGTATACTAATTCGTTACTTACTAACTTACTTAGGTGGCGCTTACAGCCGTAAGTCGGTATTGGCCTGTTGTAAGCATTTCCGCCAGCCATTTCTATTTTGCGCTTGCTGGCGCCAGTTGTAAGCTCCAAGCTTCGTCAGGTAATTCGTTACTTAAAAAAAAAAAAAAAAATAATAATAATTTAGAAGCACTCTAATGACACACTAAAATTGTATTAAAATTAATTACTGGCCAAATACAAAAATAGTTTTTACATTTATTAAATAACATTTAATGCTCAGTTTGTAAAAAATGCAATTCATAATAAATGCAAAATAAATCAAATATAGATTCTTCAGTGGAATTAAAGAAAAATAAGTAAGTTCATATGAATAACGAATTTGGGATTATTTCAGGGTCGAAAAAATTAAAAAAGTAAATAATTCAAAACATTTTTAATAAAATTTGTTATTATCTATAATTTGACATTAAGAATGCAGTTCAATTCATTTATAAAGGAAACATAAACTATCATATTGATACAAAATTCATTAATAAATAATAAAAAAATTATTGACTAACAAAGTATTACTAATTGAAAAACAAAAAATTATCATATTAATTACAGAACAGTTTTTATCGTGTTCAGAGATAATTAAAGTTAAAAAATACTTTTTTTCAAAAGAAAATTTTTTATATTTTTAATTATTTATATTTGTAAATTAATAACGACCACTTTGCATAAGTTTTATGTTATGTGTTTTATAACTCTAATAATTTTTCAATTATTAAGAGCTATATTTTTAGAGCTCAAGGTCTATGTTGTTCTCTGAAGAAAACAACCAATAACAACAACAATACCCTGTATAGAGTAGTAATCACACAGCAGACCAGACAGACTGTTTCGGTGGCTGCTACACCAACTCATCAGTAGTCTTGCGTGATTCTCGCTGTGATCCACTAAGCTGTTTATGTTCGATGTGCTTCGTCAATGTAACGAGTAAGTTACTTCGAAATACATGCACGTAGTACAAATGATATAAAGCAGCTCAAAGTTCTTCTAAGTTTTGATGCTTACTTATTTGGTGAAAAGTGTGGTCTTTTTTCGAAGATTAATCAAAGCTAGATCAAAACTGAAATATACGCTGTGCTAGTTGTTGTTCTTCTATTTCCACAGTTATCTTAATAATTGAAAAATGATTAGAGCTATAAACCACATAACATAAAAAATTTTTAATTATTTTTAAAGTACTGCCTTTAGCTGTCCAATAGTCTAATATTTCCCGCTTAATATAAGGGGGGACCTTTTTATAATAACCCGCTTATAAGGGCACCCTTTGGGGAAGTACTTGTTAGAAAATCGTAAGCAATCTCTAAATTTTAATTACGATTGCCTCCACCACAAAACAGATTGTTTTCCTGATTTAGTATATCTGACAATTTTGAAGTACTGGTGTTGCAGGTTCCTCTAAAACTTTCAAACACTCATCGTCTTTACAGTCTTTAGATACTTTTTATCCAGGAAAGAGCATCTTCACTTTTAAGCCTCTATAAAGATATTTCTATTTTAAATGTGGTTATGTTGCAGCTGTACGGTTCATCGAATTCGGTTAACTTCAATTCAGCAGTTGTAAGGAAGTTCAATACGGCATGATATATTGTTCTGCGTTGCTTGATCATATTAGCAGTGAATGAAAGGAGTTGAATACAAAAATAATTTATGCTATCTAGTTCTTGTCACATAAGCTGCGCAGCTTATGCATGCGCATGGTTCAAATTTATTTCTTTTTTTTTATATGTGAAAATCCCTGAATCCCGAAAAGAAAATCCCAAGATTTAAAGGGGCTTAAATCGTCATTGATATCCCTACTATATATCAATGATGTAAAATTTTTAAATTTTTTTCCATTCACTTATTTCTTTAACAGGAGAACCTAGAAAGTTATTTTTTTAATAACTTTTCAGAGATATTGCATAATTTCCGGAGATCTTTTTGATTAATTTTTTGCGATGTCTGGAATATTTTTCATTATGCCAATCATTATTCGACCCGTGTTTTTGTTCGTTTGCTGAAAAATTAAACACATTAAAATCATTATATTAGATGGAAGAGAATGAACTGACTTTGTTGAAGCATCCATAATTTAAACGCTGACAATTAATGACGTTTTTAATAGTTTTTAACAAGTTAAACAGTAAAGTTAAATATTCCAAAAAAATGGTTGATAAATTATCGATAATTTTAAATTTTGACTTTGAAGGGAAATGAACTTGTAAGTGGCGCAGACAGTTGATTTTTTCTGCAATTGTTAAATCGGTTGAAGAGAAATTCGATAATTTTATTTTTTTCTCAATTCTTTTTTTTTTTTTTATAGGGACCCCAAATTCGATTTGGTATTTGGATTATGGTATTTCATACCATAATTGTGAAATTTTCTTCAAATCTACTTCGAACTTATTGAAGATAAAAAGTTTCAACAATCGCCTTTTATTACACCGTATCCGCAAACTTTGTTACCGAATTTACTTTCCGTAGTATAAAGTAAAATTTTATAAATATTTACATTGCATCAGACATCTGAATTATATCTTGAGCCGCATTCCTGACATGCTGTCGCATTTGAAGGTTTGAGGTCATCAGGTCAAGTATACCAAAAAGTTAAAAAATCTTTTAATATATATTTGAACGTATAACTTCATATGTTCTTATATTTATTTTTCTTAAATTTCACTGCAGAATATTTTCGATTTATTTTGCATTGTTTTGTTAATTTGCTCGCTGATTTATTTTGTTTTGACAGCTGAACAGCTGTTTTTTCGAATCGAGAGTGCGAATCTGTTCAACTCCCGCCGCAACTGATCCGCCGTTTTTCACAATCCGCATGATAATAAAAGAGTCTACCTCTTGTTAGTTTTTTGATGTTAATAATTGTTATCAGAAAACACAATAAATATCATTAAATTCATGATGCTATGTTTGATTCTCTCTTGCGCGACCCCTAAAAATTGTTCGATTTCAAATTTTTTTTTTATCAATTACTTTTTTACACCCACTATAACATACCCGAGGAGCAGCTGAAAAAAAAATGTTCAGTTTTTTTTTTTTTTGGACCAGTCTAATGTGGTATATTTAATATAACTAGTATCGCCTGTGGTCGAAATTCGACCATATCAAAATCGATTTTTCTTTTTTTGCTTGATCAGAATGAACGGCGTAATCGGCGCTCTTTGCCGCAGCGTGATCTGAAAATAAACCACCAAGGTTGAACAAAATAAACAATAATAAATGTCTTTGCTTGTGTTATATAAAGTCTGCAACAGCAACAATTGTTGCCGCATCCTCTCTTTGTCGTGTTAACGTCATAAAATTCGTCAAGATATGAAAACATGGCTTCTATATTTTGACAATTGGAGTTTGTCGCATGTTGCAGTCATTGTGTTTAGGCTCTAACAGTTTTTTTTGACGCTGACGCGGTGGCAAACTCATTTTGTTCAGGCTATTGGTGTGTTCGAATAGAGAGAAGTTGAGAGAAAGCAACAACAATATTGATGCACAGCTCTTTTGCAGTGCAACGTCACTCTCAAATTGAACTTGATTAACAACCGTTATAATTTTTTTGCAAGTATAATATATTTATACAGGGTGTCCCGCAATTGCGTGCAACTATTTACGGAGCTGAAGGTTTATGCCGAGCTGAGCAAAAAATTGTATGGGAGGGGGGGGTCTATTTTCACATTCTTAGGAGCTACAGGGTTAATTAATATTTCACGACTTTGTTTCACATTATTGTTTCTAGCAGAAAAACTAACTTACATAAAACTTATTTTGATACCTCATTTTAAAGGCAATGAAATCACCTTTCCGACGGTATGTCAACAAGCCCCACGAACTTAACTGTTACCGAGCTGTGATCGTGTGAAGAAGAAATCAATCGGTTGAAATAACCAAATTTCAACTTTGAGTGCAAATTTCTCAGAATTTTGAGTAATAAATGAAATTTTTTTTTGAGATCAATTTTGTATTTTATTCAATTATCTTTTCAATGGCATCAAAAACATAAACATATCTTTAAAAATAAAAAAGTTGGCCATACTAAAAAAATTATACTTATTAGAAAACAATGATATTATCTACTGCATAACTAAATGTAATGTCATTATTTATCATTATTTTCTAATAAGAATAATTTTTTTAGTACAGTCAACTTTTTTATTTTTAAAGATATGTTTATGGTTTTGGTGTCATTGAAAAGAAAATTGAATGAAATACAAAATTGATCTCAAACAAAATTTCATTTATTACGCAAAATTTTGAGAAATTTGCAGTCAAAGTTGAAATTTGGTAGTTTCAACTGATTGATTTCATCTTCACACGATCACAGATCGGTAACGGTTAAGTTGGTTTTGTTTGTTTGCATACCGTTGGAAAGGTGATTTCATTGCCTTTAAAATGAGTTATCAAAATAAGTTTTATATGATTTAGTTTTTCTGCTAGAAACAATAACGTGAATCAAAGTCGTGAAATATTACCCCCCTCCCCCCCCCCCCCCCCCCTCCAATACGATTTTTTGCTCAGCTCGACATAACCTTTCAGCTCCGTAAATAGTTGCACTCAATTGCGGGACACCCTGTATATGGGCATTTCCAGAAAAAAGTCCACCGTAACACGAAAATTAAAAGTTATTAAAAACTTATTATTTCATGATATTATCTTAGAGAAACATTTAAATTCTATTAATTTAAGCAATTTGAACATAAACTCATTTACTTTGATGATCAAATCATCTGCACTGTTTCACAAATGTAACGCTTCTTTTTAGTAAATGTTTAGTAAATGCTTCATAGACGTTTCTGTTTTAGTAAAAATGTTAAGCATTAGCTAAAAATAATGGAAAATAGTTGAGGAAAGGAGAGACAGAATGTATTAAATTTGTTTTTTAATTACTAAATTACATGATTACTTGATTACCTAACTACTCAATTACTCAATTGAATTACAATGGAAATTTAAGTAACGTAGTGCCAGTAACGTCACGTCAGATTACTAAGCCTAATAACAAAAAAAAAGGGAAAAGATTTTTAAATTTGAAGGGAAATAATATTCTTTCAAAACCTTCTAAAAAAAGGTTTTATACAAAAAAACTTTCCCAATTCGCAGAGATTTGCAAATTTTGTAATCGATGTCTAAAACTACTTCTGTTTTTTGTAACGTCACGCCAGAGCATAGTTTTGCTTATGTCTTTAAATCCTTAGGATCGATTGTTGCAATTCTTTTACTTAATATAGTGCTACTTAATTACAACGCAAATACAAAAAACAAATCTTTTGAAATGTTTGACTTTTTCATTCATTTTTTTATTTGGCAGTTTGGAAATGCCCATATGCAATAACAATTCATATTTTCAGTAACAAAAATTTTATAAAAATTGTTCGAGTTGTGCATTTTAATATAACTATTATGCACCGAAATCTTAAAATCTAGTTTTGGTCCTGCCAATCACTCAATGAACAAAGCACTTAGGAAAGATTGACATTTTATTTTTTTGATATCAGTAACCAATGAAAAAATCCGTTCTTCAAATATATTTGGTAAAGCAGTAAGATGTTTTAAATTTTTTCATTCAATCTTTTCATATTTCTCAGAAACGGATAACCTTTTTGACATTTCAGAAAAGGAAGTTTCAATGCAACTTCAAAACATTTACTTAGGCTGTGTGCTATTTGGAAACTTTTCACTCGGATGATGAAATTTTGACAGTCTGAATGAGAATATTTGGCACTTGCGAGGTGAATATGATTGTCAAAAATGCATGTAGTATAAATTATATATAATAAACTCCACAATTTTGCGAAAAGAGCTAGCAGACACTCTTAATGGCATTTAATGATTCGGAATAACCTCTTGGCCGAATATAGGTAATATCCTTAAAGGAACAATGTTTTATTTAGTTGTCCGGAGCAGAAAAGCAAAAGCAGTACTTACTCTTCCTCCTTCCTTTAAAAAAAGTCATAAAGAAGTTCAAAACTTTATGCTTCCGACAGCAAAGCACCCAGAAGTGGAAAATATTTGCGTAAAATTCTGTTAATTTTCAGTTATATCAACAATTTTGCAAAATATCTCGCGCTTATACACTAACGAAGTCTAAAACGCCAAAATTCTAGTTGTCAAAGTTTCATTGTTCTTTTGGCACAGCAAAAATGTGCAATTTTATTTCAACAGACAGAAATTGTATTCAACTCAGAAACTTCTTTCCTACCACGAGTGAAAAGTTTCCGAATAGCACACAGCGTTACTTTTTATTCCTTGGTGTTTTTCAGCTTATTTCTTAAAATTTAAGCTAAAATTCGCAGCAACTAAAAAATGAAAATAATGCACAAAATGCTGAGGCCAGGCTAATCGCAAATAAATTTTGCTTAGATTAGTGTTCCCAATAACTTAAAAAATGTTCAAGTTGAAAAAATTAATTACTTACGCAAAATTTACCAGTTTGGTCAAAAATTACCTTTTTTACCTCTGCTCAAAAAATTTTCAAAAATTAACCTCATTAACCGTTGTGTCAACAGCTGTTGGGTTTTATCCACATCGACAGTAGATGTACCCGGGTACTTCATACGTTTTGTATGGCAGATAGTTGCTTTTGATATACAAATATTAACTACTACCTGGATTCTTGTAATTTTCTGGTTTTTTTTTTTTTTATTTATTGGAAATATTGTCTAGTTAACAAAACTTTTATCATAATTTGGGAAAAAAAAAATTTGGTACCTAAATAATCCATTTTTACCAAAAATGGGAATTGCCAAAATCCATAAAAATTTAACAATTTCCAAATTCTTTTTTAATCCTTGTAATTTGATCCCTTTTTACCAAGAAAAATAATTAACATTGAATTTTCATTCGCAAAATTCCGTTATATTTGAACTGAAAATCAACCCCTCTTGCTCATAGTGCTATTTTTAGTACCTGCGCAGAATAATTATAACTCATAAAATATTTGTTCAATGTAAACATTTTTTTTTTGGAATGTGTAGGAAAACACGTCTACTAACAGGAACAAAAGGGTATTTGGGAATATCTTGCCTACCTACCCTTGCACAACCAGTTTTGCAGGCAGAAACATGATTTTTTGCGCAGGTTTCGTTTTGAGTAGTTTTGTATGCATAAGTCAGTTTTTCAATTCAATTCATTTATTAATAGCAAAACATTATTTTTTACATTTACATTTAACTGTGTACAGTTTATACAGAGATTTGGCTATCCTTACATCTATAAAACAGTATTTTGTTGTTTGAGATCGTCTGGGTAATATTATAGGAACTGCGAAGGAAAAGCTATAGAAAACCTTCGATTAATTCAATTTTTAAATTTAACATAAAACTTAATATAACTAAAAATGCATTTACTTAACCTAGTAGTTTGTACATAAACTTGATATCATAGAGTTGTCAGAAATGCTGCAATTGATATTAAATTTAGAGGCTCTTACACTTATCGAGTTTATTATAAGAGAAATTTTATGTTCATCATGTAGTCTTTTAGTAGAGTAATCAAAGGGGAGGTTTAGCATCATTTTCAAGAGTTTATTTTGCTTGACTTGCAACTTATTTATATGGGTTTTCGCACAAGTTCCCCAAACGGGCGAGGCGTACAGAATGATGGATTGAAATATAGTTTTCGCAATGAGCATTTTGTTATTATGGTCTAGTACAGAATTTCTGTTAATAAGTGGGTAAAGCATTTTAATAGCGATATCAACTTTGTTAATTATATTTGTTATGTGTATTTTAAAAGTGAGTTTAGAATCAAGATGAACACCAAGATATTTGACATTGCTGGACCAGGGTATAGCAACACCTCCTATGCTTAACGTAGAGCTGGGGAAGAAGCAAGACAGCCTTTTTCTCGAGAAAAAGATTGCTTGAGTCTTGTCTACATTTATTTTAATTTTCCAAAGATGGAAATAGCACATTACGTCACGAAGAGCGAGCTCTAAAAATTTTCTGCAATCCTCACCCAGTTCATTGGCAGTGTAGAGACCTATGTCATCTGCGAAAGCTGCAACTTCGCAATAATTGGGCTTTGGCATGTCTGAACAGTAGATGATATAGAGCAAAGGACCAAGGACGGAACCCTGTGGAACTCCAGCTGGTATTTCGATATATTCTGAATGTTCTCCTTGAACAGATACACGAAAGTAACGATTTGAAATGAAACTTTTTATAATATTAACTAGATATTGAGGGAATATGAATTTAATAAGCTTATACACTAATCCCTCATGCCAAACAGAATCGAAAGCCTTTTCAATATCCAACAAAACCAGAGCAGTGGACTTTTTATTTTTGAAATTATCAGTAACATGTTTATGTATCCTTTTTACTTGGTGCGTAGTACAGTGGCCTTTCCTAAAACCAAATTGCTCCTTAGGAACTATCTGTTTTTCGTCAATATGCTTCCAAAGTAAATCTTTTATAACTTTTTCTAATAATTTGCTTAGGCTACAGAGAAGACTAATAGGCCTGTAACTGCTCACCTGATTTGGGGGTTTGCCAGGCTTGGCGATAGGGACAACGTTAGCACGCTTCCAGCAGTCTGGAAAATATTGCAATTTTAGGCAAGCATTTACGATAAGCGTGACAAAATTTATCGCTTGAATTGGCAGTTTTTTAAGAATAATATTCTGAATACCATCAATACCAGGGGATTTTTTGTTCTTCAGCTCCTTCAATAGCATTTTAACATTTGCAGGTGTGGTAAATACTGGATCAGTAACTTGCTGTATGGATTCATATTCGATAACAGTTTCATTTACAAATCGTGTTAAAGAGTCAGTACCCAAGTTAGCAGATATGTTATGGTTTTCAAAAAATTTTTGAGCAAGGGCGTTTGCTTTCTCTTTACTAGAAGTAATAATATCATTCCCTAGGATGAGGGGAGGAATACAATTTACTTTTTTTTTGCAGATTTTGTAAATGTTCCAAAAAGGCTTCGATCCTTTATCCAGTGAAGATAACTTATTTTTCCATTGAATATTTCTCAAATCAAAAATTCTTTTACGAATTATATTAGAATAAGAACACATTGAATAATAATCAGCTTGGCTATGATATCTGCCCCAATTTCGTCGAAAATGATTTCTGGTACGGATAAGATCCATTATGTCAGAGGGGAGCCTTAGGTAACTATTGTTTGGTAGTTCCTTTGGAACAGAGGCTTGAACTGCAGCTTGAATTTTATCAAATAAAAATTTTATGTGATTATCAACTTGAGCTGTACTAGAGATATCATCTAAATTCATAGGAGAGTTATTAAAATTCTCGTTTAGATAGGATTTGAACAAGCTCCAATTTGCCTTGCTATAATTATATGTAAGGTTTTCACTGACATTTACTGTACAATGAAGGTTGAAACTGACTGGAAGGTGGTCTGACGGAAGTTCATTCAGTACAATAGGTTGTGATATAAATTGGCATATGTTCGTAAGTACCAAGTCGAGTGTAGAAGGAGCCGCCTTAGAGTTGGGTATATAAGTTGGACTCGTAGGGTATTGCACTGCGAAGGGGAGACGCGTAGTCAGGTTTGCAAGAACATTACCCCAACTGTTGGCACGTATGCAACCCCAGTCACGGTGTCTTGAATTTAGGTCGCCACAAATAATATATTTATCTATGTTACCTAACAATTTTCTCAAGTCTGCTTCAAACAATTGTCGGTTAGAGTAGGAATTTTGTTGTCCAGGGAAGTAAACACTAATGAGTTTAACTGTGAAATTCTCAAAAAGGTTGACTTGTACACCAACATTTTCTATGAGCTTTGTTTTAACGGTAGGAATAGATACGAAAGGTATACCTTTCTTAATTAGTATCGCAACGCCTCCTCCTGTCCTATCTAGGCGATCATTTCGTATAAAAGTATAGTTCGGATGAGAGAATTTTATAGAACTTTTAAGCCATGTCTCTGACAACATACAAATATCAACTTTATGTGCTAACAGGAATGTGAACAATTCAATGGACTTATTACACACGCTTCTGCAGTTCCAAAATATAACCTTTAACTGTTGAACATTCATTACTTAATATTATTATACAAAAATTTAACTGCTAATTCAGTAATAACCTTAAATTGATCACTTTTTGTTTGACAAGTACTAAGTCTTGACACTAAATCAAAAGTTAAGTTCATTATTTCATCTTGACTAAATAGACTATTACTGGAGCTAGTCAGTACCTCAGAATAAGTGTTTGCAGTCCTAACTGGTTGTAATTGTGGTGTAGACTTTTCATGATGATAAAGCGACGGGAAATTCAAATTGTTGTGCAAGTACTCTCTCTTTGTTGTATTTGGAATATTTCTTGCAGGTCTATTGTTTCGTTTGTCTCTTAATGACAAATAAACAGCTCTGTTTGGACAGGTGACATCCGACGAAGTATGGTTGCCAGCGCAGTTTGCACAGCGAACTTTATTTTTGTCAGGGCAATCTGACGTTTTATGCTTGCCAGCACAAAAAGCACAGTTTGTTGTGACGTAACACTTTCGCTCGCCATGACCATACATTTGACAATTACGGCACTGCACAGGTTGTTTTTTGTTCTTTTTTTGGTACTCCCAAGTAATAAGAGTACGAAATAATGCTTTGACTTTTGAGCGCAATTCAGAGAGTTTAACTGTTCCATTTTCGAAATAAACAATGTAGAGTGAGTCCAAATAGCGCTCATATTGTTTCTTTATCAGCTTGACTTCAGTGCATTTATAACCAAGCGATATCAGCTCAGCTTTAACTGTTTCTTCAGAAACATTTTCAAGGCCAAAAATTACTGCCTTAAACATGCGATCACTTTTGTTGTCATGCGAAAAAAATTGTAGCTTGTTTGCTTGAAGATGGAATATTATCTTGTCGTAGTCTTGCTTTGACTCGGTAGTTATTTTTATTCCAATGGACATTTTTTTAATTAAATAGTTTGTTACTTTCGCATCATCACAAAGTTTGTGGATGGTTTTGAGATCATTTATTAAAACCTTTATCGGTGGAATATTAGGTGGAGTTTTATTCACTGCTTCTTGGATCTCATCATCCATATGTGGTGAGTCCGTGCTCTGCAGGACCTGGAGCGGCGTCCAGTAGTTCCTCCTACTTTTATCTTTAGGTATTTTTGATGGAGGCATCGCATCTCCACTATAATATTTAACACCACGTTTAGAAATTGTGGTTTTGTTGTTTTTTTGTTTTTATTGATTTAGTTCTGTTTTCGATATAACACCCGTTTAACAAAAGAGAAAAATAACACGATGTGTAACTCTCGCTGCTACAGCACTGCACGTTCGCTCGCGACAAGAATGCAAGATGAACTGAATAAGTCAGTTTATGTGCGATTTTTGAAGTGTAAAGACCTAAAAATTTATTTTGTGCGGCAAATATATAAAAAGTGAAAATAAAATGGATGGTGCAATTTGTAATAAGCCTGTGTGCGCAGAGCACTCGAAGGATCATCCACAATGCCTCAGATGCTGCTAAAATTCATAAAATATATTTTTTACTTTCATTATAATGATTTTCTATAAATAAATAAACAAATTTCCATAAAATAAACTAAATATTTCCATTTATTTCTATATATTTGTATGAATTTTCATAGAACATCAGCTGTTGACGCTAGGTCATTTTCTAGTAACTGGGTTATATTTTCCAAACGGTTGGTCCAATTGACCTGAAATTTCACACCAATATCAATTACATATTTCCAAGCTATGATACGAAGTTTCATCAAGATTGGACCAGCCGCTTGGAAGATATAGCAATATAAAGTGAACTTTGCCATTTATTTCTATATATTTGTATGAATTTTCATACAAGTACCCGGGTACATCAGCAGTCGACGCCATTCCACTAACTTGAATTTGGGCTGTATCGACTGAACTGCTGCTCCAATCTTGATGAAACTTTTCCACATGATGCAAAAGTGTATGGTTGAGGATATCATGAAATTTCAGGTCAATCGGACTAACCGTTTGGAAGATACAGGAAAATTAAAGTTGCAAATGTACCCGTGGGCTCTACGATCGACACAACGGTTAAAGGGAAATTTTCCTCAATCTGGCAACAGAGATGTGACTTTGTAACATATTTTGTTTTTGCTTTTTTCTTACAAAATATATCTGTCCTGCTCACGCGCCACTTGTTTTCAGATTTTAAAATTGTACAAAAAAATGAAGTATTATACGGGCTTTAATGACAAAACATCCCTATAAGAACAAACTAACTTGTTTTTAAAAACAACTAATTAAAAAACTAAAAAAAAAAATTAAAAATTTTTAATTAAAAAACTAGTTTAAAATAAAGCAGTATATGAACTACTTTGAATTATATTAAGGCGGCATCCACTTCAATTCTAAATAGTTTTTATTGCATTATATATGAAGTAATTGAAATACCACCCAAAAACAAGTGAGTGATAAACTACTTTGAATTATATTAAGGCGGCAACTACTCTGATTTTGACATGTTTTAATTGCAAATTTTTATTAGATTACAAGTTTATTTATATTTACCATGTTATTTCATCAAATATTATTAACTTTAGGCCATCAGTAATAGTTGTCAAGTGATTTATTTTAAAGTAGCTAAAAAATAATTTAAATTTAACTAATTTAACAAGTAGTTGAATATATATGCAGACGAAAGTCAATTGACTTATTTAGCGGACATCACCATGCAAAATATATTAGTTCGTTCTATGGAAAAAAGTCAGAATTTCAACTAGTTGTGGTTGACAAAAAACTACTTTATCAACTACTTTTAAATTAGTTAATTTTCCTACAGGGATTTAAATAAAAGTTATAATAGTTTGCAAGTAAACTTGTTTACAACACAATCAAATAATGCACTTTCATTGCGACACCCTTTATTTTGTTTTGTCTCAGCAACGCATATCGAGTGTGTCTGAGAAGATGTGGAAAGAAATATTAACAACAACCACACCAGCTATGTCAAAACCTCGCATTTTACTCTCTCAATCTATTCTTCCGCAGCAACGCTGTTCAACAAAGCTCTGTGGCTTTGCAACATATTTTGTTGTTGCTTCTTTTATATGGGGAAAAGATGTTTTTAATTTTTACCTATGTTAATGACAAAATATTTGAATAAAAAGTATGTTGTTCTCTTGGTATAAAGGACAGTTTTAAAATGATATAAGTTTTATCCGAATCTGTTGTCTTGCTTAAGCCCGTATGATACTTAATTTTTTTAGTCCAATTTTAAAAATCTGTAAACAAGTGTCGCGTGAGCAGGACAGACATATATTGTAAGAAAAGGATAAACGTTGTTACTTTGTTACTTCTGGTGTTTTGAAGAGCAGCTGCATTAAATAAATTAATATTAGCTACACACATCACTTCCCATTCAGCATACATTTATATTAAATAGTTTTGTTTACTCTAAAAATGTCAAATTTATTACTAACAGCACAGTAAATATTTGAACGAAACTCAACGAAGAACGAATTGAAAGAAACGGCAAAAAAAATGCAGAGAAAATACAGTCCGTCCTACAAATTTTTCTCCAATTCGTACTATATGTGTCTCACTCACTCACTCACACCAATTGAATCCATGCATTCGTACTATTTGAACTGCTCTAGTTTTAATTTTCAATGACAAAAGTTGTAAAAAAAAATTAAGTAACATACGGGCATTAATACATAATATTATTTGTCTCTTTGAGCTCAAATACGCCTCCAAAATTTTTTTTTTTTGATACAAAAGTTGGGACTCATAACCTCTTCTGATTAACCGATTTAACGTTATTTTATAAAATTATTTTAATAAAAATTTATTATTTATCAATTAAACAGCCACTTTTAAATATTTATTGAAAATGCTAAATTTAATGTATTGAATAGTATAAATTTCCTCTAACCTATGTTTGAATTCTTAAAAAAATATACAACAATTTTTCCATTACAGAGAAACGATTCCCCGATTAGATAACTACAGAATGTCAATAAAACATCTTAAACGTCCATCAATGGGTGAGCTGCAGGGCGAACCAGTACAAGAACAGGTGAGTTAATGGTTGAGTGTTAAGCTCAAGCAAACTAAAGTAAGTTTTAACGATAAATAATAGAAGCAAATAGATAACATTTTTAGTTCTTGTTAATATTTTGATAGTATCAATCAATATTTAATCCGTAAATACTTGCTCGAAAAACACTTAAAAATGTGTTTAGTTTATAAAGAAAAACGAAATGAATTATTTCAATTGAATTTATAAAAAATAAAAATCTTACTTGTACAGTGCTATGTACTCTTTTTTTTTTATAAGGAAACGTTTTTCTAAAGACAGTTACGTTTGAGGGGATCAACATGTCAAGACTGAAGTGGTTAGTTTAAATGCATGCGCCACATGAGAGATAATAATATAAAGCTCAAGATGTTAAGAGGGGGAAGTGCGAATATTTTTATCATATATAACAACTTGAGCTTTGATAAATGTTGTTACATTTTAGCAATACAGATAAAATCGTGGCTTCCAGCAGTTGAATGCACTTTAAATATAATTCTCATAACACTTCATTATTCTTAAAAAAAAAAAAACAAACAATTTAATAACTCCAAATAATTTCTATATGTATGAGAATAAATTTTCTTTCTTTTTTTTTTTTTTTGTAGCGTAAATAATTGCATGTTACTCATACGTCGTGTGGTACACACAAACTTTTTATTGTTTAGCTTCGATACTGATCATTATTTAAATATGTGCCTAGCAACATTTTACTATTATTTTTTTCTTAATTGCTCCAACTAATTAAAAATAAGCAATAAATATTGAAAAAAGATCAACTAAGAGAAAAAGTCAAAGAAATCCTACTCCCCTCCTCCCCCCTTCTCCCGGCAAGCATTTATAATATGCTCATTCTCAAATTGAATTCAGTTCATTGAATTCAGTGAATTTCGTTTAATGAATATAGTACAACATTAAGTACGGTGTAGTATAGTTTGAATATGCTAGACCTCTTTTTATACTGATTGCATATGATGTGCTGCAATTTGTTGAACTCGCAGCTTATTAAAAAATAATCACTACAAATGTTTGTATGCGATTTTATCAAAAATTTTTTAAATTCACAAAATTTCAGACAATTTTTTTCAAATGTGCTGTAGTGATGTTATCAATGCTCAATGGGTGGGGGTTAACACTGGCTGACTGACACAGAACACGAATAAGATATAGAAACAGTTAAGGCGGTCTTCTCATTCAAAACCCGTTTTTTGGACCCTTTTTAAAAAAATTCTTATTTGAAAACGCAAAGAATAATTGAAAACTTTTTTTATTTATTGTATTACAAAAGGTTCAAAGTAAATAAAAAAATTTTTTTGCCTCGATACGTGGGCTGTTCAAAAAGAAATGAGACTTCAAAGTTGGTGGTGAAAAAAAAGGTGTCGTCACGGCGGCCACGATTCCGGGTCTCCGGAGCGTCTGAAATGAAAAAAAAAACGGGGTTAGAATCAGTATAGATGTAATTCTCGGGTGAACCTCAAGCTTAATTTTGTGATTTTTTTTGACAAAATGGCGGCCATTCAAAAAAAAAATTTCAATTTCGGGTTTTTTTTTTGTAGTTTAGTGTAAAAAAAAAATAGTAAAAAATTTTTTAAAATTATGGTCGAGGTTCACCCGAGAATGGTGACAATTCTGCGTCGATTCCACTTTGTTTCATGAAAATCGGTTCAGCTGAACTGGAGATATCATGGCCGCCAGTTCGAAAAACGTGGGTTCGAGATAAACGCGTTTAAAGTTTGAAGTAATTTTTTTGGGGAAAAAAAAAAAAAATCAAAAATGTTTAAATGCAGTTTTAAAGAGCTGACAATTTTTACTTACAAATATTAGTCGGCGATGCCAGCTCCATACAGGCCACCTTCCTCTTTTTCGTAGAAACTGCTTTCTGCTGCCCTCTCTGCTCTGCGAGCCGTTCTGCCAGCTTTTGATGATGCCGCAGCTCGAGTCTCTGATCAGTTCAATCTGTCTTCATTGCGAGATAGTGCGTATTCGTATGCGTTTTTGCCAATCGCAATACCCATCAAACCCATAATTTTAAGTATGGGTATAAAACCGTCGTTGAAGAGGCACGTTGCAATGAAATTGGCCACTTCGATGGTGCGTGCGCCTGAGTTGATGTGTTTGGGCGAAAGTGACCAAAGAACAGAATTGTAGGACTCATTGGAATTCTGAGTTTCAGATTCAAGGCATCTTTCAAGCAAATTATCTGCCGACAGCGCTTCGTAAGCTGGTTTTATTACCTCCATCACCTTCTTGTCCATCAGACCTTGCTTCACAAAAAAGACTGTATCTTCTAAAGTATTTCGAATTTCTAAAAATCCTTTTAGGGGCATATTCACAACTACCCAAGCTATAAATAAATGCAAAAAGTTGAAAAAAAAAGTTGCTCAATGAGAAGACCCCCTTAATGTTGTCATAGCTTCTAATAGCTTCTGTTGTTTGTAGTTGATATTGATATCTAAAACACTATTTGATTTGAACCCGGTTGTAAATCATGTTATTAATTTCGTTAACAAACCTTCAAAAGATGTTAGACTCAATTTGACATTAATTTTGGAAAAAAATTCTTAAATATTTTTTTTTATTTATGCTCAAATTCACAAATTCACTATAGATTTTGGTTCAGGGTTGCAATCATGCTTAAATTTTTGACTTACTAAATCAGAAAATCTTTACAGATGTCGCTGTTAAGCTGTACAAAAAGACTTACCTAAAAGGGTGTCCAAGTGTGAAATTGAGACTAGGTTAAAAATGACTACCATTGCTATAAAAGCCATTTTTTGGCTTGTAAAACACGTTGTATTGCTACTTTCTTACTTATATAGAAGGAAAACTTCTACACAAAAAAGGAATCTCTGAGATTGCTTATATATTTTATTAACATTTTCAGCTCATCCTAATACACGTAGTGGGAACTGTTCGCGTTGTTAATTCTATATTATAATTATGTAGTGACAATATATTTAAGAATTCGAGAATTTTATGTTAGCTTTGTGGTTCGTGCATTACTATTAACATAGCCAAGACACAATCCAAGGCCAACAGATAAGGAAGAAAAGAAGAATACATACTTAAAAGGGGAGAGTAATGAAATCCCCAAAATAAAAATTCCCAAACACAAAAACTCCAATTTTATGAAAAATCCCCAAATACATAATCCCCAAATGCATAACCCCCAAACACGGAATCCCCAATCACAATATCCATTATCCCCAAAACAAAATATCCAGGAAAAAATCCCCAAAAATTTATCAAAAAACTAAAAAACTTATGTTATAATACAAAATACAAAAATAATAAATTGCATAATTATTACATTAACGTAAGGGTTCGTAAAAATCACTTTGGTATTTTCCACTTGTTAAAGACATAAGCGAAAAAATTATTAAATCGCATGCTCTGAAAAATTTTATTTTTTTTTTTTCTACAATATTTTCACGAAAATTTAGTTAAATATTAAATTTCAAGTGCAAAGGAGATTTAAATCGAAAAATCAAGTAAAGGAAACGAAAAATTATTTGTTGATGGATATGACTATCATTTCCATTCAAAAAATAAAAAGGAAGAATTTCGGTGGTCATGTGCAAAACGAAAATGTTTATTTTGCAAAAGTGTGGTAATTACAACCCTATGTAATAACCAACATCAAATAAAAAAGATGGCTACTAAACATATCCACAGTCCAATAAGCCATAGCTTACCAGTTTCAATTACAAATAATAACTTAAAGGAGACGTCTCGTTCATCTGGACTTCAACCATCCCAAATTATTAGGGAGGCTACCGTAGGCTGCCAATCTAACAGCAGAGTTTATCTCCCCACAAAGCTAGCACAAAAGGCCAAAGTTAGTCGTACTCAGAAAACTGAGGACTCAGTCAGCGAACCGCTTAGCATAGATGAGATAAATATACCAGAATATTTGAAATATGTGGAAGTGCAACTTTTCGTCAACTTTTTACAATCCAGGGACTGATTGATGGTCAGTTTTTTCCATTAATTTTTTGCTTAATGAGCAAGAAATCAAAGCCAGCGTACAACGAATTTTTCTACCAATTGTTTCATTTGGCTGCAGCTGAAAACATTAATTTAATGCCGAAGAGAATAATAACAGATTTCGAGAAAACAATCTCATTTTCAGCAAAAGAGTATTTCCCCGGCGCACAGTACAGAGGGTGCTTATTTCATTTTGTCCAGATCGTTTGGAGACGAATCTAAAAAGAAGGACTTGCTAAAAAATTCAGTATTCATCTTCGGATGCTTAAGAGCTTATTTTTTGTTCTACCCGAACACATCCTGTCTTACTACAAGAAACTTAATGAAAACTATAAAGACAGTGATTTTAAAAAAATAACAGCCCTAAATATGATCCTGATTTTTGGTGCGTTGCAGATTCTATAAAAGAAAACTTTCCACGCAGTCAAAACTCTATCGAGGCATGGCATCGTCGACTTAAAGTTATTGTGGGAAGGAAAAATTGTGGCTTTTACCAAATTTACCAAAAAGAAATGATTATTTCAAAAACTAACTTGGAGAAGTTGCAGTCGGGCCAAAGTATACCAAGGAAAAAATGCAGCATTCAACGTTTTAAAGTGTATTAAAAGAGTTTTAAAAAATCGAGTAAATATGGAAAAAATTGAATACCTTAAATCTATTGCATACAATATTTCGCTTTCATGTTGAATTTTCTTATTATTATTAATTTTACTTTTGTTTTATTAAATTTATATTTTTTCAGAAATTTTGAATTTTTCCAGCTTAAAACTCATTTGTTCATTAATATGAAAATTATACTAAATTTAATTTATTTATATTTAATTATAGTATAGTGCTTATATTATCTTTTATAAATATCAATTTTGAAATTACAAAAAAATAAAGGGTCCGCCAAATAACTTTTTTTTTTTTGAAAATGCAAAAAAAAAGAACTACGGAATATTTTCTCAAATTTTTTTTTTTTATTTGCATGTACCGGTTAATAATAGAAAATAATTTCATTCAAATGGCTGCCTCGGCTGGCCATGCAGTAGCCTACACTATCGGTCCAATTTTTAAGCACATTATCGATTGTGTCCAGCTGTATTTCACCAATGGCTTCACGAATATTGTCCTTTAAAGCGTCAATTGTCTCTGGCTTGTCGGCGTAACACTTATCTTTGAGGGCACCCCACAAATAATAGTCCAACGGTGTCAAATCGCAGCTCCGAGGTGGCCAAACGACATCAGCTCTGCGGCTGATAATGCGATCTTCAAAAACAGTGCGCAAAACATCGAGTGTAGCTTCGGCTGTGTGGCACGTAGCGCCGTCCTGTTGAAACCAAATGTTGCCAATATCCTCCTCTTCAATTTTTGTGAACAAAAATTCGTTCAACATGGTCCGATAACGATGGCCATTGACTGTAACGGCCACTCCTTGCTCATTTTCGAAGAAAAATGGCCCAATTATACCTCTGGACCAAAATCCGCACCAAACAGTGACTCGTTTTGGGTGCATCGGCTTTTCAATGTATGCGTGCGGGTTATCTGTGCCCCAAATGCGACAATTTTGCTTGTTTACATACCCGCCAATATCAAAATGAGCTTCATCTGAAAAGATGATTTTTTTGGCAAAATCGGCATCTTCTGTAAGTCGATCGCAGGCAATATTTCCCAGCGTTGTTCAAGCGAATACACAACCATATTCGTTCAGCGGAAGGATAAAACTAATTATCTGTGAAATCAGACATGTGCTTATTGCTACCATTCACGAAAAAAGCACTAGTTGAAAAAAAAAACGTTAGATGGCGGACCCTGTAAGTGCATTGAACATGATAATTTATTACTCGAAAAGCACATAACCACCAAATTAAGTTTAACAAGCCGCGATTTTTAACCTAACCCAAGCCTGTTAAAATAAATTTGTGGATTTTGTGTTTAGGGATTTTGTTTTTGGGGATTTCGTGTTTGGGGATTTTGTGTTGGGGATTTTATTTTTGGGGATTTTGTACCTAACCCGAAAATCAAATGTAGCTCTAAGATATTTTTTAAATAACTGTCGGAGTCCAACACATAAAACGGTCCAACACAGAAGTAAGCAGTAGAAAAATCTTACCCGAAGTGAAAAATTTTACAAGAAATATTTTTATAGAAGATTTTAACCCGCTTTTTCTTAAAATGGGCAAAAAAGACATAACAAAAAATATGTGTGTGGCCGCCACGCACGGTAGAAGTGAAACTTTTATCAAAAAATGGAATTTTTGGGAAGATTGCTAATTTATTTCATTTATATTCCCTCCTTCAGTGCAACCAAATGGTAAAAAAGTAGTGTGCCTTCATACCAGTAGTAGTTCAAGGAATGTCTTTTTTTTTTCATGAAGACAACTAGTATTTTCAACATGGCGATATCATGGGAAAATATCAATTGTACCTTTTGTTTATGGACAGTTACTGATAAGTTCAATATTCACTTACAGAATTGGATCACGGTTTTTTTTTTTACTTTCGTGACACAGTTGATTATCAAGAGGATTTTTTTTATTTTAATTTGGTGACTTAAGTCATCCCAGACAGACGACAGATCTTGCTGTTTTATTTTTTTGGTTTATTATATTTTTATTTATAAATATTAAAAAGAAAAAAATTTGTCGAAAAACCTGTGTCGGGAATAACGCACATTTCCCTTTCCGAACTCGCATCGAACCGCTACAATTCGACTGCAAGTTGAACGTGCTACCATCTCACCATTGCCTTCCTTACATCAAAGCGAACAAAATACGAACAAACCTGAAAGCAAGCATAGTATAGATCTTCCAATTTATTCCATCAGAATTTATTGTTTATCCAAAATAATCATCAATCGATTGTATAATTTGGGCTTTATTTACATAATTTATTTTCAATTTTTCTTAAAAAAAAAACAAAAAATGCCTGTATGATCGTAAATATTTTTAATTTTAAAAAAAAACACAAAATGTCAACCGATTTTCAATCGATTCGATATCGATTACGATTCGAAAAAGATACGTTTGACGGACGTAACGGTTACTTCGTAAACGAAGGTTCGCCTATGTTTCGAAATAATTCCAAAGCGATTAATTCTTCAACACAAATGCAAAGATAATTATATTTTCTACTTTTTTACTGTAAGGTGAATACTTTCGAATAACTTTTTTGGCACTTTCCGAATTTCTTTTATTATAACTGACGCTATAACACTGGTATGAAATAACTTTCGATTTTTGATCGCCAATTAGGAAAAAATAAGAAATTTTTCTTCGATAAAAGTTCATTGCAAACGAACTTACGCTGGGTGGGTTGGATATGCATTGACAAGTGTTAATTCTCGGCACAAAATTTAAGTAACATATCCTTCTTATATTTTAGTTTCGACCTACATATCGACCTACATATATTTATATAGAAATTAGCAGAAAATATATATATAGCAGCATGTACTATTTCCAAATCAATCAATGCAATCAATGTGAATTTATCAAAACTCATTTTGAGATATGCCTAAAAGTATGCTAATGTTCTGAAAAAAAGCTACATTCAGATTCAAATTTTAAGGCCGTACTGTACTTTCAGAGTATTGAACGAAAGACTCAATTCAATCATAAAAGAAGGAGAGATCTACTGATTGTTGATTTAACAGAAGTATGAGCTACTTAATTAACCCAGATAAACCCAAACTTTACTCAGCGCGGAAAATTTAAATTTTTTTGTGTAATTTGCCTAAAAATGGATAAAAAAAAAACATTTGTATACTTGAAACAAAAATTTTTTTATTGAATTATGTGTTTTTAGAGGCGTACTATGTAAAGGACATTGAGAAGATAGGGTATTATAAAAATAATTTACACCTTAGTGTGAAAATTCACGAAACACTTAGTGTGTACTCCCACATCGCATTTCAAGCATCTTGTAGTAGTTTTTTGGTGGCAGAATGCACATCGCGTTTGACGATCTTGAACTATAAGGAACTATAAGGTGGTCAAGGTGGCACCTGCGAGGTACTCGGATGACCTTTTTGATAATTTGAGCACTTACGATTTTGCTGCAGTAGCATTGTAGCAATTACTCGCCTAAAACTTAGCTGATCAAGTTGTCCTCCTTGTTCGCGATGTAAATGCCAGCTGTTTTAAAGTGCCATATCGATGCAATGAACCAGCAATGGAGTGTACCATTTTTTCCCTCTAATTGAAGAACTATAGAGGCTTATGTTTTGATCTGAACGATCCACGTCCCCCCATATTCGCGTTATACAAGTAAATAAGATGAGGTTGTTCAACTTGTACGTTTTTCTTTTCCTTTTGAGAATAACGTTGAACTGAGTGAATAGGCGAAACTCCAGTAATATTTGAAATAAGGCAAACCACACTATTATCATGCCATTTTACAGAAATAATATTTTGATTGGTGATTTTGGCATAGTCGATGCTACCCCGGCTCTTCTTTTTCAAATCTTTTGTGTTTATAAGAGGTGCTCCTTTCAACTGATTTTCTCTGATTGTTCCCGTTGCGTTGAGATTCCATTCTGTAAGTTTTTCGACCAGAGGGATAGAGCTGGAGAAGTTGTCAAAAAACAAATGAAACTTTTCTTCTGGCCACTTAGCACGCACAGCCTGAGCATATTCCAGCACTACTCCTGCACCAACACCAAGGTCTGCATAGTCTTTGCTTATGTTAGTTGACACCTCTTGATATGGTGTCTCAAAGCAGTTTATGTATCCTATGCGAGTAGTGCCAACCCAAAGCTTGTACCCATAACGAATCGGCTTAGCATGAATATACTGTTTGCAGCCATGACGGCCGTAGTAAGGAACCATAGCTTCGTCCACAGAATGCATTTCCTCTAGAGGGGCTTTTTCCATAAACTTTTTGCTTAGCAGATTAAATAATGGTCCATGTCATTATCGCACACGTGCCAATTAGATAAAATTAAATCAAAACGATTTCTGGTAATTGCTTCAGCAACCAAAACACTGTGCGCATCCTGTCCGGTTTCCCAATACATTTTGCGACTTGGCACTTGAACATAACCGCTGAGGATTATAACTCCAACAAACGCCATTATTTCAAACTTTTTAATGTCTCCGGGACGATTTTGTTTTAATGCATACTTATTTGTTTCAGTCAAAATCAGTTCAATTACTTCATCTTCGAAAAATTTAGAAAAAAATTTCCTTTGCAGTTTCGCAAACTTCAAAACATTCTCGTCTTTGAAAATTACTTTCTGCTGACGGTAAATCTTCTTTTACCCAACTGAACGTTTTTTGCTTCTTCGCTGGTGTTTGCTTGTTTTTTTTCTTGCTTGGTGCCAATTTAGCTTGTAGTACGCTTAACGGCAAATCGTCGTCGGAATCATCTGATGAAATAACTTCGGTATTCTTTTGGACTTGCAGTCTTATTCCGCTGGAGCTTGCAGTTGTAAAGGTGGCAAATTATTGATATAGACTGATTCCTCAGCACTCTTCCACTATCTTCATCAGTTATATCACCACATGCATTATTGGGTGGAAATATTGTGATTTCATCAGCCAAATTACCTATTTCTTCGTCGTCTTCCAACAAAGCAAGAGCTGCATGAAGCGATAGCCCTCTAAAATAAAATAACATTGTAGACATATAAGTTACTAATGTCCTATATATAGGACACCAATTTTCAATCGCTCAAATATTGAGTAATTTACAAAATATTATAATTTCAAAAACACTTTCTAAAAATATACTCATTTAACTTTAATTTTAGAATAATACTTAAATATTTATTGCACTTTTATATATTTAAATTTGCTTACCGTTCAAAGTGGTGGCGGCCGTGGCGTAATGGCTAGAGTGTGTGACTCTTACGCCAGAGAACCCAGGTTCGAATCCTCCATCCGACACAGAAAGTTTTTCAATTGAATTAATTTTTCTGTTCGGCGGTCACCTCTCTGCAGACAACGGCAAACCTCAGAGAGTAAAAACTGCCATGAAAAGCTTCTTGAGGACATAAGCATTAAGTTCGGAGTCGGCGTAAAACATGTAGGTCCAGTTCTCGATCATTTGTGTGCAAACATTTCACATCACACACAACACAATTGATCATAAGAAGCTCGGTCAAAGTCCTTACAAGGGCTGAAATTGCCATTTCGTTTTTTTTTTTTTTTTTTTTTTTTTACCTTTCAAACATGATAATTTAGCATTTTGCGAATTTCACAATAATCAACGTAAACAAGCACACGCTTTGACTGCAAAAATAACAATGACCGCTTTCTAACACGAGTGTGCACTCTCTACTGAACAAAAAGAAGCGTTTGCTGCCAGCATTGCCATTCGCTCGTGTGCATGATCGGACATAATGTGGGTGACCTACATGTAGGACAATAGTAACATCTGGGTTAAATATGTCTACGTGGCCGAGTAGTTAGAAGAGCCGACTATGGATCACATCGTACTGTGTTCAATCCTCAGTGGAAGCAGAAATAAAAAAAAATTTGAAATTTGAAATTTAATTAGTAATTTTTTCGTTTTTATACAAATAGTGCGGCGAATACCTGTGTTGTTGTTTTCATAAGGACCATTTCGTTACATTGGCTTTATGCCCCATCTAGCTCGCCGTATTATTGTAAATGCATGCGGCTATAAAAGTTTCACTTCAAAAAAGGATACTAGGGGATTAAAATATTCTACAAAAATATTCCTCATAAAATTTTAATATAGGTCTTTGAACACAACAACGAAGGCATACAGTGGGTGGCCAAATTATTAATTATTACCCATATTTGCATCAATAGCGACAGCTTGCAGAAAACTGAAACTTATCGAAGTGCGGCTATAGTCATGCATCAGCAATAAATAAAAATTCATTATAACGGTACTTGAAACGTAACCAATTTTGAATGTTGCTGCCTTGAATGCCATTAATAAAATGTTTTTCTGCATTTCATGGGCGGCCTTCATCAAAAAGAAATAAGGAGCGGCTATAGTTCTGCACCGCAGTGTACATTAACACTACTATTATTATGCTCACAGCTGTATAAATAGGCGTTATTTTTAATTTTCTAAGCTCTAATCGAATTTTTAAATTAAAACATTTGACACTATCACAATAATTCCTTGCGTACGATCAGCAGAACATAACGAATGAGCTATGAATGAGATAAAGAAAAAACTTGTGACGTGTGTTATTTTTCGGTTATCTAAGGTTCTTCTTTTAATTGAATTTGTTTTGCCAAAAACATTAACTTATTTCAAGTGTTGATGTTTTTGATCAAAATCTGGTATGTTTAAAAAAATTTTAACATACAGTTGATTCCAAATTTTTTGACATTAGAACTTCCGCAGATAAGCTCATGCGACCAAATGCTACGTATATTTAAAGCAATTTGATTGTATTCTTAACGCAACTGAAAATTTGACGCTGTTGCATAGATTGATTGAACTTTAACAACCAAAACTGGTTTCTCGTGACGCATCGTTAGCACTTATTTTTCATAAAGCATTTAACATTAACACATTACTAATAATTATTAGTAATAATTAATTGCTTATAATTTTTCAATATCTACACAAATAAAAAGCAAAATTTTTTTGGCCATATTGTGTTAAATATCGATTTTTAAAGCTGACACTTTGAAACGTCAATGAAACCAGGCATTGAGCCAATAAACAGATCTTTATCATATTTGAACTTTTAATTAGCAACTAAATTTAAAAGTTTTTTTTTATTACAAAAACTAATAATAAATTAAAAAGCCGCATTTCGTGAAATTACTTTTGAATAATACAAAAACTTCAAAAAAATTAGCACATTTCCCTTTTAACAACGATGAACTTAACTCTAAACTGCTTCGGATAAACGTAGTTGCTGCTTATGGACTAGCCACTACGACGCTTGCTTTCTGAAGCAGGCCCGTAGATAAGGGAGAAATTTTGGGTGTTCAAACCCCCCTTAGGGGCCAGAAAGTATAAAAAAATAAAATATAATCATTAATATGACATTTTTTATATGCGCATACTTAATGCGACTACGTCTCTCTTCAGTAACAGTATAAACAGCAACAGCAACACGCATAAGATATCGTATAAAGTTCGATACAGTCAATTGAGCCTTGTCCATCACCAGTGATTTAAGAATCTATTGCGTTGGAAAGTATTAAATGAAAGTTAGGAAAAAATTTACCTTTAACAATTGTTTTAATTGTGGTTTTCTAAAATTTAAACCATTTGTGTTAAGTGTTATTCTATTGATTAATTTATTGTGCCAAAATACTAAAACCATTTCAGTTAATTAGCTGCAGAAACCGCAATTAAAAAAGGCCAGAAAGGAGGAAAGTAAATCTTTGTTTTTAAGGAATTTTTTTCTTTTATCAATTTCCGTCCTTATTATGACGACTTCTTAATATTCTTTAATACTTTGATCCAATGTTACAAAATTAAATACGAGTTATTATAAAAAGAAGATGACATTAGAACTACTTTGCTGATGTACCAACCGAGTGCAGCGCTGCCAGTATGGTGTAGTGGTCAATGTGTGTGGTGTTCATTCTAGAGGGTGTCCCGCAATTGAGTGCAACTATTTACGGAGCTGAAAGGTTATGTTGAGCTGAGCAAAAAATCGTATCGGAGGGGGAAGGGTCTATTTTCACATTCTTAGGATCTACAGGGTTAATTAATATTTCACGGCTTTGGATTATTTCACCGTTACCGAGCTGCGATCGTGTGAAGATGAAATCAATCGGTTGAAACTACCAAATTTAAACTTTGAGTGCAAATTTTTTTATTTAGAACAATTTTGTAACTTCATTTTCATTTTCTTTTCAATGACATCAAAAACATAAACATATCTTTAAAAATTAAAAAAATTGGCTGTACTTAAAAAAGTATACTTATTAGAAAACAATGATAAATAATGGCATTACAATTAGTTATGCAGTAGATAATATCATTGTTTTCTTATGAGTATAATTTTTTTAGTACAACCAACTTTTTTATTTTTTAAGATATGCTTATGTTTTTGTTGTCATTGAAAAGACAATTGAATAAATAACAAAATTGATCTTAAAAAAAATTTCATTTATTACGCGAAATTCTGAGAAATTTGGACTCAAAATTGAAATTTGATAGTTTCAACCGATTAATTTCATCTTCACACGAGCACAGCTCGGTAACGTTTAAGTTGGTGGAGTTTTTTTGTTATGCCGCTAGAAAGGTGATTTTATTGCCTTTATAATGAGCTATCAAAATAAGTTTTATGTAAGTTAGTTTTTCTGCTAGAAACAATAACGTAAATCAAAGTCGTGAGTTATTAATTAACCCTGTAGATCCTAAGAATGTGAAAATAGACCCTCCCCCCCCCCCCCCTCCCATACGATATTTTGCTCAGCTCAACATAAACTTTCAGCTACGTAAATAGTTGCACTCAATTGCGGGACACCCTGTATATTGAAATTATTAAATGGTTACAATTTTAGCTAAATCATAATAATGTAATATTATATTTCGTTTGCATTGTAGAAAGCGTTCAAGAATATTTAGAACCTAAAAAGTGTCCAGAACTGCCTTTGGAACCGGCAGTTGCAGGAGGTGGTAGTATTGACAGTAATGTTAAAAGCGGTCGTATAAGTAGTGTTATTAAGAATATTTCACTTTTTATGTTAATAATTCTAAGTTTGTGTATTTTTTGTGTATGATTGTAGAAGTTGTTCCAGAAACAGAAATTTCATTTGATACATCGGAACTGCCTTCGACTTCGGCAGTACATAAAGGAGCAGTTTCATTTTATTTCATTTCAAGTTTTCAAAACATTTAAAATTCTCTTCTCTCCCTTCCCCCCACTTTTAATTTTCCTGTCAGTGGTTCTCGTAATCTACGATTTAAGCTGTCTTGGTTGAACCGTTGGCATTAGTTAGCTAACGCCTAATTGAAAAACGGAGCTTATTGAAGTTTTGCGTTTTTTTTTACCAACGACGCGGGATCTCAACCTCTTGGGACTACAAAAATTTTTAAAAATAAAATTTTCAAACCTCTTGAATGTTGTCGAAAAAGTCAATTAAATTTAAAAATTTTGCTAAGTGATCTGTTAAAGTTTAGGAGTACGGATTTACTTATAAGAAAATGTTAGTGTTCTTATCGTGGTAATTTTTCTAGTAGTTTCTAGAAAATATCGCTTGAAAGGAATTTGCATTGTAGGTCACATTTCTAATGGTGTGGAAAATTTTTACAAAATTACTGTTTATATACCTTTCCTTGGTGCAACAATTTACAACATGGAAGTACTGGCTTTTGTCATCGTTCAACTTGATTTTGATGACATCCGAAAACAAGGAACAATCAAAATTTTTAATTAAACAATATGCAAGAATTCTGCCTTGCTCTGGTAACATTACCATACGAATAAATTAAATCAGAATTCAGCAGTGTATAGGTGAAGGAGTGCAATTGATATTTGAAATATATTTCTATGGGCGATTTCTATGGGAGATCTATGGGCGAGTACCGCTTAAATGGTTGTGCATACTTAAGAGTACATAGAGATAGCAAAGTCACAGAGGATGATGTCTTGTCAGAATTGCCAAAAAAAAAAAGGAGAAGACTTAAACAAACTTATATCGTCACTACTGTTAATGTCATCACTGTCAACCTTAACACTCTTAAGGCTTGCACTGATAATATCTGCATTGCTGATTCAGATATCAGGCAAGCAGAAACAGCAACATTTTTTTTTTTTTTTTGTAGGGACTTCCAAAAGGGTGTCAGATAGGAAGTAGGTGTGTACAGATGAAATGTTAAAGGGCAAAAAATAATAGGTCCAGCTCATATGTTTTGGCCCTACTAGGGAGTTAATTCGGGAGAGATATGAACTATAATTGACAGTTTTTGTGTTTCTTGTATGGGGACCCCCAGGAAGGTGGCTGGAAGGGAAAAAATAAAAGGACCAGCTCATATAAATTAAGGTTTTCGAAATAAAAACACTTGATTTAATTGGCACTATGTGCCAGTGTAATAACTTTATTGGATGCTCTTCTTAGACTAACTTAAACAACTCCAAATAAACTTATTATATCTTCCTATACTTGTCGCTTCAGCTGCGCTTTTGTCGTTGATATTGTTGTTGGACTTTTAGCTGCACCTTAGTGGTTGTTGCTATTGTTCTTGTATTGCCTGCACTGCTATTGTTGTTGTTGTTGTTGTACCGGTTGAATCTGCTGTTGCAGCGCTGCCGTTATTTTTGGCTTGCTGCTGTTATATTTTGTTGGCTCAGCATTTGGCTTATGTGGGAATGGAATATGCGGCAAAATTGACAAATTGTCACGTACCATCCTCGTATTACAACTGGAGCGGATACGTGTGTTAACTTCTCCCCCCGTTAAGAGGAGCCGTCCCCGGTTTCTTTTAAAACTCTTTCTAAGGCTATGACGTTGTTAATCTTCTTGCGACGTTTTGTGATTAACAAAACTATAACAATGATTACGACTGTTACTATCGAAGAAATGAAAATTAGTAGCCATTGCGTAGATTGTTGATGGATTAGTTCTTTCAGGCTGGCAATATGGCCAATGTTTTTTATATTAACTTCATGCAAGTACGGAAGTGATAACAGCGTAACATGTTCCGTGATATTGACAAATTTAACTGATGCGGGTTGAGGGTGTGAATGACTGATTTTCTTCCAATTCGTAAAAGTTGTACCGTTTATGGTTATTTCACTTTCGAAAGTTACAAGAAGGGTTCCATGCATCAAGATTGCTGAGTTATTTCCTTCCTGTATCTCAGCTGTCTGATCATTCACAATTACTAGTCCATCATCGATCTCTTCAACTGGTGTTATATGGTACGCCGAAGTGGTCTTGCAGGTTGCGAAATTATTGTTCAGTAATTGTCGCACGCAGGAGTTTCCTTTTAGAGGTTGGCAGAATGTGATTGTGGCTGCATCTCTGCAATTTCCGAGAGGTTCATGTAATATTTTGCAGTTGGCAACGGTATTTGTCTCTAACATTAGGATCTTATGTTTACTTATTACAGGCAATATCTTAATTTTACTACATATTTCTTCAATTTTTGGATACTTGATTACGAAATGGATACTATTGCTATCTTGGAATATTTTCTGTTTTGAAATACTTAAAATATCACTTATACTAATATTTGCAAAGTGTTCCGCGATTAACAAATTTTGTATTTCAGTACTATCTAGTATAATAGGATTTATTACATTAACTTTTCCAAGAATGACCGAATAGATGGTATCCTCAATACTCGTTATTATGGCCTTGTTTCTGGCTATAGCTAGTTCGAATAGGTGTCCGGTATCTATTTCTTTTTTTATTGTAACATTGAGAAGCTTGTTTACCGTCTTTGTTAATTGGTTAATTCTAATCTGCATTTCGGTATTTATAAGGACCTGTCTTTCATTAGCCTCTATTAAAGCTTCCTCCTTAGTGGCCACCTGATTAAAATCATCGAAATCTGGGGTGCCAGCAATGTATTTTAGTGCCGTTCCCAAAAAATTGATGCTTCGCGATTGTCGATGGTGGATTCTGAGCGCGCTAAGTAGGTTAAAGATCTGATCCACATCTGCTTTAAGTAATTTTCTCATGTGCGACTGTGGGAAGTGGTCGAGTAAGTTTTCGGTATCATGGGCTATGGTTTCATAATCGGTCAGGTTTGTTCTATGCAGTAGGAACCCGTAGCTATTGTAAACAGCCACTGCTCCATCGGTTATCGGAATGTAGTGTGAATCGGTGTAATTCAAAAATTTGGCTCGTTTCGCTTGAGCGATTGCCAGTATAAAAAGCCTGAAAATACAAGAATATTACCTTATATTACTTTTATGGACCTCTTTACCCTCAATCAATAAAGTAGTTCCTAAGTCTTTTTCAACTACTTTTTCGATATAGAGCTTTGTAAATTTGTTCCCTATTCTTCTATTCGTTTTAACATAAACCTTTTCCCCTGGTTCGAACTGTCTAGTTTTTTTCCCAGAATTGAGTCTCTGCAATTCTGCGTGTTGCGCTTTAGCTATTCTTGATTCGATTTCTTTTCGCAGAGCTTCGGGCATAGAATGGACAATATCTATCGGTCGTTTATTTGTGGTAGAATGAATTGTCCTGTTGTATTTCACAGTGGCGAGTAGAATTAAGTCAATCGTGTCGTTTATACCTTGTGTTAATTTTGTACATCTGGCTATTTCTGAAAGCGTACTGTGGAATCGCTCAACCTGTCCGTTCGTAGTGCTATGATGTGGAGGTGTTGTAAATATGTTTATCCCAAAATGGTCTCTTACTAGCGAGCTAATTGTATGTGAATGGAAAGATTTTTCATTATCACAGACAATTGTCTTGGTGTCCTTGAAAAAATTTAAAATTTGTAGTATGGGTTCTTTAATGTCAACTATTGATCTGGAATTTATTGCCGAAACTATGGCAAATTTTGAGAATTTATCAACACAAGTTAGGAAGTGTTGATTGTCAGTAGAGTAGATGTCGATGTGCAAAATTTCACCAGGCCTTTGAGGTAAGGGTGTTTTGCCAATCTCCGGGTTCGGAGGGTGACGCTGATACTTTGCCTCCCTACAGATTCTACAATTTGAAGTTATTTCTTTTAGGCTCTTACGCATGTCAGGGAAATAGTAATCGTCCAGAACTTGTTTAAGGTTTTCTTGCACCGAACGATGGGCTCTATTGTGCTCCGCTTGCAAGATTTCCCTTTGGTCATTTTTATTAAAGATGTCTGTCACCTGCTTTGCTGCACGTAGGAATTTAACAGCAGGGAATATTGAGATAACTTTATCCTGAATCTTGGCCAAGGTAGGTAGGTCACACAATACTCCGTTGACTACGTTGGGATTGACGCATGACCTAAAAGTCTTCAGAAGATTATCTATATTGGAAAAAACAATACGATGTCTAACTTGGGATTTGAAAAGTATTTTTGACGTAGTTGTTTCAGTATTTCCTTCTTCTAGGATAAGCTGATTTCTGAAACAGTTTATGGGATTCTCAACAGTGGGAATTGTTTTTGTCAGTGACTCCTCACTGTGGACCGTGTTTGATGAATTGCTAGAGTTTCCTAAAGCATTGATATGTTGCCTCGACAAGGCGTCGGCTACAACGTTCGCCCTACCAGGTTTATAAAAGAATTTGGGTGAAAATTCCTCAACAAACGCTCTCCACCTTTTCAACTTTGAGTTAGGATTTTTATCTGATATAGCGAACGTGAGAGGCTGATGGTCAGTAAAAATACTCAACTGCTTAACACCATAAAGATAATTTCTGAGCTTTTGTAAAGCCCAAACTATTGCGAGCAGTTCACGTTCATTAGTTGCGTAATTCTCTTCAGTCGAAGAGAGAGTCCTGGAAATCATGGTTATAGGCCGTCCCTCTTGAGAGAGAACTGCTCCTAAAGCATGTGACGATGCATCTGTGGTTAGTTCGAATGGCTTTTCGTAATCAGGATAAAGTAGAAGTACGTCCTCTGACGCCAGTATTTCCTTTATTTTGCTAAAGGCTTTTTGTGCTTCTTGATCGAAATCTATCCGAACGTTTTTTGATTGGTTAGCACCAATATTTCCATTTTCGCCTCGCAAGTATCTTGTTAGCGGTTTAGCAATTAACGCATAGTCCCTGATAAATCGTCTGTAGTAACCAGACAATCCAAGAAATGATCTTAAGCCTCGGAGTGTCTTAGGAACCTCGTAATTAATGATATCCTTTACTTTGTCCGGACAGGTTTTCAGCCCGTTCTTGGAAACAACGAAGCCAAGGAATTCCACCTCTTCTTTGAAGAATTTTGTTTTTTCTAGTGAAATCCTCATGTTAGCTTCAAAAAGTTTCTTCAAGACACGCCTTATATCCTTCGTATGTTGTTCATAGCTAGAGGAGAATATAATTACGTCATCTATGTAAACGTGACAACTTTTGCCTATCTCGTCCCTAAGAATGTCGTCAATTGCTCGCTGAAAAATGCTTGGAGCATTTTTCAATCCAAATGGAAGTCTACAGAACTCGTACTTGCCGTTATTGACAGAAAAAGCTGTCTTTTCTCTGTCACGCTCAGCGAGATTTATCTGGTGGAAGCCAGACTTGAGATCTAGAGTAGTAAAGTAGGAAGATTTCCCTAAATTTGAGAGAATAACCGAGGTGTCCGGAATCGGGTACCTGTCGCTTGTTGTTTTTTCATTGAGTTTCCTAAAGTCAATGACCAAACGCATTTTACGCTCTCCTGTCTCAGTGGTTCCTTTCTTGCCTACGACCCATATTGGATTGTTATACGGAGAGCGAGAAGGCCTAATGATACCGTCTCGTAGTAGTTCGGAAATTTCCTTATTCACAAACTCGGATGCGGCTATTGGGTAAGGATAGGACTTGGAGTAAACTGGTTGGTCATCGTTTGTTCGGATTGTCGCTACGATATTGGTATTATAGGGCAAGGCTTCATTTGGATCTGCAAAAACTCCTGCCTGTTCTTTGATAATGAGAGAGACTTGTTTTTTGTGATTTGGGTTTGATAAAATATTGTTCACCTCGCGGCAAAAAAAATACAAGAGGGCTTCCCGTTTATTATTGTAGCAAATCATTCCTTTTTTCATATCAAGAGTCGCACCAATTTCCTTGAGAAAATCGAAACCGATAATGCCATCGAATGTTTGGAGTGACGGAAGAATAAAAAACTGAGCGTTTGTGTCGAAAATATTCATGGTGCACTTTCTTTGGATTTTTTCGGTACCGTGAATTGATTTAACTAGGAATGGATTTTCAATATGCTTGACACCTTTGAGGGTTTCTAAATTTGTAATGTAATTCTTTGCGGCACCCGTATCTATTAAGAATTTTAATTTCCTCAAAAAGTTTATACGCAGCATGGGCAGCCTGCCTCCATGATACGTAGGTGGCTCTATCGCCACCGAACTCCGGTAGTGATTTTATAAGATCGAGTGATTCCTCACATCTGACGGTCGGGTCAATTGTTACTGGTTCGTATTGCGTAACGGTGGTCGGTGTTTCTAGGGTTTTTAATCTAGCGGTCAACTCGTCGACGGAACCCTGGAATTCTCGTCTTGTTTGTTCCGTTGCAGCCCTTATTGCGGCATTAACGATGGCTTGAAGAGCTTGAGGATCCATCTCAATCGTTACAACTTTCTTTATTACTAACTATTTGTTATCTTTATTTTCAGATTCTAGGTTTTCTTCAACAGTTAATTGACTGAGATTTAGTAAAAGTACAAGGGTTTTTTCTTCAAAAAAAACTTTTTAATTAATTTAAAATTTTTCTAATTAATTCAAAGACATACAAAACATCTGGAAGAACTCAATTCTTAAGTAAACATTCACTTACATATAAAATATTCTACTCATCATTTCTTAAAATCTCGATTGCTTCGGTGGGTGCAACAAATACGGGATATTCTCTGCAGCTGCGGCAGTAATTGACTCCTTCGTGAATTAACGAACGTTTTTCCTTTCTCGTTTCAGGTAGGTACTGGAAGGTTTTTTCCAATTCAGTTCTTTTCAGAAAAATTTTAGATATTTTTCACTTGTTTTTTCCAGTATTGAAAAATTAAGATTTTTTCACTTCAGTTTTATTTTTCAGAAGATTTTAGATTTTTTTACTTCAGTTTTTTAGTATAGAAAAATTTAGATTTTTTCACTTCAGTTTTATTTTTCATTAGATTTTAGAATTTTTTACTTCAATTTTTTCAGTATAGAAAAATTTAGATTTTTTCACTTCAGTTTTTTCATTAGATTTTAGAATTTTTTACTTCAATTTTTTCAGTATAGAAAAATTTAGTTTTTTTCACTTCAGTTTTTTCAAAAAAGAAAAATTTAGATTTTTCCACTTCAGTTCGTTTTTCAGGAGATTTTGGATTTTTTCCACTTCAGTTTTTTCAATATAAAAAATTTTACGTTGTTTTTTTCCAATTTAGAAAATTTTTACGCTGTTTTTTTCAATATAGAAAATTTTTAACGCTGTTTTTTTTCAATATAGAATTTTTAACGCGAGTTCGAGCTCACTGGCCACTTTCAATTTTCCTTTTTATAAAGAATTTTTTTAGTGGCCCCACGTTGGGCGCCAATTAAGGTTTTCGAAATAAAAACACTTGATTTAATTGGCACTATGTGCCAGTGTAATAACTTTATTGGATGCTCTTCTTAGACTAACTTAAACAACTCCAAATAAACTTATTATATCTTCCTATACTTGTCGCTTCAGCTGCGCTTTTGTCGTTGATATTGTTGTTGGACTTTTAGCTGCACCTTAGTGGTTGTTGCTATTGTTCTTGTATTGCCTGCACTGCTATTGTTGTTGTTGTTGTTGTACCGGTTGAATCTGCTGTTGCAGCGCTGCCGTTATTTTTGGCTTGCTGCTGTTATATTTTGTTGGCTCAGCATTTGGCTTATGTGGGAATGGAATATGCGGCAAAATTGACAAATTGTCACGTACCATCCTCGTATTACAACTGGAGCGGATACGTGTGTTAACTTATATCTTTCTAGGAGTCGATTGAGGAGTGATATATGGAAACCCCCAGAAGGATGGCAGATAAAGGATAGGTGTGTTGAGAAGAAATGCTGAAGTGCGAAAAATAATAGGACCAGCTCACATATTTGACCCCTCTAGGGATAAATTCGGGAGAGATATAAACTATAATCGACAGTTTTGTGTTTTTTGTATGGATCCATCAAAAGAGTGTCAGATACGGGTTAAGTGTGTTTAGAAGAAATGTTGTAGGGCAGAAAAATAATAGGACCAGCTCATATATTTGACTCCTCTAGGGGTCAAAATTCACCTTAGAGGCAAATGTACAACCCATTATTTCTTTCTCCTTAACATTTCTTTTGAGCACATCTCACCTCTATCTGCCACCCTTCTGGTGGTCCCCCAATAAAAAACACCAAAAAAAGAAAAAGTAAGCAAAACAAGAACGAAGACAAAACAAAAAATTCTACTTAATCTACCAACAAAAATCATGACAAATACAGCAACTAGGGTATGCAAAACCGGTTCGAAGTATTCGGCGTGTTTGTTTGTTTTTTTTTTTGTAAAAAAACCTTCCAGGTTTTTGGCAGAATGCAATTTTTCGAATTATTTGTAAAGCGGTTTTTTTTTTTGCTCAAATTATTCGTCGAGCTCTAATAAAAAAAAAAAAAATATTCAGAATCTAAAATCTTAAGGTGTAAAATTTTTAAAATAACTTTTTTAACACTTTTGAGCCATCTTGTTCATTATTTACAACAACTTTTATAACAAACTTTTTTATGAAAGCGAAATATATGCCTCGGACTTAAGGCCTAACTATAATAGACACATGCTGGCGTACTCTAATGCCAAAAACTAAATGGAAAGTCAGCCGGCTGTTGTCAGAATAAAAAAATACCATGCATTGACTTTGAAAAGTGTCACAATATAATTTGCGGTTTTGTTTGCGTTAATTGTGCGATATTTTTTAAATAAATACACAAAATAATATAAAAAAAAAATAAACAATCGCCGCCTTTGCTGTTTGGCTTGAATAATTTGTTTAATAAATTTAAATAAAAAAATCTTTATTGTAAAACTCTAAAACTGTAAAGCTCTACAAAAAGCCAATGAAAGTTAACGAAAATGTCGCAATTCCAATTATGGGTATGCTCATATATTTATATGGGTTCGCTTTTATATTGACAGATCAGTCTGCCAGCATGTGGCTATTATAGTCAGGCCTTTACTCGTAGATGAGAGCGACGACTATGACCATGATACAATAATAACAAGGTTGGAGTGACAGTTCTCTTGCCCACTATCATTTGTCACAAACAATTCTGTTGTGACAGGGAATAACAACTCAAAATATCATAAAAAAACGATATTTTAATTGCACTAACTACAACCCTATTTTCTGAAATATATGAACCGTTATACCAACGAAATATGTATGTGCAAACATAAGTGGTTATCTATTCTGTGCAAAAAATTGATTTCTTAATCCTTCCAAAGATTAACAATAAAGAAAACAAGTGATAACGCCCCGAAAATCGGGAGTTCTTCCCTACTTTATTTTGGAAATCACACTTTCTCATTTACATTAGAGCGAGGTTGTGTTTTAGGTCTTTTTGCCATTTTTTCAACTTTAAACGCACTTATCTGCTAAAAGCTATCACTTTTCAAAAATCTAATGTTTGAAAAGATTTTCTGGAATAAGGGAACCCTTACAGGAATAAATATATAGAAGAAGATGCCATATCGTTTTTTTACGGCACTTTTAGTTAAGTCGTTATTCCTTGTAGCCAAAACGAAAATGATTTAGCAGAAAATAGGTGGCAAGTTAAACTTTGTATTGATTTTGACAATTGATGGTCGTCGCTCTGAGAAAATAGGCAATTGTCAATGCTACCTGGTATAATTATATCATAACTATGACTAGGAGGGCAACGAAGAAAGTTTGGTAGCGTAGCTTTCTGCTACTTTAAAAGAAATTCAAGCTTCCACGACAATGAAAAATTTTTGTATGAAATTTTAAAGATGAATTAATTTATTTCATTTGCATAGATTTTTCTAACCGTTACACGTTTTCCCCCCCCCCCCCCCCCCCCCCCCCCTTAAACAAATTATTGGAGCTAGTGTCTTTTTATAAGGTTTTTCTTCCTCCACTTTAAATACATTTTTTAATCATTTCTGCATTACAAAATTTTTCTTGCAGTCTATACAAATGCCTGATGCTTCACCGGAACCCAGCGGCCATATGATCAAGCTCGGCTGGATAATGGGTGTCATGATACCGTGCCTACTCAATATCTGGGGTGTAATGCTTTTCCTGCGTCTCAGTTGGGTAGTGGGTGAGTCTGGAATATGGCAATCGCTGTGCATCATTGCAATATCAGCTTTGGTTTGCGTCATCACAACACTTTCGCTATCTGCTATCAGTACGAATGGCGAAGTAAAGGGCGGCGGTGTCTACTTTATCATCTCTAGATCATTGGGACCTGAATTTGGCGCTTCGGTGGGCGTGGTTTTTGCCTTTGCAAATGCGGTTGCTGCATCGATGAACACGATTGGTTTCTGCGATTCTCTCAATGATCTGTTGAGTAAGTTGTTGGAGTTGTATTATAATTTATTGTTTTATAATATTAACACTTGCAGAAAGTCACGGCTTGAAGATCGTGGATGGTGGCATTAATGATGTACGCATTGTGGGCGTGGTTACTATAATTGTGCTTATACTTGTATGTTGCGTCGGTATGGAGTGGGAGGCAAAGGCACAGAATTTCCTGATAGTCACAATTATTTTGGCAATATTTAATTTCTTAATTGGTGCTGCTATTGGCCCCAGGGGTGAGGATGAAGTCGCCAAAGGATTTGTGGGCTTCTCCTGGGATACGTTGAAAGAAAATTTTAACTCTGACTATCGCTACTCGGAGGGTGTCGATCAGGATTTCTTCAGCGTTTTTGCCATCTTCTTTCCCAGTGTAACGGGCATACAAGCGGGTGCAAATATTTGTGGCGATCTTAAAGATCCTGGTGGTGCCATTCCAAAAGGCACTTTCTGGGCTTTGCTTATATCGATGTTTTCCTACGCATTGTTTGTGTTTTTTGCGGGCGGTGCTGCAGTACGTGATGCTTCGGGAAATATTGCAGATCTTATCAATGGCACAGTCGTTGGCACGCAGCTGCCATGCAGATTGAATGATGTGAATTCTCCTAGTTAATTATGTGAAGTGAGAAAGCATTTCATAAATTTTTTTTTCTTATTTTTGCAGAGTTGTCAATATGGACTCTCAAACTCTTACTCCGTAATGCAGTTGATGTCTGTTTGGGGTCCTTTAATCTATGCTGGCTGCTTTGCCGCAACACTCAGCACAGCGCTGACGAATCTGTTATCGGTGCCACGTCTGGTGCAAGCATTGGGCATTGATCAGATATATCCCGGTTTGATTTTCTTCTCCAAGCCCTATGGCAAGCATGGCGAACCTTATCGCGGCTATGTGCTAACCTTCCTAATCTCGGCTGGTTTTTTGGTCATCGGCCAACTGAACGTGATCGCACCGTTGATTTCAACTTTCTATTTGGCCTCGTATGCCATGATTAACTTCTGCACATTCCATGCAGCCTTCGTAAAGCCATTGGGTTGGCGTCCAACATTTAAGGTTTGTTCGAACTAATCAAAAAATAATTTTATTTTTGTTCTCTTATTAAGTACGCTATTTTTTATAGTTTATGTCCGCTATTTTGGATATACAAAAAAAAACTTGCCTCGATGTGCTGAATGCGTGGTATCATGTGCCGCATTAAAAAAACAAATTTTTCTAATGATATTATTTTTGACATGGTTAAAATTAAATTTAAATTTTTCAAAAATTTAAAAAATTGTGCTATGTGCTCAGGTTGTGCTACAATGACGCATATTTGTTTTTTAATAATAAATCCAAAATGGCGAAGCTAACTTTAGGCAGATGTCTGCTGATTATAACAATATTTTTTTCTAATACATAATTTTCATTATTCTTTTTCGCAGTATTATAATATGTGGGTCAGTCTATTCGGCTTTGTGCTCTGCGTTGTTATAATGTTCATGATCGATTGGATGTCTTCACTCATAACGCTGGTGATCATATTTGCACTATATTTGATCGTCATGTATCGAAAACCTGAGGCCAATTGGGGCTCTTCTACTCAGGCCCAACAGTATAAGGGTGCTTTGACTGCCGTGTATCGTTTACAAAATGTTTCCGATCACGTCAAAAACTACCATCCCCAGGTTTTGGTGCTCTCGGGTGATCCTAAAATACGTCCACCGCTCATTGATTTTGCCTATTTACTCACCAAGCACAACTCTTTGATGTTTGTTGGAAATGTGATACCGGTAAGCAAGTTAAAATTGTAAGTTAAACGCTTCTCAACTAATAACTATTGGTTTTAAGGTGCGCATTGGCTATAAGAATCGTCAGAAACTCATTAACGAGGGTCAGAAATACTTAGATGCACGCAAAATAAAAGCTTTTTATAATGTTGTCGACGGTTTTCCTATGGAAGATGGCGTCAATGCCATGATTAAATCTACTGGCTTTGGAAAAATGGCGCCCAACATTGTGCTCTTGGGCTACAAATCGGACTGGCGTCAATGCCGCAAAGATGAAGTAGAGAGCTATTTCAATATATTGCAGTAAGCGAAGTGGAGAAAATATGAGAATTAAAATATTCACTAATTTCTTCCCTCTACATAGCAATGCATTTTCGTTACGCATGGGTGTGGCAATATTGCGCTTGCCTAATGGTTTGGACTTTTCTGATTTGAATCCTGAAATACCGATGACAACAATGAATGGCTTTGGCCACGAGAACACCGCAAATGCGCAGGGTTTCGCCAATCTGCTAATGCCACCATCGAATGCAGCTGCCGAACTGTTGCATGTGGACTCCAATTTAAATTTGGCCGGTATGGAAAGCGCCACATCAACTATTACAGTGCCACAACCGGCGCCAATGCCAAATATTAGCCGCGCTAAGAAGTTCAGCATAATACCAGATGATGGCATTACTTATTTGACGAAAAATGGCTCAGAGGTACCTAAAAATGTGCTTGATGCAGTAACGGTTTTTACGCGCAAGCAACACAAGAACACAATAGATGTCTTTTGGCTCTACGACGATGGAGGTGAAGTGAATTAGCCCACTTCGTTTTTTTTTAAATATATTTTAATTTTTGTTATCATCCAACTAGGCCTGACTATGTTACTGCCATACATAATATCCATGCGTTCTAGTTGGCAGCACTGCAAGTTGCGTGTCTTCGCCTTGAGTCATGGCAAGGACGATGAGCTGGAGGAGAAAAAGTAAGCCTCTATAATGCTTTACTAAATTTACTACCAACTCATTAACAATATGCAATTTTTTTTTTTAGCATGAACAATTTACTCACAAAATTCCGCATCAAGTACACGGAACTTATAATGCTCAAAGGTCTGACCGATCAGCCTAGACCTGAAACTCTAGCCAAGCATCAACGACTTATACAGAATTTCTGTCAAAGTGACTGCAATGAATTTGGCATCACAAACGAGGAATTGCAGTCAATGGAGGAAAAAACTTACCGACAGCTGCGCATACATGAGTTGGTAGCAGAGCATTCATTGGCAGCAGGCTTAATTGTTATGTCTCTGCCAATGCCTAGAAAGGTAAAGATTTAATTAGTATATTTTTCTCAAATGCTAAATTGTTTTTTTCTTACCTATTAAAGGAAGCTATATCTGGACCTTTGTACATGTCTTGGCTGGAAATGCTAACGCGTGAAGTTAGCTGCCCAATAATTCTAGCTCGTGGCAATCAAACGCCGGTGCTGACGTTTTATTCATAGTTTTTGTACATTATTTAAAACTTATGTTTTGCTGTAGTATTATTTAAACTTAAAAGTATCAAATTTATTTTTAAATTAGAATAAGTTAAAAAAATAGAAAAGAACCAACAAAAATAAACTTTCATATTTTATTAAACTTCAGCTTTAAATATTTATGTATTCAACAATAATATGGAGGACATTCAAGTTATTTTTTTCACTGCTTTTCACATTCACAGTGATAAATCTTCTTCATTTATTTATTAATAATAAGCGCGTCTCGGATTATTCTGCAAAGTAAATGTTTAAGAAATAAAGTTGGTAGTTTTATTAAGCATATTTTTTTACCAATGGATTTGGCCGAAAACGATAGGCCAACATCATGCGTTTACGATAGGCATCATATTCATTGTCACAATTCTCAGGTGTGGCGGCACTGATGACTCCCAAGCCCTGGTTACCATCACGTTGAGGAGCTCTAATAAATATATAAAATTAAGAGTTATAACCTGGCCGGTATATTTTTTCTTTTTTTTTTTCTAAAAAATATGTTTCTTATATTCAAAATAAAAGCATTAGATTATACGAGGGGAGCTCCAAAAATTTACAGAATGCAAAGGTTGTAAATTAAATCAAACAAGAAAATATAACAATAGGACATACGGGAGTTTTTCCAAAAAAAAAGACACCTTTTTAAAGAAATTTTTTTGAAGCAGTATTTTATTTTAGATAAGAGAATTTTTTTGCATTATTAAAGTACTAGCTGGATACCCGGCTTTACTCGGGAGTTTATATAAATAATTTTTGAATTCATTCGTCGATTCAAAAAAACTTTTAAGAAACTATTGAAGGAATTATGTGTGCATCTTTCAAGCCGGTAACTTTGGCGAAATAAGCAAAATGTAGATTCAACACCTAAAAATTATGAGAAAAAGTTAGGAAAATCGTGATGTGTGTGATCTTCACATGCCAAAGTATATTTTCAAATCTTACATTTTATTCGATAGATTGTACATTTTTGAAAACATCAGAGCAAAAACGAATTTTTGGCAATCAGTAATGTGAATTTTTTTCATACAAAAATGCTCCCTTTTAAACTCGTGTCGTAATGTTACTGTAGCGTTTAATGTGTCAAAAATGCAATTTTGAATTTAAATTATTTTTGCAACATAAACTTTTGCGCCATTTTTTAAGATAACATTAAATATTATGGACCTTTCTTGAACAAAAATTGAAATAATATAAATGCCTAACTAACTGCTATTATTATTTTTATAAAGTACTTTTATTGACGTTATATAAATTCAATACTTATATCTCAGTTCTAATATTGCTTGGATTTTCTCTGTGAAAATCTATCTTGGAGAGTTTCTGATTTGTATTTAGCATATTCTAAAAATTCCATGCACGCATTTTTTAATCGATTTTAAGGATAAGAGTTATCAGAGGCTTAAAAACTTTAAAATTTCAGTCTGAATTTCCCTCAATTAAGGTCCCTACTATGAATTACAAGTCAACTAAGTTTACTTGATTCAACTCGATTTTTTTCTTGTAACATATAACAAACATTTCAGTTGAATCATGTAGTTTGCCTTAATCTTTAAAGAAAAGAAAAACAGAATTTTTCAACTACATGGTTCAACTGAAATGTTGTAATACGTTATACGAAAAAATAATCGAGTTGAATCAAGTCAACTTAGTTGAGTTGTAATTCATAATAGGGACCTAAGTTAAGTTCATCGCAACAGAAACCTTTTCCAAGGAAAAAGGAAAATTTTATAAAAATGCTGAATGATTTTGTTTTTCAGCAGTGTTATTTTGTCATTATATTTTTTATATGATCGTAAAGTTGTTCCGTAAAAAGTTCAAGGGTTTTTTTATATTTTGTGTTATGGTGAACTATTCACCAGAACTAGTTATGGTGAACTAGTATAGTAGACAATATCAAGAACTATTTTCAACTAAAAATATTATTAAGCACATACTTGTTTACCGGATCCACAATGCCTTCACCGCCCGTGCCCAGTCCTTGACCCTCTTTCCAGCCCAATTTCTGCAGCATTTGAAATCCTATATTGTCTTCTTTGAGCTTATATTCCTTGTAGTCGCTTAAATCTGGTTGACGATTATTTTTCTTAGCTTCATACTGTTCCATAAACTTTTTCAACTCCTCTGGCGGCAAAAAATCGCCAATATGATGCTTCCCCTCGCTCTGCTTCGTCAAGGCTGAAGCCCAGGCTTGTGTGGCGTCCATTTCGGCACAACGCAATTTATGTTCCCATGTGCCGCCATCAACATCCTCATCCGAATCGTATTCATATTTAAATTTGCCATTACGCGCCAGTCTGTCGATTTCTTGACGTTTGCGCATCATATCCTGATACAGTAAATTTACCTTGTAGTGTTCCTCGCATTTTTGCCAATCCTCTTCGGTGAGATTCACTGAACCGTAATTAAGGCGTGCATATTGCAACAACTGCGGATCAGTACGTGTAACAGTGCTCAGCATGACCTTATTTTGATTGGCAAAGGCATATGGTACGCCTTATAAGATATCAATAAGATAAAAAAAAAGTCAATTAAATATCAATAAAATAAAAAAAGTAGTTGCATTTATTAGTGTGTTGCTCACCTGAAGATGGTGAACTTAGCGAATCATCTGGTATATCCACTTTTTCACCCCAACGGCTCTTACGAAATTTTTTCTTTTCTTGACGTTGACGCTCTTCCTCTTGACGCTCTTCTTCACTCAATTCATTGCGACATTCAATGCGTCGTTTAATATTGTCACGATTGCGATCCATCATGCCACGCATGTACTCATCATCAGAGTCAACTTCACCGCTAATCACAGATTCCGGATCGTATTTATCGCCATCAGTTAGTGTGTTTTTTTGGGCCGATGTGCTAGGAAGCTCGTCATCATTTTCGAGTGCTGCACGGTTGTTGTTTATTGGTTGTTGTATTTGTTCCAGCTGTTGTTGCTGATGTTGTTCTTGTTCTAGTTGTTTCTGTTCCAGTTGTTGCAGTTCCAGTTGTTGCTTTTCCAGTTGTTGCTGTTCCAGTTGTTGCAGTTGCTGTTGTTTATATTGTTGTTGTTGTTGTTGTTGTTGTTGTTGTTGTTGCTTGTTGCGTCGTCGCTCGTTCAATTGTTGTCGATAATTGTGATATTGGTCGGAAGATTTATCAAATAGAAACCTGAATCAAATTCAAACAGAGAAATTCAAAAATGCTAATAAAAAATTTCCAATACAAACTATAAAATGCTATTTAAATTTTGTTTGAGATTGAGATCGATCCATGTTTCAGTTTGAGTTCTAATAGATTTGCAAGCATCCAAAATATGTTCGATTGAGAGTTGCGAATCCATTGACGGTATTGATGTTTTCCAACGTGTTGATCAAAATTTGTTGTGGATTTACAAAACTTTGGCCTATAATTGCTGCCTAAGCTTTAATTCCCAAAACTAGAAACCCAAAACTACAATTTAAGTTGGGACAAATTTAAAAAAAAAAAAAATAAAATAAAGCACAAAATCATTCTTTAAACTCTTGCGAAATGGAAGCTGATAATAAACCTTTTGTTCGTCTGATTTTGAAAAAAAAACACGTGTTTTTTAACTTCAATTGTTATTCATAAAGTTGGTGCTTCAGATTTAGACAGTTTAAAATCATTAAGTTAAGTTAGTTTAACAATTTTCCATTAAATAAAATTTTTGAAACCTTGCACATTGGGCTACCCTTCATATAAGTGAGTTAATTTTTTAAAATTGTTTTTTTTTTAAATTTAACAACAATATTTTTATCTATTTAGTTTTTTTTTTTTTGCTTTATCTACTTTGAAAATTAAAAATTAATTTTTGGAATAAATCATGCTAGAATAATCCTACCTAGATAATTCTACTATGGAATAAACGAAGTCCAACATCTTGTCAACACATTTGACAATAACTTCTATCAAATACAAATGATATTTTTTCGAAACTATATTGTGCCTTAATGATTTCCTTTTCTAATATTAAAGATTTTAAAGCATTTGAAAACATTTCCCAAATTATTTTAACAAGTGCCGTATTAATACTACCCCCTATACAATAGTAAACTGGTATCGGTATTTAAAAAAGTTTTGACTTTTTTTTACGAGATAGATCATTAGGTACCTTTAAATATGTACGAAAGACGAAAGAGATACGTGGAGTTGGTACTACTATAAAACCCAAAGCATAAATATTTATTTATTGAAATAAGACTGCGACTTCTACGGGCATTAAATTCGCGGACAATCATTTTTTAAGTTCAACGATTTTAGCATATCTGCCTTTATATATAATACTGATAAAGAATCGAATCTTTCCTACAGCATTGTTGTTCTTTTTTCGTTTCGAAAAATATTGAAAAGACCATTTCGCTGTGCAGTTTGATACCATCAGGCATAAAAATGTACTCAGAGCTGTGTCGAGATTAGGGAACGCGGATTCAATTTTATCATAGTGTATTATTTTGTACAACTGTGTTCGATATGAACTTGTGCGAGGAAAATCACTTATTTTATTTATAATATATGAATGAAACTGCTGCATTTCGGATTCTAAATTGGTATTAAGGTGTTGTGGATATGTGTATACTAAATTTCTACAATGCTGACTGTATTGGGATGTTTGCTGACTGTATTTGATGAAGTGAAGAAAAAAGTATTGGCCATTCGTCGAATCACCGTTAGAGAAGTTGCTGAGAACTTAAACGTATCGATTGGCTCGTGCCATTCGATTTTTATCAATGATTTGGTCATGAGACAGGTCGACGCGAAATTCGTACCAAAATTGCTCATTTGCGACCAAAAACATCATCGCATTAACTTTGCTAAGGAGATGTTGGACTCTATCCGCGACGACCCAAATTTGCTCCAGAGGGTTATAACTGGTGTCGAATCTGGACGTCCTTAATTTTGTACTTTTCACAGAATTTGATACAGATTTGATCCATTTATTGGAATTGGCAAAAATCGAAGACGAGCCCAAAACACATGCAAGCAAAGCAGCTGTCAAAAATTAACTGAACACTCAAAATGGCCGAACTTGTCGGCATAAGTGAGAACCATGAGTTCAATTTATCAATGACGCCATGAAAACTCATGACTTAAAATTTTTCTCTCGGGCTGAGAGATGTGCCTAAACCAAATAACGTCAAAACAACTTTTTATATTTTCATAATCTACATGCTTCTCAAGCCAAAATTGCCCTAACCTGCATGCTGTAGGGACCTCAATGGAAGACTAAACCTTCGGCAGATAGTTCCGAAGAAGAAGAATTTTAAAACTGAGAGCCAATTATAAAAAAAATGATTACAAATAAATTTCCTAAATACTGCGAACTTTTATCTCCACTTTATTAGTGGTATTAGTATTTTTGACAATTTAAGATAGATATTAAACGCATGATTTTTAGTGATGATGATAAATAAGATCAACATACTTTAAACTGTCGAAAATGCCATTTATAAGACGGAATACAATTTCGAAATACTTTGCAAATATATTCCTAATTATTTTGTCACAAATTGGTTTTCAGTCTTCAAATTCGTATAATAAACATTTTCTTAAAACTTTTTTCCAAAGTTTAAGTCATCTATTGGGTATTTCAGATCCCATAGCTCTTAACCCAGACCACCCAGGTCTTAAGTTGTTTTTTGATTTGATTTGAAAAGATTTTAAAATGTACACAAATTTCAGTTACTTTAAATAAGTGGTTCCTACCCACACCCAACATGTTCCATGAACAATTTACGATATAAAAAATGTGATACTGTTATGCTGTGTTCAGTGTAGACACAACGAGAAATGCGTAGCGAGCGTAGCGGTGCGTTTAATGCGGGCAAATTTCAAAATTAAACATATGTTGGTAAATGTAGATGTCCAACGTAGGCACGATTTTGCGATAAATGCGTGCGTTCCGATGTCCCCGCATCGCACGCATTGCTTAAAAATCAAACTTGCTGAAATCGAGGCCATTTCACACCGAATAACAAGCTTTTTTGTAGACAACCGCATTAACGAATTATCGTGTTGTAATTGGACACTTCCCGCATTTCCAGCAAATAATTGCGTTGAGTGCGGAAAACGCACCGCACGTAAAATCGTGCCCGTGTTTATGCTTGACACGGTGTTATATCTTACTTTATTGAATCATAATTTGAGAACGCAATCTTTGATGGTTCTAAATTATTTGCGTGCCTATATAATTTTTTTAGGTTCTCAGATGGACTAACCCATTTACCAAAAGGTACAAGAATCGCCGTGGATACCACCTAAAATGAGCAATATAGGTCTCATCTCGAAAACCCACACGAAATATCTAGGAGTCGTCCTGGACAGTAAACTATCATAGAGAGTCAATGTAGACGAGAGAGTGAAGAAAACCACCAATGCTCTATACGCATCCAAGAAGATGCTGGGCAGCACTTGGGTCTCTCATCCTCTCTGATGCAGTACTACGAACTACGTGACGGTAGTTCGTCCAATTCTACTCTACGGAATTATCGTGTGGTGGCCGGAGGTGGTAAAGTCAACATACCTCAGACATCTGGAGACAACACAGCGGCAGGCAGCGATCTGTATAACAGGGGCGCTGAAGTCAACTCCAACGAAAGTGCTAGAAACAATCCTATTAATGGACTCCCTAAACATACACGCGACAAACGGAAAACGACACAGCGCCTTACGGCGGCAAACAATATGCACACACAAAGGTTTGGGCACTGTACTTTAGGCAAAGATTTATCCAGTAGCACAGACTACATGATACCTCGCACAATAATAGACGCACGAATATCAATACGTCTAGGACTGAACATCTGGTGGTGCTTGGTGCTACGGTATACGACAAGCACAGCGGGCGGTCAACATATTCGCTGATGGCTCTAAGCTGCGTACGGGAGTGGGAGCGGCAGTTTACTGTGCGGAACCAGAGATAAGACAGCCTTATAAAGTACCGGACCACAGCAGCATCTTCCAGGCGGAAGTGTTCGCCACATTACTCCAATATTAACATCTATTTAGATAGCCAAGCAGCGATCACATCCATGTGCTCCGCTACCATCATGCCCACGAATGCCCTGGCAAGCAGGGAAGCACTAGATGCATTATGGGCTTCAAAGAGAGCATCTACTGGGTCCCAAGCCACCGGAGCATTGATGGAAATGGGAAGGTGGATGGACTAGCAAAGGACAGTGCCGGGCTGGGATCAGAGTCCATACAACATGCACCAATACCACTACAAGCGCTGTACACAAACCTCGAAGATAGGGTCGCACAAGCAGTGAGTCGTAGATGGAGAGATACAATATGCAGAATCTCAAAAATCATGTGATGCGAAAAAAAGGCCTCTGTTCATCCTGGCACGACCTTACAGAGAATGCAGGACACTAGTGGGTATCCCCTCACGGGTCACTGCTTGGCGGCAGCTCACGCGAAAGAGATGGGCATCACAACGAATGCCAATTGTAGGAAGTGCAAGATACCAGCTACGGCTGAGATCCTGCAACACTTACTATGCACCTGCACCGCTCTTCTTAGATCAAGACTGAAATACTTCGGTTCGGTTCATCGAAGCTAACATCTCTCCAGACACACTACTAAGATTCGCGAATTCAACGCAAATCTTTACCGACTTTAACTAACTCCTCACAGGCTCCTTACACCCGGTACCACAGAAGGCGACCGGATTAAGCTTACCTAACCTATATAATTTTTCGATAGTGGACATTCCTTTAAAAAATTCTATGAAAGGTTTCCGACTCCTTCATTAAAAAACAGGCTTTTAATCAAATCAACCTATTTTAAACTGTCAAAAATACCATTTATTAGAGGATATACAAGTTCGCAGTTTACAAAGCAAAAATAATGAATTTAGAATCAACGTATAATCAGCCGCTTTCCTAGAATAGTCTACTGAAGTTTAAGTCTACTATTGGGTCTTTCAGACCCCACAGCTAGGCTATAAGTTGGTAAGGCAATTTTGCTTAGGGAAGTATGTAAATTATGAAAATAAAATCAAATCATCGTAAATTATTTAGTGTTGCTAATATAGTTTTTAATTCTTGTGAACAAGAGACAGTTTTTGGTTTTTTTTCTAAAAACTGATCTCGAAGTCAGCAAGTAACATTGTGGAAATTCTTTACCAATATTTTAGGTAGGCGTATAGAAAATATTTTACTTCTAAATATATTTGTTATTCAGGCATATCATGAGAAATTTTTTTTTGCCTGGAATCGGAAAAGGGCATTTCTGTTTTTTAAGATAAAGCTCAAGAACTTTTGGAAATTTTGAATGCAAATTTTTTCATCTACCGTCAATATTTATGAGTGTAAAAAATTAATAGGTGAAGTCTTATCTGCTTAAAAACGGAAATTCCTTTTTTCGATTCCGGCCGAAAAAAAATTACTCAAGAAAACCCTGATCGAAGACTTTTTGTTAAAAATACGTAATAAGCTGATGCATCTACTTCTGATTCCTACAATCTCTTTTATATTTCTTTAAAAGTTTTCCGTTTTTATAGATTTTGTTTTTTTTTTTTTTTTTCAAAATCATTTATTTACTTTTTAATAGTATTTTGAGCATTAACTTATATGGAGGACACCCAGTGTGCGCTGCAAATTTCTTGTTCATATTTTAATTATATTTTTTTTTTTATGCTAAATTCTGCATAAACTAAAGAAATTAACTAACCAACTCACTATACATATATGAGATGCTGTTATGCCGTTACCTCTACTATTAAAGTCATTTTCATCCAGATATTAATCTCAACTACCTGCACAAACCGATCACGCAACTAGCATAAAACACTAAAACTACTCAATTTCATTTTTATTACCACATGGTTGGGTGCAAATCATTTTTACGCGAACATATTTTATCTTCATAATCATCACCACAATCGGCTACCAATGCGATTAACGATTCTACTGTTGTTGGTATTTGTATAGATTGGTCATTGTTGTCTGAAAAAACTACATAAATTCGTTTAAAACCAAGCTCTCCAAAGCATAACATTGTGGAAAATTATATGTGCAGCATCAGAACAAAAACCGATAAATGACTTTATCGTATAATAAGAACTTAAGAAAATTCTAATTCCTATGGTTGTTTTAGTGTGTTAGAAGACCTATAACAGCACAAGCACCACAAAACCTCTATTTTAACATGAAAGTCAATAAAAATTACAAATGAATAATTTCACAAAATTTTTATTTAAGTTAAATTGATACTTTATTTCTTGGTAAAAAAACATTAATTAAGCATATCAAAAAATTTTAGGATTTAAAAATTTTTAAAATAAGTTTCAAATGAAAAATTGTTTTTGTTAAAAAAAAAAAAAAACTAAAACAAACAAAAAAGAATAAATGTTTGTTTGGCTTTACTTAAATATCGGTTCAAAGATAAAAAGTGAAGAAAAATTAACTGGAAATGAACACGGAACGATTTTAAGTTGAATTTTAACATAATTTTATGCTATTCTAATAAGGAAACGATTTTGGTAAATTAGATTTTCTGCCAAGATTTGAAAGCTCAAAACGATTTAGTAAATAACCAAAAGATTTAGTAAATATTATAAATGAAGGAATATACCAGTGACTTAATATTTTTTCAATGACTTGCTTAAATTACAGGTTTTTGTTCCGATGCTCTGCATATAAAAATATATAGAGTATAATTTTGAAAATGCATAGTTAGAAAGTGTTAAAAATCAAAAAGCAATGCAGTCAAATTTAAATTTCAACACTCTTTCAAAGCATTGCTGAGTGAGTGTAGTGTAGCGTGGTGAATTAAATAAAATTAAACAAAAACAAAAATGAGGTGAATGAAGAAGGTCGTGAGTTATTGTTACACACCTTGCGGTTGTGGTTGTTGTTGCTGCTGTTGCTGTTGTTGTTGTTGTTGCTGCATTTGGTTCTGTTGCTGTTGCTGCAGCTGTTGTTGTTGTTGTTGCAACTGATGTTGCTGCTGCAAGTGTTGCTGCTGTTGCAACTGTTGTTGAATTTGATGCTGAATATGCTGTTGTTGTATTTGATGTTGTTTCTGCAATAACGGCTGTTGTTGCTGTATTGTTTGTTGTTGCATTAGTTGTTGTTGTTGTATAGTTTGTTGCTGCATTAGTTGCTGCTGTTGTATTGTTTGTTGCTGCAGCTGCTGCATTTGTTGCATTTGTTGCTGAAGTTGCTGCTGCTGAATTTGTTGTTGTTGTTGGTGTTGTTGTTGTTGCTGTATCTGTTGCTGTTGTTGTTGTTGCTGCTGTATCTGTTGCTGCTGCTGTATCTGTTGCTGTTGTTGTTGTTGCTGCATCTGTTGTTGCTGAATTTGTTTTTGCTGCTGTTGTTGAACATTCTGCTGTTGCTGCTGCTGCTTCACCAGTTGTTGTTGCTGTATTTGTTGTGGTTCCAATGGCTGCTGCGGTAAAGTTTGTTGCTGCGCTACTGGTGATATCTGTTGCTGCTGTTCAACTGGCACTTTTATTGCCTCCAAGTTAAGCTGTGGCTTCGGAATGGCATTCAAGTCAAATTCCTTTGGTGCTGGTATTGCATTCAATTGCAAAGGTTCCGGCGCTGGAATCATATAAAGCTGCGCCATATTAGCCAATGATATTGGTAGCTGTGGCGGTGGAGGTGGCGGCGGTGGTGTATTTGCCACACTTGGCAAGCCTAGCATAGAGACAGCAGCAGGTACGGCGACTGGTGGCGGAGGTGGTGGAATGTGATGTTGGGGTACAGAAGCAAAGAAAGTAGGTGCTGATGGCCGGGTTTGCGGTGGTGGTGCCGATACAAAACTAAGCATCGGTGGAGGTCCTTGTTGAATCTGTTGATGTGGTGGTGGAGGCTGTTGTACAGGAGTCGGTTGAAGCTGCTGCTGCTGTTGCTGCTGCATGTGCAACGGGTGCACTGTGCTCTCTTGCAACAAATTGGATGCATCGAATGAGAATTGAGATGGTATTTGTGGTGGTGGTGCTAATGGAAGCGAATGTTGTGTAGTGAGTGGTGCAGACATCAATTCAGAGGTAGTAGCGGCCTCTGGCTGTGCATCGGCATCTTCAGTGCTATTCAACACCGCCTCCGCTGCAGCTTGTGTTGCTGCCGTTTCAAGACTAAAAATAATTAATATTTTCTTAAACAAAATTCAATCAAACTAAAGGCAAAAAATAAACTTACACTACTGGCGGCTTGGGTTGTTCATGTTTTTCCAAAATTTTTTTGAAATGATCGAGAAATGAGCCATCATTGCAAAAGAAATTCTGTACCTTTGGAGGTGTCTGCTCCGTTATAGGCACAGGCGGAGCAGCACGTTTGCTGCCGCCAAGGGAGAACTTTATCTTTCCAACTAAACTAGTGCTGACAGGCTTAGCTGCTGGCTCGGCTACCGATGCGGCTGCCGGTGCAGCTGCTAATGCGACTGCTGGTGCGACTGCGGGTGAGGCTACCGGTGCGGTTACATCAACGGCCTCTTCCTCCTTCTCCTTCTTAGCAATATCAGGTGTTTCCCTAAAAATATAAAAGAAGTAAAAACATTTTTTTTTATTTGACAAAAGTAACTCCTACTTTTCCTCTTCCGGTTTGTCTTCGGCTTCTTTCTTTGCCACTATCTCTGTTTCTATCTTTAATTTTGCTGATTGATTTTGTGCCGCTGCCACAGCTTTGGCTAATTGTGTGGTCCGCTGCTTTTCTAGTATCTCTAGTCTTTTCTTTGCAATCAACTCTTCCTGGGCACTCATCTGAGCAAAGCGGTCAATCCGCGCAATATTGCGTTGTGCCATCCTCTTTCAATGCTTTCGATTTATTAATTTTCTTGAACAATAGATTCTTTTATTTTCCCCTAGACCTTTAGTGAAAATGTGGTGGCTTATGTAAAACCTTTGTAGCGTATTATGACATATGTATATGCATAAATGTGTTTTCTGGTTTATAACTCCTTCGAATGTTTAACTCTAATTTTTTGTTATAATTAAACAAACTTATTAGCGTTTAGCGCTTTAATAAGATTTTTTAAAGAATTTCTTCACTTTTTATAGATTTCCCAAATTCAATCAAAAAACGCTGTCACATCACTCACAAACGGGCACGTTCAAAGAAAAATTAATGCAGAAAATGCTGCGAGTAGAAGTATTGCCACTCTAAAATATTAACATACGATCCACAAAATATTTCCAGACATAGGGAAGGAGTTTCAAATAACTAAATTTGAAAATTTTTTAACATACGTTTAAATATGTTTTTAATGAGAAATTAATGAGGAATGTTTTTGTTTCGAATAAAAAAAATTTTAATTTAAAAAAAATTCCCGAAAACGTCTACCTGAAGTGAACTGAAGCGTTTGAGAACGAACAATGACGAGCTTAGCTTGGAAGGCCGACAAAATGTATATTAATATATGTATTGCAGTATAGGTAAGTTTATATTACTCAAATTCATTTGACACTAAGTCATAACATACACGTCACTAAAATTGAATGAAGAATATCGCACCTTTTGTTCTATTTTACATTCTTAGAGAAATCTGATTGAATATCTGTTCACATGTGATTTTTTTTTGGATGAATGACTGATGCCTAGTTTGTTCAGAGTACCAGAGAAATTAAGCTATTACGATGAAGTGTTGAAAGTTAATTTTCGGTCTCGCAAAGTTCATTTTTTTTTTATTGAAAAAACAAATATTTTCATGATCCTTCGTTGAATGAATGAAGTGTAAATAGTGCCTAAGCTACATTTGACATCAGCGAGCTAATAGGCCACACAATATAGCTACACGAGCCCATATGAAACAGCGAATGTTCGAATTATAGAACCTGTGTCTCACATACTTGCTTGTTTTTTGTCGGTATCATTCTGTTTGAGATATTCGAAAAAGCTTACTTGTTTATTATTTTATCTATTTTAATATCCATGCAATAAAACTTTCGATACAATTTTTTTCTCGATTCACATTTTAATTCTTCATTGCTCAAACTGGCCGTCTTAGCAAAATCTTAACTGGTATAAGCCTAGTTACATATCAGCACACACGAGTGGCACACAATAGCTTGTATGACGGAAACAAACAAAAAATGTGGCATACTCACATACATGTCTACAAATTATCAAACCTGTGTGAAAATGACCGCCGTGTGACACAAAGCAAAACTGCATAAAGGCCTAACTATAATAGACACATGCTGGCATACTCTTATGACAAAAACTAAACGGAAAGTCAGCCGGCTGTTGTCAGAATAAAAAATAACCATAATTACCATGCATTGGCTTTGAGAAGTGTCACAATATAATTTGCAGTTTTGTTTGAGTTAAATTGTGCAATTTGTTTTAAATTCATACACAAAATAACATAAAAAAAAAACAATCTAACAATTTGAATAAAAAATTTTTTGACTTTTGCCTATGCTGTGAGCGATTTGAATCGCTCTACAAAAAGCCAATGAAAGTTAACGAAACTTAACGAAACTGTGGCAATTCCAATTATGGGTATGCTCATATATTTATATGGGCTCGCTTTTATAGTGACAGATCAGTCTGCCAGCATGTGGCTATTATAGTCAGGCCTTAAAGCTTTAAGAACCCGAAAATGGTAGAAGTTTTTTAATCAAATTTTCATTAATTTACACTTTCATAAAAATACACTGGAATGCTTTATCATTAACCACATAGCAGAATAATATGATACCAAGAAATGGAAATTCTTTATATGTACTATATATATATACTACTTCCGATTTGAATTGTTATATATTATAATGTTACCATATCTTGATCCTCTACAGCGAAAGCTATGAACATCATAATTAAAGTCATGCTGAAATAAAATTAATCGACTTTTGTTTTCTGAACTAAAACAAATTTTTATGTGTTTTTACTTCCATTTAACACATGCCGATATTCCGACTTAGCTTAACAACAACTAACATTGTAAGAAAAAATAGAAACGTGCGACGATTAGATACAATACAAAAAATATAATACTATTGCTTCGTCGATTCGACTAAGCATAACCATCCAGGGTTAAGAGCTCCTCTTACTACTTTTGAGATCCCGAACGGCGGAATCAAAATTCATTCTGGTCCACTGTGCATATTCATGAAAGCAGATAGTATAATGGTAATGATTTAATAATACTAAAAAAAAACACGAATTATTTCTAAAATCGAATTATTTCTATAGTATAAAATATTAAAAACCTGAAGATATATATATCAGAATAGTGGAGGTCGTAGCATAGTTGGAAGAGTATGTGGCCGATACGCCAGAGAACTCTGGTCCAATTCCCACATGACACAGAAAGTTTTTCAATTCAATTAATTTTTCTGTTCGGTCGTCACCACTCTGCAGACAATGGCAAACCTCAGAGAGTAAAAACTGCCATGAAAAGCTTCTTGAGAAAATTAGCCGTTCGGAGTCGGCATAAAACATGTAGGTCCAGTTCTCGATCATTTGTGTTTAAACATTTCACAACACGCACACAACACAATTGATCATAAGAAGCTCGGTCAAAGTCCTTTCAAGGGCTGAAATGGCCATTTCGTTTTTTTTTTATCAGAATAGTCACTGATTTTCTTTTTTCATGTTCTAATCTTTCATCTATATGGAAGAGAATTGATGTTTTCAGAAATGTTTTTATTGCTATTGCTTTGACGTACATATTTCAATTATTGCTTATTGTTCCGAATATTTCGAAAAATGTGAAAACAAAGTTTTCGTTTAATTTTAATATGAAAAAGAGTAGAGTAAATACGAATATGACAAAAAGCAAGTGATAAAAACAAAAAAATTAAATCGAAATATAAGCGTAACAGTTGCTCTTCACTTACCCTTCTTTCTCTTTATAAATGCGGACTTATTGTTAGTTTATCTAGATCAAAGAAGATTTACCAATAATTTAAGAATCAACTAATTAATAAAAAATAAATATTAAAAGAGCAAAATTTATATATTTGATATATGCTGAAAACTTTTGCCACAATTTTTTAGTTCAAACAATTTATATTTATATATATTGAGTGCGCACTAGAATAAAGCTGAGGCCTTTAACCATATAGCAAAAGCTAAATTGGATAATTTTAAATTTAATTTCAAATTGACTAGAATTGAATTCGTTATTCAGTAAGTGTTGAACAATTTTAATTAACATAGTAAATTCTAACTTTAAGCACAACAAGATTTCGTATTACCAATAAAAATTTAATTTTTAAACATTAATTTTTGGTTTTTCCGCGGCAGTGTATGGATTAATATCAATGAGTCAAAGGAATTCAAGTTAATTTTTGCTTTGCTTATATGCAGCTTTTATCATGAAGTAAATATTGACGAAAATGATTTAACAATAGTTTTAAAAGAGCATATATAAATTAATTATAAATACATTGTATAAATAAGTCAAATATAACGATCAAGATAATTCTAAAACGCATCTTGCTATCATCAAAACGATTATAAGTTACAAGTTTTAATAAAGTAGTTAAGTATCGATTAAATGCACTTCATATATGATTTTAAAAATCTAAATAGTAAATAGTTAGTTTTACTTTTTCTCTAATGAAATTTAGGTACTATTAATCCCTTCAATAAATCGAATGTGTTACCATCAGGTTGTACTGTTTGCATACAGCCGTCAGAGAGTTGTACTTTGAGATAACCGTAATCATCGATACCAACAATTGTAGCCGATTTTTGAAGGCCATCAATATCGGATATAAAAACTGTCTGATCACTAAAATAAAAATTTTACAATAATTAAACTTGATATTTTTAAATGAAAAATTTACTTATGCAACCACAGATCGTAGTATAATTGATAGAAGTGATCAAAATCTTCTTTTTGCCCCATATTAATAAGTCTTTCTATCTCATTAAACATCATTGCAACAAAATTTTCGTATTTAAGCAATGGCAAATTTTTGTGATTTACACGATTGTATTCATTTAATAAATCATTTATACAAATCGTAGGCTTGGAATTATCGAGGTTTATGCCACAGCCAATATTAACCACAGCATTATTACCATACAATGTTGTCTTGACTATAAGGCCACCAATTTTAGTCGATCCATTGGCATAAATGTCATTAGGCCACTTAAGTCCAATATCTAAAACCTGAAAATTAAAATTTTTTTGCTCAAAACAATTTTAATTAAGGAATATTATATAAAATATATTCAGATGTTATCGCATTATTTGTTATAAAACATAAATATTTTAATGTTATTTAGACGTTGTCTTGTTACGTTGTTGGATTACAGCAAATTTCACCAACGTGTGAGCACATCGCTCTTCATAGTTTCCTCAGCTACTCTTATGTCCGAATAACTTTTTTTTAAATTTGTTCCTTCTACACTTTTTCCGACCGTAAATGCACTTCATCACAAAATATCAATAAATTTAATTATATTGCTAAAGTTTACAATTGCTCAATTGTTGCAAAACGTTTATTTTGTGTTGTTGAAATTATTACTTTAGAAATTCACAACGTGTGAATAGCACTAGACTTTAATTATTAAATGAAAATTCAAAAATTACTTGTCATGATTTTTGTTCGAAATTTCAAAACAAGACGTCACAGTAAATCCATTTTTTTTTTTTAACAACTCGAAATCAATGATCAAAAGAAAACTGCAATTGGGAAAACGATAAATCGTATAAAATCGGGGTTTAGAATAACCCGAAAACAAGTTTCACTTTAAAATTTGCAAAAAATAACTTTAATTTGACTCAAAATTAAAAAATTCGATATAAAGAATAAAAGCCATTAAACTCTCTCATGATTTTAAAAATGAAATAGTTTTATTTTTATACTTGACAAAAAAAAAAAAAAAAAATCATAAGATGCTCTTTTATTTTAAATTGTTTATATTGCTTATAATAATTATGGTAATTGCATTATTATTTTAAAATTTTTTTGAGGGTCATTTTCACAAAATTTTTCAAGCTCATGATAGCGTTTTTGGGGAGCACTTTAGGCTATATCTACAGTCTTTAATTTTTATCGTACGAAGATGAAATATATGCCAAAATATCAGTTATATCGTCAATAAAACGAATATATAGCTTTGGATTTTGTCACTTCTTTAATTATAGTCACAACATAGCAAAATCAAAGATGAAAAATTCACATTTTTTTTATGAGAAAATCATGCATTGATGCTTCAGTTGCTGCTGACGTTGTTATGCTTGTTGCTTTAGTTTGTGCCGAAATCACGAAGGCAACATCGTGTTATTTCTTGAAACGAATCATATCACGAATATTTCTTAGTCATTCTTGGTAGCTCCCTGCGTTGTTGTTATTAATATGTATGTAAAATTAACATGTATAGATGCATTTCAGTTCCTTTAGTTTTTGTCCTTTGTTATTATTTTTGTTTATCTTCAGCAAGAATAATACAATATATAATACAGATGTATGCAGCTACGCAGATTTACATACACAGAGTCTGAGCATAGTCGTTGTGCTAGGAAACTCTATTTATTTTTAAATATCATAATAGATTCGATTTATTTATTACATTAGGGCTGTTCACAATCAGGTGCAAATAGTCTTGCATATATTTACTCTACACTATATATTTTTACTCGTATATTTACTCGTATATTTTTACTCTACACTAACAAAATATACAGAGATGCACTTACTACGCTTGTGTAAATATGCAACACTTAAAACCCATAGTTTATATTTACTATACATGTGCAATACTGAACTCTAAGCCAACAGCTGACTGTCAAAAAAGTAAAGTCAAAAAAATAAAAATAAAAAACAAAGATATGGAAAATATGTAAATAAAAAAACGAATTAAACGAGAGAAGCCCAATAAATAAGCCGTTAATTTTATTTTTTGCAACAAGTATTGCAAAGTAAACCGAAAAAGACCGCTCACGATTGGTGGCAAATTTTTACAATTGCATAAATTTGCATGTCAAATACTCAAGATTGTGAATAGCCCTATTGTTATTACATTTATGCCAAACTAAAAAAATATTTGTTTTGATATTTCAATTCTTAATTAAGTTTAAAATATATATATGTTCTTTGCTGCAGTAAAAACAATAAATTCATACATTTCCGAAATATTTATTTCCAATTATTAAACATCATGGCGGCCGTGGCGCAGTGGGTAGAGTGTGTGGCCCATACGCCAGAGAACCCAGGTTCAAGTCTCACCTAACACAGAAAGTTTTTTCAATTGAATTAGTTTTTCTGTTAGGCCGTCACCTCTCTGCAGACAATGGCAAACCTCAGAGGGTAAAAACTGCCATGAAAAGCTTCTTGAGAACATAAGCCGTTCGAAGTCGGCATAAAACTTGTAGGCCCAGTTCTCGATCATTTGTGTTCGAACATTTCACAACACACACAACACAATTGATCAAAAAGAAGCTCGATCAAAGTCCTTTCAAGGGCTGAAGTGGCCATTTCGTTTTTTTTATTTAATTATTAAACATAACTAGTATCGCCTGTGGCCGAAATTCGGTCATATCAAAATGAATATTAAAGTCTTTACTTAGTATCATAGTCACATAGTAAAATTTTTCGGTAAATATTTTTTCGAGTTTTTTAGCTCCTTCTTTTGAATAGTTCATTAAATTTTCGAATAAAAAAAACTTTCTTCTGAATTGACGCATAGATGTCCTTCAACATTTCTTATAAACACACGTAACCTATATTTAGAGCTATCAAATATTTTTTGCCTTTCAACATTTCTTATTAACACACATGATCCTATCAGCAACACTTTTGTCGATTGTAAGGTATCTCTTCCGAATTGACCCCTTAACAGGTCATATATATGAGCTGGTCTTATAGTTTTTGGTCTTCAACATTTCTTCTGAACACACCTACCGCTATCTGCCACCCAAGTGGAGGTCCTAATATAAAAAAACACAAAAGCGTTGCTATGTTTTCTTCTTGCCTGGTAGGTAAATCAGAAATGCAGGCATTAACAGTGCAAGCCTTAACAATGCTAACTTTTACAGTGATGATATTAATAGTCGTGTATATATAGCATTGCTGACGTTAACAGTGCTGACGCAATTTCATAACTTTTACACCTACCAAAATGTGCTCAACGCGCCTAAAAAAGTTTTTACTTCAAAAAGCAACAATAACAACAATGCCACACAAATCTGTTGAAGTGTCTGAGTCACTCTTTCATTCTACTCTTGAGTGCTATAGAATATCAATTATGAAAGAGGAAGCAAAAACGAAAAATAATTTCGAAGAAAGTGAGAAAAAAACGGCAGCAAAATATGCAGGCAAGCACAATCGTTGGCACCTGTTTGTATGAACAAAAATATAGTGTCCCAATAAGAGTGCACGATTTAAGTCTTGCGGCATTTTTGAAAAATATTGTGAATCAGAACATATCTAATTGACAATCCAAAAAAAAAAAACCGTTTATTGAGACACCCTTTGTGTTGTTTTGTCATAACAACGCTGATCGAATGTTTCCGAGAAGATAGGAAAGAAAAAGCAAAAACAACCACACAGCTCTGTTGAAGCTTTTGACTTCTTTTTTACTCTCGCATTCTACTGTCTACTTGGTATGAACCAGAGCTTTCAAATGATATAAGTTTCATTAGAATATGTTGTATTTAAAAATAGGTAAAAAGGGAGTTGAACTTAGTGTTCACGCAATAATATATAGATTCTAATACTGGAATATATCATTTTGTACGTAATAGAATCTATTACAAAAGAAAAAGCAAAAACGAAAAAAATTTCTGAGGTTTGCTTACAAGCGACCATTCTTGCTTTCAGTTCATGAATAATGTAGAAGAGGTCTATCATTCTTGCTAACTGAATAAGTGTGCCCCAAAAGAGGAAAGAAAAAGCAAAAACAACCACACAGCTTTATTGAAGCTTTTTCTTTCTCTCTCGCCTTCTGCTCAACCACAACAACGTTGTGCAGCAACAGCAAAATTGTGTGGCATTGTTTGTTGTTTTATGTGAGGAAAAAGTATTTTTAATTTTTACCTATCTTAATGACAAAACATTTGAATAAAACTATATTGTGCTCTTGGTATGAACGAGAGCTTTCAAATGATATAACTTTCATCCGAATCTGTTGTCATTAAAGTGAATAAAAAGGGAGTTAAAGATTTTTGTTTGCGTATTAATATATAAGATATTGAAATAATTTATTTTTTACCAACATAAAAATTAAAAAGAACAACTTCATCACCAAATATATCAAACAAAAAATTCTACGTCTATATTAACGATGCAATCGAAACTGTGTCTTTTTGTTTACATTAATATGCAGAACTGTATCTGAATTCTCAAAGAGTAAGCATTACGTTTTTGTGCGTTTCACGTTCCTAGCTTTTCCGAGAACCTGTGAGAAGGAATTGGAGCAATTTACTTTTAGCTAAAATTACAAATTTGCTTTTTCTAAATATGTATTTTGAGCTAAAAAATCTAATGGTGAAAAAATGTCGGCCCGCTCTCAAGTAGTTTAGAAATTATAGGTGATTAAAGTTGGGAAAATAGGCGTAAGAACTTGTATTTTTTTTTTTAGTTTTCCTACAAAAGTGAACATTTGACCATTCAAATCCATGCATTACTTTTGATGATATAAATGTTTTGTATTCAGAACATTTGAGGTATTACCAATTTTGTATGCTTTTACTATTTCGTAAGAGGGTGAACGGTTAAAAAAGCGCCGTAGGTGAAAAATGTATATCGCGATTTACATAAAATATTTTATAAAAATTTTTCATGTCTCGGTTATTTCGTAAAAGTGTGCACAATGTGTGAAATGTTGTAGCTTCGAAAGTAATGCATTGAATTTTATGGTTAATAGCTTATTGAATAGGTAATAGCATTGCTATTTTTAATACCTGTTTTGCTTTGTTTTTTGAAAATAAAATAATAATAACAAGTTTTTAGGTCAATTTTTTCAACTTTTGACACCTATAACTTCTAAAATACGTGAGAGCTGCCATTAATTTTATCAGATTTGGAATAAGAAGGCCTTAATACATATTATTCAAAAAATAAATTTTAACTAAAAGTAAATTATTGTTTTTTTTTTCTTATCATTATCAAAACTAATTTTGCTTTACTAAATTGAAGTTTGAGTTATTAAGAAAATTCAGTCCTGCCTCATATTTCTAGAATGTCATAAGCAACGTAAGGAATTTTTGTAGTGGCAGCACAAAATTCTATCCCTACTCGTTATATTTATGTTCCACATGAAAACTCGTCAGTTTGACAACTCATTCGCTGCTTGAGCAAATTAAAAAATTATTTTATGTTGAAAATTGGTAAAATTTTGAGCTCCGTACGAGGATGAAGCATATGTGAAATAGTAAATAAAAAACAATTTAATCAATTTTATTAAAGTAAATAATTTAAAGATTTTAACACAGAGGAAATCTGTTTTTTCTCGAGCACAGTCAGAAAGGCAAAGTTTTTTTATCGTATTGTATCTTTGCGAAAGGTAGTCGTCGCTGCTGTCGACGTCGCAGCTTCAAAAGTCGATACGATAAAAGAAGCCAAAAGTCCAGAGATGATGAAAAATCCTTATTTAAGCAATTCCGAATTAAACAACTAGGCGGTGAAAAATATATAAAAATTTTGTTCGTATTAACCAATTACAAAATATAATCAAAGTAAAAAAGCGGAGCAACAAAAGTTTGCATAAAAATTTAGTTAGGCTGGGTGGAAAGAAAAAACGACTGCCAATCTGTACCAGATAGGTAGATGTCTCGAAGCTGCTCCAGCTCAAGAAGTTTGTTAAATTGTTTAGAATCCATGAGTTATACCCAAGTAAATCAAGAATTATTGTGGTTTCTTAAATTGGTGGAATATTAAGAGTTGGTGGGTGCGAAAAATCGATAACCGCTTTAAGGTAGTCTTTTATTGTATTGTTTGGATGTTAAATACAATATTTCTTTCTTTTTCTTGCAGTATTATAAGTTTTAGAAATATGTCAACCAGTCGTGAGTTTAATCAAAATGACAAATCTTTGGATAGTCGCAGCAGCGGCATTGACAATGCTGCTTTACCCACGACAGCGGCAACTATCAATCCGCTGCCCGGAAACGACCTAGACGTCATACAGGATATGATTGACATCTCTGCTGATCGTTTGGAAGGTCTACGCACGCAATGCGCTACCAGTGCTACGCTCACCCAACAAGAAATACGCAGTTTGGAAACGAAACTTGTGCGCATGTTCTCCGAGTTGCTGCTGACCAAGGCGCGTTTAACTGAACGCATACCCGCTAGCGGACTACCACACACCACTGGTACTGAGCTCAAGCAATGGCTTCGCGTTGTTGGCCTCAGTCAAGAATCCCTGAGTGTATGTCTAACGCGGCTTGCTACTTTGGAACAGTTGCTGGAACTACGGACTGATGAGGAACTCAAGCAGTTGTTGTCACATAATCCATCGTATCGCGAAGAGGAAGTTCGTCGTCTTACTAAAGCCATGCAAAATCTACGGAAATGCAAGGCCACCTTGGGCGATTCTGCCTCCGCCGCAGATACCGTAGAGAGCAAAGAACTGCTTACAGAACAGTTGTTTTGGGACTCTTGGGATCGACATCATCATCACCACCATCATCATCGTGGCAGTATTGGCAATATTGGTAGTGTCACTGCATCACCGCGAGCGCATCGCCTGTTGGCCAAACAAGTCAAGCAGCAGCAACAACAATCAGTGTCTACTAGTCGGCAATCGCCTTCCAATGATGCCAGCAGCAGATCTACTTCAATAATGCACACACCACCCGACGATTTGTTGTCTAGTATGCAAGGCTCTACACTGACATTGACGCTAACACCTTCGCCACCCAACTCACCATTTACACCCATATCAGCCATGAATTTCGGCATGGGTTGTGGCAGCTTGAATGGCACACCTTCAAAAACGTCACAGCGCAGCAAGGCTGGAACGCCACCGCCCATGAAGAAACATCAGACTTTGCTATACAATGCGCAGCCACTCACACCCACTCATAGCAATACGCATCAGCAGCAGGATGTGGCTGGCCTGCCGCTGGCAAAATCCAAATCGCATGAATCACAGTTTCACGACACCTCCTTATCAACGGCTAGTTCACCACCTACGCAGAGCTACAATAGCCAGAGTGCAGCAGCCGGCAGCAATCACTCCACAATATCGCGCTCACGTCTGCACACTGATCCCAGCCCCGACAGCTATTCGTCGGCTAGCTCAGATATCTTTATTGAGAATTCCAACAATTTGCAAGTGCCACGCTCACCTTGCACACCCATCGTACCACTTGGCATGGGTCACACCATCTCGCATCGCTTCACCAAAGTATTCAAAATGATGTCCACTTGCGATCTCTGTCAGAAGCAGATGTTTTTCGGCCTCAAATGCAAGGAGTGCAAGTATCGCTGTCACAAGGATTGTGAGCCAAATGTGCCACCTTCCTGTGGGCTACCGCGTGAATTTGTCGATGAGTTTAAGAAGACGCTCAAGGATCAAGTGGGCTTCAACACGATGGGCAGTCCAGCTTCGAACTTGACGAATACTTCACCAAATCTTAGTACATTGGGCAAAACGCGTGGTGCTGCTGCAAGACGCGGCATCAAGCACGCTACAGCAAACACCATGCATCATCCGGATAGCAGCTCACCAGGCTCCAGCTGCAACAGCTCCAGTCCTTCAAGTCCTGCGCTTTTCAATCTACAGCAACAACAACACACTCATGCCTCCAGCTATGGCGCCAACACAATAATGAGCTTGTCTGCGGGCGGTAGTTCCAGCACTAGCGGTGGCACTTCGTTGAGCATGATACCCACACCATCGTCATTCCACAAGCATGCCAGTCAATTCAACTTTCCCGATGTCACCATAACATCCAACTTTAATCAGGCAGCAGGTGGTGGTACTACACAGACGCTGCTGTCCTCGCAGACAAGTAATGAAACAAATGCTTGTGAATTCAGTGGCGCTGCTACAGAAGATTATCATGATGGCAGCCACGTGAAGCATACCGGTGGCGGCGGCGACGATTCAGCTATGGATGCAACAACAGCGCATGCCACGCAGCAAGCTGCAGCCAATTCCATCACGATTTCCAGCTCGAATTGCAGCAGTGTTTCTATCATCAGTTCTTCAGGCACGGGCGCCACAAGTGCCTGCAGTAGCGTTGTGAGCACGGGAACTTTTTATGCGCGCAAGCTATCTGCCGCTGGTGTGGATTCCAGAAGAACACCGCAATTTTCCGAACTCTCCGACACACACAAGAGCAATGATAGTGATAAAACTGTGTCACTTTCGGGTAGCACTTCAGCTAGCACAGATTCGGATCGTACGCCAGTACGTCTGGACTCTACAGAAGACGGCGATTCGGGCAATTGGCCGCGTCAAAATTCACTGTCACTTAAGGAATGGGATATACCTTATGGCGATCTGCGTTTATTGGAAAAAATCGGCAAGGGACGTTTCGGCACCGTGCATCGAGCTCTATGGCATGGCGATGTTGCCGTTAAGCTGCTCAAGGAAGACTATCTGGATGATGAGCAAACTTTGGAGGCATTCAAACTGGAGGTGGCTAACTTCAAGAAGACACGACATGAAAATCTAGTGCTATTTATGGGCGCCTGCATGAATCCACCCTATTTGGCCATAGTTACTTCGTTGTGCAAAGGCAACACGCTCTACACCTACATTCACGCGCGCCGTGACAAGTTCACCATCAACCGCACAACGCTGGTAGCGCAACAAATTTCGCAAGGTATGGGCTATCTACATGCGCGTGGCATATTCCACAAGGATTTGCGTACCAAAAATATATTTCTGGAAAATGGCAAAGTGATAATAACCGACTTTGGACTATTTAGCTCAACCAAATTGCTCTACTGTGATATAGGTTTAGGTGTGCCCAATAGTTGGCTATGCTATTTGGCTCCCGAACTAATGCGTGCGCTAATGCCACGTAAGCCAAACGATGAGATTTTGCCGTTTTCCAAAGCATCGGATGTCTATTCATTTGGTACGGTGTGGTATGAACTCCTGTGTGGTGAATTTCCATTCAAAATGCAGCCACCGGAGTCTATAATCTGGCTAGTGGGGCGAGGCATGAAGCAGACACTGGCTAACTTGCAAACTTCACGTGATGTTAAGGATATTCTTATGCTATGTTGGTCATTTCAAGCCGATGATAGACCAGATTTTCCAAAACTGCTAACATTGCTTGAACGTTTGCCCAAGAAACGTTTGGCACGGAGTCCATCGCATCCGGTGCAATTATCGCGTTCGGCTGAATCAGTATTCTGAAACTGTTGCCACGGCATTTAAACACAAAATCAATATGGATGATTTACAGAAGAAGCTTAAACACGTTGGTGCTCTATGCGTACAGGTATCAATAGAATTGAAAGCAAAAATTAATAATATATATCTTACACATAAATACAGTAATTATTGTTAAGTCAGCAAAAAGTTCGTGTGTTAATAATAAAAAATGCTATACTATTAAAAAATATATATTTAAAACTGTCTTAGTACAATTTATAAATATCAAATTTTAAAGTTTCAACAAAAATCAATACTTAAATTAAATGCTTGTAAATAATAACTAACTAGTACATAAAATGCAAAACAAGATATTGTTAAGTAGCGCATTCCCCAAGAAATAAAATATATAAATAAAATATATATATATATATATATATAAATAAAAGCATCAAAGATTGTAAATACTTAATTATATTTAATATCAAAGTTGAGAACTACCTAAACAATTAAAATTGACAGCAAAAAGACAGCAATACAAACTGTTTTAAGATAATATATAAAATAGGCAAAAATATGTAACAGTTAAAATAAAACAAATGTAAATTGTACATAACCGATGGAACTATTTAAAGAATTGCAAATAAACAAATTAAATATAACATAAAATATCGGTAACTCTTTTAAATTGAAGACAAGTGGTTACAAAAAAAAAAAAAACAATAAATAAATTAATTTATTTTTTTTTTAAAGTATATTCTTTTTTATCATAGTTGCGATCTTAACTAAAAAAATTAAATATAGGCGTTGGGGGTAGTGCCGACCGAAGTAAAAACTTAAAGCTATCTAATAGCGTTTTTTTGTTTCAAGTTTTCAAACTTATTTTAATATTAAAACATTCATATTTCAATCATTTCATTATATCCCAAACAGTATACACTTGTGGTAACTAAAGAAACAAAAAAGTTTGATTGAAATTTCTGTAAGCATCGTGTAGAAACGCGTTTTCGATCATTGGACATAGTCAAACCTAATGCTTTATTCAAAAATTCAATTAGTGGTAGATTTTTATCATCGAAAAAAAAACACGAAATGGCATTTCAGCCCTTGAAAGGACTTTGACCGAGCTTCTTATGATAAATTGTCTTATGCGTGTTTTGAAATGTTTGAACACAAATGATCGAGAACTGGACCTATATGCTTTATGCTGTCTTCGAACGGATTATATTCGCAAGAAGCTTTCCATGGCAGTTTTTACTCTCTCAATTTTGCCATTGTCTGCAGAGAGCTGACGGCCGAACAGAAAAATTAATTCAGTTGAAAAAACTTTCCGTGTCAGGTGAGAATTGAACCAGGGTTCTCTGGCGTATGGGCCACGCACTCTATCCACGGCCGCCACAGATTTTTATCAACTGCACAGTTAATATTGAAACCTCCACTTAGTATCACAGGTACATCGTCAAATTTTTTTCGATATTTTAGAACCTTCCATTAATAAATCATGAAATTTTCGAATAAAACAAATCTCACGAATTGACCCCTACAGGAATCAAATATGAGCTCTTCCTATTATTTTCTACCCTTTTTTTTAACGTTCAACATTTCTTTCAACACACCTATCCTCTATCCGCCAGTCTTCTGTAGTTCCCCATATAAGAAACACAAAAAGAGTCGTGTAGAGTTATCTCACCCGAATTGACTACTAGAGGGGTCAAATATATGGGCTGGTTCTATTATTTTTTCCCCTTCAACATTTCTTCTGAACACACCTACCCCCTATCTGCTATCCTTCTGACCTTTTTTCTCTTTCCAAAACTCAATCACCACTACGCACAGTGTGCGATTTGACCAATCTAGGCGGACAAAATTCTAATTTTTTTGTGATATGATTCCTTAGCTCATTCCTTAAAAAAAAATTGTTCCAGAGTTGGGGTTTATCT